>JAYESA010000001.1:10421666-11021666 GCA_036927795.1 Iris macrosiphon | reverse complement strand
AGCCTTGTGCGGTGCGCAACCTAGGCCCGCACGGCGGTCACGCCCGGGGGACGACTAACGATTCCACGGGATCGGGGCGTGACAAATCTCACATGTATTTCTGATACATAATATCCTGACAGTGATACTAAACCCAAATGCCATAACCATACACGAGCCCACAGAAATCACTGCACAGATCTGGACCAAACACGACTGTGCACACAGGCAACACAGGTTCCTCACACCTCACTGAAATATACACTGCACATACAGGTTCTAATTAACTGAGACACTAAAGGTTTCTAAACTACTACACACAGTATATGTAGACACTGATACAAAGTCACATAGGTATTGGGAAATTCTAAGACACACACAGTGGTTCTTCTCCCCTCTGAACTCACACATAGCCACACACCCTCTGATGCCCGACTGTGCACAGTGAATCCCTACAGTGCATCCTCCCCAAAACACACCACTAAATCTATCCATATGCAAATATATGTGTGCATATATATATACTATACATTAAAATAGGTTATATTGAATAGATTAGAAAGTTAATCCCTTAGAATCATTTTATCAAACATATGTAGTACAGAAAAACGAATTTATATTCAAACCCATAAATTCCCAAACAAAACCCTAAGAACCGAGATCTAAACAATATTTAGGGATGAAATTGGTCCACTAGCAAACCCCTAGGGTTAGGGTTCACGAAATTGGGAAAAATTCAACCTTAGGTCACCAAAACCCTAGATCTCCTAGGTCCTCATATAGAATCCCTAAATCGAAACCTATACCACAAGGTGGGTTCCTAATGACCATCTACAACAGAAAAATAGGAATTAAAGGGATTAAGATCGGATTTTACCTATTGAGATGGTTTCTCCAATGAAAGTTCTTCTTCCCCAAGGTTCCTTGACCCAAGTTCCTTGCTTTGGAGGAGGAAGATGGAATCCTAGGGTTTTAATTCCGAATTTGTGGTGGGGGAAAGATGGTTTTCTTGATGGAGGCTAGGGTTTCTTCTTTCTACATGAAGAATGGCTTTGAGAGAGACTCCCTTTTATATTAAACCAGTTAGGGTTTCTAATGCATAGTTTTAGGTTAAACCCTCCCCCCCAGGTTAGGTCATGTAGAACCTAATTAACTCAGGTTTAGTCAGTCTAAGGTTTGAGGTCCAAACCTAAAATTTGAATTCTAGGGTTTCTCTAGAACTAGGTTTTCAAATTAGGGTTTAGTCATTAGGATTTGTCCTAATGCATTCTAGGGTTTTACCTAAAACCAAATATCACTAACAATATAAAAATAGTTTATCAAACTCAACAGATTAATTAAATTCATAATTGTTCAAAATAGTAAATTTATACAAATGCCCTCATCTGGAATGTGGTAGTGACAAGTCTACCCTCCTAAAAGAAATTTCGTCCTCGAAATTTGGACTGAACAGAACAAGAATAAATCAGAAAGGGATATACCTCAAGTCTAGAAGAGGTACGGGTATTGCTCGCGTATTTCGTCCTCTCTCTCCCAGGTCGACTCCCCTGGAGAGTGATGTCTCCATGCAACACGAACCAAAGGAATAGTTTGGTTCCGCAACACCTTCTCTCTGCGGTCCAAGATCTCTACGGGCTGCTCGGGGTAGCTGAGCGTCGGACCAACCTCAATCTCCGAGTGGTCAAGTACGTGACTAGGGTCTGCCACGTACCTTCTCAGCTGCGACATGTGGATCACATCATGCACTCCCTCTAATGCAGGCGGCAAGTCTAGTCTATACGCCACTGCACCTACCCTCGCAAGAATACCAAAGGGTCCGATGTAGCGTGGGCTAAGCTTCCCGCCTCGACCAAAACGAATCGTGCCACGCGTCGGAGAAATCCGTAGGAATACTAGATCGCCAACCTAAAACAAAACTGTCTCAATACGCAGTCTAAACAAACAAACACAAGCCAGAAAAATAACAATCTATACCTGAAACTCAAGGGGTCTACGGTGGCTGTCGGCCCAATGCCGCTGTCTGTCCTGCGCCACTCGCAGTCTGTCTCTGATGAGTTTCACCTTTTCTGCTACATCCACGACCATTTCTGGTCCTAGCAAGGCTCTCTCTCCAACGTCGTCCCAAGATAACGGTGTACGACACCTTCGTCCATAAAGAGCCTCAAATGGTGACATCTCGATGCTGGCCTGGTAGCTGTTGTTGTAAGCGAACTCTACCAGGTGCAGATGATCCTCCCAAGAACCTCCGAGATCTAGAACACAAGTGCGTAGCATATCCTCGAGAGTCTGAATAGTCCTTTCAGACTGCCCGTCTGTCTGGGGGTGATATGCGGTACTGAACTTGAGCTGAGTGCCCAAGCTAGCCTGCAGACTCCTCCAGAAGTATGAAGTGAAACGACTATCCCGATCTGAGACGATGCTTACAGGAACTCCATGAAGTCTAACGATCTGTCGTACATACATCTCTGCTAGCCTCTCTGTCGACGTGCCCACCTTGAAAGGTAAGAAATGGGCTGATTTGGTCAACCTGTCCACGATGACCCAAATTGCGTCCTTCCCTCCTGGAGAACGTGGAAGCCCTGAAATGAAATCCATGGTCACGTGCTCCCATTTCCACTCTGGAATCGGTGAAGGTTGAAGCAAACCACCTGGCCTTTGCCGGTCTGCCTTTACCTCCTGGCACACTAGACACCGGGATACGAAGCGTGCTACCTCGCGCTTCATTCCATACCACCATACGTGCTCCCTCAAGTCTCGATACATCTTGTTGGCACCAGGATGCATCGAGTACTGAAAGCGGTGTGCTTCCTGCAAAACCTCCTCGCGCAGCTCTCCGCTCAGCACACACATCCTCGTGCCGTGCCGTAAGGAACCATCATCTGCGATAGTAAAGTCGTCCGATAATCCTGTTTGAACCTGTGCTCTGATACTCCTCAGAGCCTCATCATCAAACTGCGCAGCTCTGATCCTGTCCATCAGCTCGGACTGTATCTGCAATCCCCATATCTGAATCTCAGTACCGGAAACTAACACTTCAATCTCCAAGCTTTCCAAATCAGCCAACAAATGTCTATCTGTCGTCAAGTACATAGCCATCGGATACCTGCTCAAGGCATCGGCGACGACGTTGGCCTTTCCTGGGTTGTACTGCAATGAGATGTCAAAGTCCTTCATCAACTCTAACCACCTCCTCTGCCTCATGTTCAGCTCCTTCTGTGTGAATACGTACTTCAAGCTCTTGTGGTCTGTGAAAATCTCCACACGCTCTCCGTACAGGTAATGTTTCTACAGCTTTAGAGCGAAAATAACTGCTGCCAACTCCAAATCGTGGGTGGGGTAGTTCTTTTCATGAGGGCGTAACTGCCTGGATGCATAGGCAATTACCTTCCCGTGCTGCTGAAGAACACATCCCAGACCCTTCCCTGAAGCATTATTGTAGATGGTGAAGCCACCTGTCCCTGCTGGCAACGTCAAAATTGGAGCTGTCGTCAACCTCTTTTTCAGTTCATCAAATTGGGAAAAATTCAACCTTAGGTCACCAAAACCCTAGATCTCCTAGGTCCTCATATAGAATCCCTAAATCGAAACCTACACCACAAGGTGGGTTCCTAATGACCATCTACAACAGAAAAACAGGAATTAAAGGGATTAAGATCGGATTTTACCTATTGAGATGGTTTCTCCAATGGAAGTTCTTCTTCCCCAAGGTTCCTTGACCCAAGTTCCTTGCTTTGGAGGAAGAAGATGGAATCCTAGGGTTTTAATTCCGAATTTATGGTGGGGGAAAGATGGTTTTCTTGATGGAGGCTAGGGTTTCTTCTTTCTACATGAAGAATGGCTTTGAGAGAAACTCCCTTTTATATTAAACCAGTTAGGGTTTCTAATGCATAGTTTTAGGTTAAACCCCCCCAGGTTAGGTCATGTAGAACCTAATTAACTCAGGTTTAGTCAGTCTAAGGTTTGAGGTCCAAACCTAAAATTTGAATTCTAGGGTGTCTCTAGAACTGGGTTTTCAAATTAGGGTTTAGTCATTAGGGTTTGTCCTAATGCATTCTAGGGATTTACCTAAAACCAAATATCACTAACAATATAAAAATAGTTTATCAAACTCAACAGATTAATTAAATTCATAATTATTCAAAATAGTAAATTTACACAAATGTCCTCATCTGGAATGTGGTAGTGATAGGAGGCATCCGCACCGAACGAGGTTCTTCCACACCCTGCATACAAACTGGTGGATTATCAGTACATTGAATGCACTGGTGGGGAAGCTACTCGCCCGCTCGACAAATCCAAACACGTAATACAGGTTCCGTGCACAACTATTAAGTTGTCTTTCTAGTTGCCTTAGGATCAGTTTCATGCAAATATTGAATAGCCTAACGTGTGGGGTAGTGTGCCGTGCGATATTTGAGGAAACACGACGAGACTTACCAACTTACACGAGGCACTGGTATAGCCATTTGTGGACGTAGTCGAGGACAAGGATAGCATGCTACGAGAGTACACGAGGCACACGAACACGATGCATTGTAAGCTATCCTTCCTGAACACGAGACTACACACGAGCTCCATCCGGACCGGATCGGCCCCAGTGCCCTGGTGACCGTCCGTGGAACTAGTCCGCGATATGCATAATTGGGGTCTTCCAATTATCACGAGATATACGAGAACACGAGAACACGCGTGCACTATAACACGAGAACATGAGAACAAGAGTGCACGAGAATACGAGTACACGGGATACTTGAATCTGATTCTGTACAGTGAATATCTTGCCTTGATGCATTCCCCTGGTTTGGGGCTGCCTGGTGACCTAACGATCCAGGATACTTGCAGGTTTAATCATGCACGGAATGACTAATTAGTAGTCTCCCGGGGTTTGGATGAAAACAAAGCTAAATTCAAGCAGACAAGCATGCGTTTCTAAGGAACATAAGCAGGCACGTTGGCTTGGGCCCGAAGGTAAACCGAGATTTAGATCGTTAGGGGACTTGGCATACGAGGGTCTGGATATAAGCAGTATTTCAATTTCCATGTTCTAGCATAGCAATACAAGTTGGGATTATTCCCTTAGCTAGGTGCGTTGGATTATTATTAGCATGCAGGGGGTGAATCACCTAGCGACTAGCATGAATATTTCAGATTTTATGTGTGCTGGCTAAGCAAAGACAAGTTCACCGTAGCCACCTACCTTAGCGATAATTTGCCTCGGTAGAGCGATACATCAAGGGAGCCTCTGAAAGCCTAAGCCGGACTCTTGTAGGGACAAGTCTGGATATCCTTTGCTTCTTGTTTGAGGCAAAGCAAGTCGGGACAGTTGCACTATTGCCGTTTGCAACGGCAGTTCGCTTGAACGGAACGGGGTATTACAGCTATGATGCGAGCAATAGTCAGGCTAGTCACACATAACAGGCTATGAGGCATGTAATGGTCAGGCTGCATCGACGTGAGGTGTGGGTGAGCTATGATGCATATAAAGTTTGTATATGATCACATAAGCTACTAATATTTCCCCGTTTTCCCCAGCTAGCATGATGGATTCCAAATCATGACTTCTCGTGACAGGTCTCGTTAATGCCAACTCGTATAAATAACAGTGTCAGAGTTATATACGCTATACAACAAGAATTATAGAGATAATCAACATAATAGAAACTGTCAGAGAATATACTCGCTTGTGGTCCTTAGCTGCCAATACCTATGTCCGGGTTCCAAAGTATCATCTGAAGGATCCAACGGTTCTATAGACATATCATATAACACAATTCTGCATCAGACATTACACTAACACACAATCCACACAATAACTCAGAGACTATGCTAGGGTGTCACGTTTGTAGTGTCTTTGCATAACAGACAGTCAATGATACGGTCTTGCCAGTACATCGGTGTACATGTGGTAGTCTGCTATCATGCTACGTGGTCACAGGTCAATGTAACTATGGGTATCCGTGGTTACATTCGGTCACCTAGTACATAGACATATAATACATAATATTAACTAACATATACATTAATATTCATTAGTTACAAAATAATAGATATATGTATATATATACTTTAAATAGAATTAATACATTAAACATATATTAAGGAGATATATACAATACGTCTATATATATATATATATATACTAAGAGAATCTATACTATATATATATATATATATATATATATATATATATATATATATATATATATATATATATATATATATACCAATCAATTTTATACATACTACACGTATACTACGGAATACCCATACAATACATATACATAGGTGTATATACTTAATTGAGAATTATACTATATATACCATTAGCCATATACTAATACGTATATATCAATCATCTACCAATATACCATCACCTACTAACATACCACGGCTAAATACGTATGCATTACGAAGAATATGCGTATGTAAGTATATATACGTGTACGCAAGGAGAAGAAAATCTGAATCTGTGTACGTGCACGACGACGACGGGGATGATGATGAAGGTGCTGGTGGTTCAGTCGAGGGGAGGGAGCGCTCCGGTCGTGCTGTCGAAGTTCTGGCGACGAGTGCAGTGGGGATAGCGAGTGCTGCTGCAGGCGGTCGGCTCCGGAGGAACGGCGGGGTGACGACGAGTGCAGCGGGCTGGCGAGTGCTGCTCTAGGCGGTCGGCTCCGGAGGAACGACGGGGTGACGACGAGTGCAGCGGGCTGTGGTCGAAGTCGGGCGGGTACAACGGTTCCAGCGGGTCGGGATCAGGCGTTCAGTCGTGTGCTCCGGTCGTGTATAGCAGGGAGTAATGAGGGGAGGAAGATGGCGAGCGGGGTCGTGCTGGAGGGGACGAGGTTGCTCCGGCGGGGGCTTGAGTCGAGCTGCTCCGGTCGGCGCGGGAAGAAGATGGACGCACAGTAAGGGGAGATGAATATGTCGGCTGGGATTTGGCTTTGAGAAAAGAGAAAGGAAAAGTAGAAGAGTATTTATACAAAAAGAGGGGGGTTGGTTTGACCTAGAAGTTGACTTGGTCAACCCCTTGGGAAAAAGGGTCTTCTTATGGGTATTTCAAGGGCTATGATTTAAATGGAATTAAAAACGGAGGGCTAGGATGCATTGGTTCACGGTTTTGGGGCCATGGTTCAAGGAGGTTGATGTTAAATTACACACTCCCAAAAATTATAGAAAATACACATGAAAGAGAAATGGGTTTATTTACGTGTCGTGTCCAACGGGATGGATACCTCAATACACTTTTGCACAAAAGTGTCCGGCAATTAGAAAATTACACAAAGTTAGAATTATGGTTTTTAATTAATTAAAATAAATGTAAGTGGTGTTCTAAAATTAATTAGAAGTACAAGGGCTAAAATTTAGTAGGACACAAGTGTCGTGAATAAAGTAGACTCAGAATAGAATATTACTCTAATTTGGGTTGCTCAAAATGGGTCGAGATTGTATCTCCAATTTCGATTGGAACACACAAGGATATAAGTTTGATTTATATAGAATTAAATATAACCGTTTGCGACAAATGTTGTGCGACTAAAATGAAGCACAACAATACATAGTTATGAGTCACACAAGGATCAGAATAAACAGTCTGGCACGTCTAGGACAAGGGTGTGAAATCTGTTGAAAGACATTGGCTAGTGTAGCGTTCTAATTATCGAAGCAACGGTAAAGTACAACAATCAAATAAAATTATAGCAATTTAAATATAATTAATTATCATGCAATTATTTACACATTAAATTATGAAAAGACGAAAATACCCTAATCTGAAATATGGGGGTGACAACTGTACTGCACTGCGCAGCACCGCGACTGCACTACGCCTGCACCGTGTTGCACCGTGACTACTGCTGCAGTCTGCTACTGCTATTGCAGCCTGTTGCTGCGTCGCGACTGCTCGTGCCTGCACCGCGTTGCGTCGCGACTGCACCGTGCCTGCACTTCGCTGTGCCGCGACTGCTGCTGCTGTCTGCTGCTGCTGTTGCAGACTGCTGCTACGCCGCGACTGCTCACGCCTGCACTGTGTCGCGACAGCACCGCGCCTGAACCGTGCTGCTTGCTGCATACGGGCACACACAACCACTCGTGCATACACACACACAACGTATATACAAACACCTATGCTCACACACACATATATATACATATATATATCAACTTGTATATACACACTCCTCTATACATATATATATATATATATATATATATATATATATATATATATATATATATACACACACACAAACATACCTACACTTATAGATATGTATATATACACTCACATATAGATATATGGATACATACACATAACACAAATACTTCTATGTATTTACATATACACATACACACACTCAAACTCAAATTCTAACACAACACTAACCTCTATGTATATATATATATGTAGTAGCTCTCCATATATATATATATATACAAATACAACTCCCTCTAGCTAGATATGTATATATACCTACACTCTCACACACAAATACAAACACCCACATGAATATATATATATATATATATATATATATATATATATATATATATATATATATATATATATATATATATATATAACTATAAACACTAACCTATACCCGCATATATACTAAACACAATATACACTATTATATGCATACATATATATATATATAAATACCATCTATATATATAATTACACATGCACGTATAGCAAAAATGGTCAAATAACAAATACATGGAGTGCATCGCACCCGTATCACACTTTCTCTATGATACGCTTGCGATACAGCTCCAACACACAACCAAACGCATCCCGGAGGACACGAGCAAGTCTAAAACACCAATTATGAATAATACATAGAGTAATTAGAGTGTCATCTCGGAATTCTCTCAAAATTGGCACCAAAATGCACGTAACTTGTACCGTATGTCTCCGATGAACCTAAAACCAATTTCTATGGGTAGCCTATGCATGTGGGTTAGTTTTTCATGGTTAAATCTCATATCTAGAGTCTATTGGAAGGAGAAAACTGAAATATAACCTATTGGGAGATGGATTCCCAATGAAAAGTCTTCAAATACAAAATAGCTCATCTTCTTGTAGATCTTGGCCTCCTCTTCCTTGCTCCTTGCTTCCTTCTTGTAGATCCTTGATGTAGAAGCTTCAATGATGAATTTAGAAAGAGATTGGTGAAGAATTTGTGGAGAAATGATGAGGGAATGGAGGAAATTTGGAAGAGAAAAAATGTAGATCTAGAATTTGGGGAAAATAATGAAATGAGAGCACTCTCTCTCCTCCTAATTATGGCTAATCGTAAACCCCACTCCAAGCAATGTAAAATGTCCAAAACACCACTTGGGCCTCTCATAAAGAAAATAATTAAGGAGAGAAGGTTCTAGTCTAATGGTTTCACTAATTAATCCAACCTCCTAATCCATGGGCCTAATTAAATGGGCTCAAACTAAACTAATCTAAATGTTGGGTTCATGCATCTAATAAAATAGGTTAGGACCACTACACAAGTCTAAAATAAATACTACGTCTACTCCAACAATCAATAATACAACAAATAATCAATTACTTATGCACAATATTAAATACAACCCTCCTAAAAATAAAATACCATTGTCAATTACCAAACTACCCTTGATTGAAAAAGTGAGGGTGACAAGCAACAAGAGAGGCAAAGTTGCCAGTAGAACGAGATCCTATAGAACCTCAGTCAAGGATTCGAGTTGAACCCACGATGAATGGGACAGAGCAGCAGGCTCCGGGTGTTCCCGTACCTCTCGTAGTGCCGACAATACTGGATACCCCGACTTTGCTAGAGATTATCCACGAATTATTGGCTACCCAACAACACCAGATAGTTGTGCAACAACAGCAACATCAGCAACAACAGCTCCAACAGCGGGAACAGATTGTCTTGTTGAACCAAGGGTTGTAGACGGCCCTAGAAGAAGACGAAAGAACTGATTCTGGGGCATCTATTAGATTTTACATACTGAACCCCAGATATTTTGATGGAACGGAGGATGCAATCACGGCAGATAATTGGCTCCAGGATATTGAGACCATTCTAATAGCAACTAAAGTTTCAGCCGAGGAACAGTTTGACCTGGTTCACCTATAACTCTAAGATCTGGCAAGGGATTGGTGGGCCACGATGGAGGTAGGATTGAGGCATCCTATTTCATGGAAGGATTTTAAGACCCGGTTCAGGGCAAAGTACTTTAGGATTGTGGCTCAATGTGAGTTACAGCAAAGGTTCATTAACCTTAAGCAAGCTGGAAGGACAGTAGACGGCTATGCGGTAAAGTTTTGTCGACCAAACAGATTTGCTCCAACTATGGTGGCAATAAAGTTGGAGAGAGCAATAAGGTTCCAGCAGAGACTTCACTTGGAAATCTTATACATGGTAGAGGTGCATGACTACCAGACCTTCGAGGCGGTATTGATAGCAGCCAAGAGGGTTGAGCTTACTTCCCAGAGGATGGCATCCAGAAGAGTAGATCGGAAGAGGCCTCATGGACAAAATAATGAGGGAGGACCAGTACCGTGAACGTCAGTACCATCCCCTAGCATTTGTATCCATGATGTAATACAGAGGAGGCCAGTGACCTCGACAGTGACGGTACCAACTCGGCAACAGCAATTAAGGCAGCAACAATAGCAGCAACAACAACAACGACGGGGAGCGCCGACAAGTTGTACCTACTGTGGCAAGAAAGGTCATACCCGGGATGTTTGTCGGGCAGATAACAGATTATACTTGAGATGTGGGAGCCCTGGTCACAAGGTTGCCACATGCCCATTAATACAGAGACCAGGAGGGCCATTATAGCAGTTTCATGCATTGTCAGCTCCAAGGGCAATTCAGCAAGGAGGGCCAGTAGTAGCAGCACGACCCTTAGCTCAGCGTCCGTTGCTAACGCAGGCCCAGCTTTATAGACAGCAAAAATAGCAGAATCAGTAGGGGCCGCAACCCTGGCAGCAAGGAAGACAACAGTAGGGAGCTCAACAAGGCCAAGGGCAGGCACTCACCTTGTCTTTAGAAAAAGTTATGGCGTCGGGCGACATAGTGACAGGTAATATTTTCGTTACAATATTTCCTGCCATAGCTTTAATTGATTTTGGAGCTTCGCACTCATTTATATCTGCACAATATGCGACAAGTATTAGATTAAAGTTTGAGGCATTGCTAGAGAGGCTGAATATACTCACTGGCAATAGGATCGTAGAAGTTAGTATGGTGTGCCTAGCATGTCCAGTCGTAGTATGTGGGCATTTATTATATGTAAAGTTGATCGAGTTCCCTATGGATAACTTTGACGTTATCTTAGGCATGGACTGGTTGAGAGACAGTCATAAAACGATATACTGCCGTGAGGGTAGAGTGTTGTTTAGAATTCCCAGTCTAGAAGAGTTTGTCCTTAGCAGAATAGCAAGAGACCAGCATAAGGAAGGAGTCACAACAGTAGCAAAGGAAGAAAACTTGTTGTCCAAGATAGTTGAAGAGTTTATGGACGTCTTTTCCAACGATCTTTCCAGATTAACCCTACTTAGAGCAGTAGAGTTCTATATAGAGTTGATGCCAGGAGCAGAACCAGTATCCCAGAAGGTATACCCAATGTCACCATCAAAGCTTGATCAGTTATATCGCTACGTGGAAGAACTGAAGGCAAAAAAGTTTATTCAGACCAGTGGATCCTCGTGGAGAGCACCAACGAAATTAGTGAAGAAGAAGGATGAATCAACGCAGTTGTGTATAGATTACAGGCGACTTAATGTAGTGACCGTGAAAAATAAGTACCCATTACCAAGGATTGATAATTTGTTTGACCAATTAAGTGGAGCAAGAGTCTTCTCCAAGATAGATTTATGATCAGGATATCATCAAGTACGAGTCCGGGAGCAGGATATACTGAAGATAGTATTTAGGTCACGATATGGGAATTATGAATTCTTAGTTATGTTATTCGGACTGACTAATGCTCCAGCGGTATTCATGGATTTGATGAACCATATTTTTATGCCTTACTTAGACCAATTTATGGTAGTATTCATCGATGTCATCCTGGTATATTCTCGTAATGAGGAGCATCTCAGGATAGTGTTGCAAACTTTGAGGGAGCACCAATTATATACAAAGCTTAGTAAGTGTGAGTTTTGGCTGCATAGCATATCCTTTCTTGGGCATATTATTTCTAGAGCAAGAGTGTCGGTTGATCCCATGAAGGTATATATAGTAGAGAACTGGCCAGTTCCAAAGACAGTAGCAGAAGTGCGTAGTTTCCTGGCTTGGCAGTATACTACAGAAGATTTGTGTCAGATTTTGCTAAAATCTCGGCAGCATTGACTCGGTTGACGCACAAAAAAGTTAAATTTGTATGGTCGATGGAATATCAGATATCTTTTGAAGAGTTGAAGAAGAAGTTAATCTCTGCACCAATCCTTACTCTTCCAGCAGGCTTGGGAGGATTCACAGTGTACTGTGATGCATCTGGCAAAGGACGAAAATATGTTTTGATGCAACAAGGAAGAGTGATAGCGTATACTTCTCGGCAGCTCAGAGATCACGAGAAGAACTATCCAACTCATGATTTGGAGCTAGCAGTAGTAGTGTTTACACTTAAGCTATGGAGGCACTACTTATATGGCGATTGAGTAGAAATATTCATAGATCATAAGAGTTTGAAGTATGTATTCACGCAGAAGGACTTGAATATGATGCAGAGAAGGTTGGTAGAGTTGTTGAAAGATTATGATGCAGAACTTCAGTACCATCCAGGCAAGGCTAATGTAGTAGCAGATACATTTAGCAGAAGAGTTAGAAAATTTATTATGACTACTCAGAAGCATATTCTAGAAGACTTATGAGATATGTGTATCAAAATAGTACTTTCACATAGTACAAGAGTTCAGGCTAGCCTACAAATTCAGTCAACCTTAGTAGATAGAATCAAACTAGCTCAGGCAGAGAACTAGAAGATTCAAAAGCTATGAGAAGAATGTGAGTCGGGCCTTCGGAAGGAGTTGACAATACATGCGGATGGAAAGCTAAGGTTTGGAAATCGTCTATGCATACCAAGCAGAGATATTCAGAAAGAAGTTATGACTGAAGAACACAGCTCCCAGTATTCTATTCATCTGGGAGGCACGAAGATGTACCAAGATATCAAGCAACACTTTTGGTGGAACAGAATAAAGAAGGAAATAGCACGATTTATATCGCGATGTCTGATATGTCAGCAAGTAAAGGCAAAACAACAGATTGCAGCCGCTTCCTATTCCAGAGTAGAAGTAGGAACACATCACGATGGACTTTGTGACTAGTTTACCTAGATCACTGACTGGGCGAGATGCAGTTTGGGTGATAGTGGATCGTCTCAAAGAAATAGCTCACTTTCTTCCTTTTCAAGTAGGATAGTCTACAGAATAATTGGCTGAAATATATATACGACATATAGTGAGACAACACGGTATCTCAGTGAGTATCCCGTCAGATCGAGACACTCGGTTCACTTCATATTTTTGGAAAAGTTTGCATCAGAGTTTGGGAACCAAGTTAAGATTCAGCACAGCTTACCACTCCCAGACAGATGGACAATCAGAGAGAACCATCCAGACCTTGGAGGATATGCTACGATCCTATACCTTAGATCTTAGTGGATCTTGGGAGAATCACCTTTACTTTATGGAATTCTTGTATAACAATAGTTATCAGGCTAGTATTCAGATGGAACCTTTTGAAGCACTGTACGGCAGGAAATGTAGGTCACCATTGGCTTAGGAAGACATTGGTGAGTGAAAGATATTAGGCCCTAAAATGATCACGCAGACAGTAGAGGTTGTCAAGCAGATTAGAGAGCGACTTCGGGTTACACAAGATAGGCATCATCGTTGGGCAGATCAACACCGTAGGCCTTTAGAGTTTTGTGTCGGCGAGTAAGTGTTTTTACGGATTTTGCCTACCCGTGGAGTCATTAGATTCGGGGTTCGCGGGAAGCTTAGTCCGTGAAACGTAGGTCCATTCGATATTCTCGAGTGGGTAGGCGATGTTGCTTATCATCTTGCCCTTTTGCCTCCGCTACATAAGGTACACGATGTATTTCATGTGTCTCAGTTGCGTAGGTATGTTCCAGATCTGAGTCAAATCCTCGATCACTCTGAATTAGTCGTTGGTACCGACTTATCTTACGAGGATCAACCGATATCCATATTAGACCGAATGGTGAAGGATCTCAAGAACCGGACTATTTCTATTATTCGGATTGCTTGGGGCCATCACTCTCTAGGAGAATCGACGTGGGAGCGCGAGGACGATATTCAATCTCGATAACCGCACTTATTCGATTCAGAAGGTATATTTTCCCTTATGCCTTCATATCTCGGATTCTGTGATCAGGTGATCACCTATATGTTGTGATGATATTGCTTGCATGTATAGTTTCTAGTAGATTTGTATCATACTTATCCTGACTTCTCTAACTATTGCTTGGATTCGAATTTCGAGGACATAATTTTTCTAAGGTAGATAGAGATGTCACTCCCCGTTCCCGATATACGTATTTGGAACGTATTTTTATTTTAGAATGGTTGCATGTGCATGGAGACTAGACCCATTCTTTGGTTTAACCTTGCTTATGGTTTATTTTGTGGGATGGTTTAATTCATGTGAACCCTTGGTTCAACCCTCAACCCTACCATATATAATCCAATATTTTTCTTCTCTCTCTTAATTACTTTATTTCTTTCTCTCTTGTGTTTTCTCTCTCAATTTCCATAGGCAAGTACACATTGCATGAGAAATAGATAAACCCTCTATATTATTGTTCCATTATGTTTGTTATGTGTTTCTTAGCACTTTTAGAACTTGGGAGTTTTCTGTTTTGATGGATGGATTAGTGTAGATATACTTTTATAACTTAGGATTTTATGAGTTTTATGAGTTTTATGAGTTTTTCTTAGTTTTGATCTATTCAATATGTATTTTTGAAAACCAATTTTTGCTACATGATAGAGCTTTCAATTTATAGCATTTTGGCTTTTGGTTCACCCGATTTAGACCTAAAATGAGGATTTTATAGACAAAACAAGATTTCAATTTTTGGAGCTTTTTTGCCATGGTCGAACCTATTATTTGGAGAAGACGAAGTCTTCATGCGACCAGCGAATTATACGGCTGAGAGTGTTATGCGGCCTGAACTCTTGCCGCATACTGACAGCATGTGTCCATCTTATTGGACGTATAACTGGTTATTTACACAAGTGTCCTTGAACACCATATGTTTTTACTCGTTGAATGAATGAGAAATTTGCTATGTCCAAGGGAACTCCATGCAGCATCGAACTCCATGAGGCACCGATACTTATGCAGTATTAGAGAATATGAGGCCACCATTTTCCTTAGACGCATGACTCCGAACCCTTGCACATGTTTCTATGATATTTGTCTTTTCTCTCTGACACACTTTATGGCTTGTCACATCTATTATTTTATGTCACTTCACTAACACTTTATTTATTGCCCGTCACTTAAATACTTATCCCAAGGAGTATACTTTAACCCTGAGCATGCGACCTAGACTCCATATACGGGCAGAACTTTTCATGCGGCCTGACTTCATATGCGGCCAGGATTTGTCATACGGCCCTAACTTCATATACGGCCTCGACTTCCCATGCGTCCTAGAGACCCATGCGGCCTTGCTTGTTTCGATTGAATATTTTTTTAATTCATGTGACCCAATGTTTAATTGGTAATTGGACTCGAATATTGTATCCGTGTTGATACCACTATTGCCTGATAATTGTCCATGATTTAATGTGTGTCGAGGTACAACACATCGTGTCACATGTTAAGTGATTATATTTGGGTTGTGCATCGAGAATGCCTCCAAATTCCTAAACGCATGATATTATAAATGTATATTGTTTCCCCAGTATGGGCATAATAAGCGAGTCAACTACCAAAGCATGGCTAGGATATTGATTGACTGAATGTTGCATATAAGCTCGGGCGAAAACAGATTTGGCTTCCATTGATTCGTATCTAGCGTGCCCGTACTTTGTACGACATCTTAAGAAAAATTCTCATGTGACCACGCATTGAGATTTCAAACACAACATAGGGCTAATTAGGTAACTAAAAGTGGTAGTAACATTGGAGAAAATGGTATCCCGAGATCATGCCAATGAATATTTCCACAGAGATTCATTCTAAGTGCGCTGTCGGCTGGCCACCACAGATACTGTATATCATCTGCCTTAGTGGAGTGTAGTATCTGACCTATTATTATGCCGAGCCAGTGTTTTACTATAGGGATACTGGAACCACTAATACCATATTTTAGCACAGTGACCCTACGGGAGACTGGTGCATCCTCCAAGTGCCTGTTTTGTTTATCTATTGGTTCGGTTAGCTCGTATTTGACACTAGCGTGATCTGAGGATTCCTATTATGCATTATTTTTGAGATGACCTTAGACTCCACAAAAATAGCAAGCCATATAAATAATTGGCCGATATAGAGGAAATGGACTTGGTTGTGATTGTATTATTCGGTTAGTAGCCTAGAAAAATGGACTATCATAGTGTGATGGTTCAACCTTGTCCTTGTTTGGTTGTAGAGTTGGGCCTTTGCGCTAGGATATGCCATGGACCTAAGTTACGACACTGAACCTATGTATTATTATGTGTTTTCCTTGAGTTTATGTTTCTCCATTTTGGGCTTTCTTTGTGGTACTTGCTATTTGGTGTCTAACCCCACTGGTTTTGCATGGCCAGATTTTGAGCTAATATCCGAGGATCCAGCTTACCTTCCCCCAAATTATGGCGTGTACCAGAAAAACTGACTATCATAGTGTGATCTGAGGATTCCTACTTCTTTTGGGCGTTTAGCCACCGGCACCTGTTAGTCGTCTCGTTTGGACATTAGTTTTCTTACATTATTGTATTATATCAGACTATAGTTGATCATTGTCATGTATTTTTGTTATTCTTCCAGCTTCTTATTTTGCATAGCTAGTCTCCAGAATATTTTGAGAAAGCGTTTGGGACGCCTTATTGCTTTATCATATATGCTTTATGCTTACTGTTTCTTGTTTGAATGATTGAGACATAAAAGTTCTTGACCATAAGAGACTTGATTGTAGCATGCACCCCCTTGTCTTGTACAGCCGTGACCATCGTACAACATATAGCACCTTGTACGGGGTAGATGGTCATGTCTGTCTCCATATTCTGGTACTGGGGCGTGACAGACGCAAAATGAGATAGTCGATCCATAAATTATATCCCTTATTAAATTTGAAAATACAAACCACCTTGGGTGCGAGTTTGCACCATTACCTTGGAGCTTCAAAAGGGTAGGTACATGCTCCAGAGAATATGTACGCGTGCTCCAAAAGTCGCGAACACGAACGCGTCAGATCAGTAAAAGGTTGGGAAAAAATTCAGCTCTTCGCCGCGTCGCCTTGGCTCGGGAACCTGCTGCAACGAGAGTTAGTACTTCAAAGAGTACCAGTAAGGGCGAGCAAACCCAACACACCAAATCTACACAATATTCATGTGAACATGGAACATTATTATTATATAATCTTTCTATCTTGCCTTAGTTCAATTTTTACAAACATAAGATAGAAATAAAATGATATAACAAAAATGTGCCACCGCTCGATGACTTTTACCTGCGCCGTCTGAACTACCTTTACAAAACTTACCATGACCTTCCCTGCCACGAAGAAATAGTTTGCATAGTTTAAACATACAAACATAGCGTCCCTAGAACCACGCGCTATTGTGGATGATAGTCGGGGCAAACGGTGATTCTAGCAGCGCGGGTAGCAAGCCCCGCTGCAAGTTCCTGTCTCGTCTGTGCTAATATCTGCTAGCACGACTATACAAGTTCTGCCTAGGTCGAATCGGGTATGGTACCCCGGTGGCCGTTCGCAAGAACCATACCAAAACCCTTGTGCACAAGTTGTCCATAGCCTTACGACGTCTCGATATCACACGAAGCATTTCAAGACAATCAGGATGAACATAAATACTTTAGCATAGTGTAATAGCATAGTCTTCCTGGTTAAGTGATCGCATACTAAGGTATGTTATATTCGTTGCACAGTTATAAATGAATAAGTTCTAGCTACAACTGAACATAAAATAGATACATACATAGTGGACAAGCACGCAACAATATGATCGTATAGTGATTTTGTGTATCAAGCATTAAGTGTTCAAAGTTTATTTCTTATTATCTTAACTCAGTTATTATTATTATGGTATCATTGATAGGAACGCACAAACAAGTCAGATTATTGAGAGTGAAGACTTAGAAGAAGGGACAGCAAATCGAAAGTAAGACTACTCACTAGTTGGTGAATCAAGAAAAAGAAAAGAAAGATCTTCAGGACTCCGCTGGCGCGTCGCCTACACGATCACCTGCATGCATCAACAGATGATCAATATCTCATTGCCTCGGTCTCCCAGAATTCGATACAAAATACGAAGTTCGAAGAACAAAGACAACGAAATTTATCAAAACCGTTCAATAAAATGCAAGTCACAAAACTAACGAGAAAGCAACCAAGCGACATCGAAAATGAGCAAAGAAACTAGCGCAAAGGAAAGGCCCCTCATGACTCTGTCGTCGAGTCCTTCCTTGAGGCACGATCCGCTGAATGTAGGACTTGATTCCGAAGAAACCAATTCATAACGAAAAAATATCTCGATCGAAGGATACCAAGTATTTCTTAGCCGCGCTCTCCGAAAATGGGAAATGGAGCACTACAAAAATCAAGTGAAAAAAGTATGCAAGCTTTAAGAGCATAATTTAAGAAACTAGAAATAGAAGATAATAAAAAAATTGAAGAATATTTTACTAAAGTGAACTCCAATATGAATCAAATAAGTTCAGATAGAGGAATTTAAGAAACTCAAAAAATTGTGAAAAAAGTTCTTTGAAGTCTACCAAGTAAATATTATCATGTAGTGGTTGCTAATGAAGAAATTAAAGATCTTTCATCTCTGTCTTTGGAGAATTTACAAGAAATATTGGAAGCTCATGAATTTTGGATTACTAAAAGTTGTCCTCAAATTGTATCTTCTCAACCTGATCAAGCTCTCAAGTCTAATGTCATATTTACAGGAGGCTATGGTTCTTCTCAAAATCATGGACACGAAAGAGGCAGAAATTATACAGGAAGAAGTACAAATTTTTATGGCAAAGGAAGAGGTCATTCAAGCAATAACCAAAAATGAAGAAGAAGAAAACTTCTACTCCAGATACTCACAAAAAGGCTCACAAAGAGGACGAGGCCATGGACATCAAAGAGGAAGAGGGAGTGGCTACTTTGAATGCTACCATTGCCACAGTCCAGGACACACAATTAGGGAATGTTGGTATGAGCAAGAGGATAACAAGAAAAAAGAAGCAGACTACGTGCATGAAGTAAAACATGAAGAAAGAAGTAACCATCAAGACACTTTATCGCTTTCTTCTCATAGTGGTAACTTGGATAATGTATAATATCTTAATAGTGGTGCTAGCAAGCATATGACAGAAAATAAGAATTTATTTACAAGCTTAACATCTTATCGTGGCCAAGTGAAGATTGATGATGGCAGAGCATACAAGATAGAAGGAGTTGGCGAAATAACTTTTAAAACAAGATCAAGAAGTATTAAGAATATGAAAGATGTATACTATATCTCAGGACTAAAAAATAATCTTCTAAGTGCTGGTCATATCTTAAGAAAAGGGTTTGATATTCATTTCTGAAACAATGCTTGTTTCTTGATAAAGGACGGACGAGTTGTTGAAAAGATTGGCATTACAAAAATTAATTTATTTTCTCTAATATTACAGACCACTAACTTGTCTTGTTTTAGTAGTGTTGACAATAGAAGCTCAAAGCTATGGCATGATAGATTTGTTCATTTAAACTATGGAAGCTTGAAGCAGTTAATGACAAAGGAGATAGTCAAAGGGCTAGCTCAAATTATTTTACTGATGATGTTTGTGAAGATTGTCAGAACGAAAAGCTTCATAAATCTTTATTCCCTTTGTAGTCCACTTGGTGTCACGCCCCAATCTCCCGCAGGCAAATCGGTCGTTCCCGCTAGGCGGGAATCACCCTCGCCAGCGCTCCCGCGGAACGATCGCTTGACCCATCCGGACGTGATGTCGCACGAGCGTGAACCGCGCCCGTGCAAGGCCGTGATTCATTGGCTGGTGGTAAGAGTTCTAAGCCACAAAGTCGCACAGATTATCCGAGTGCAGCGGAGTCATGAATGCATAGGCGATCGGTAACAGGTTCACTGAGTCGACAATATAGCGGAAGCATTGAAATACAAGTTGAAGTAAAGCAAGCTCTTTTATTAATATGAACATGTGTTACAGGCGACGTATAGCCGAGATTACAAGTCGATCAAGCCTCTCTCTCTGAAACAGTAAAAGCGTGCCAAGTGGCTACAATTGTGGAATAATTGTACAGGCGATGTTCAGGCGAGTTTGGGCTATGTTCCAACATTATGTCTTATATATGTGCTTATGTTCCGGACGCACCGTTGCAAGGCTTCAGAGGGAACTCCTGGCCTTAGCACATACGAAGGAGGCATCCGCACCGAACGAGGTTCTCTCGCACCCTGCATACAAACTGGTGGATTATCAGTACATTGAATGCACTGGTGGGGAAGCTACTCGCCCGCTCGACAAATCCAAACACGCAATACAGGTTTCGTGCACAACTATTAAGTTGTCTTTCTAGTTGCCTTAGGATCAGTTTCATGTAAATATTGAATATCCTAACTCGTGTGGCAGTGCGCCGTGCGACATAAGAGGAAACACGGCGAGACTTACCAACTTACCATTCGTCCTTCCCTGTCCAAGGCAAACATTGTTAATTTAAGCAGGGACATGTATAAACATTCAGGAGGCATAGCATATGCAAACACGAGTACTTATTTCAATATCGTTCAGGTGTTCTGTTTATTTGTTTCATGCGATACAATATCTCGCACGTGGATAGCCGCTAAGCGAGGATGACTTATTATCTTTTGTTTTTACCAGCAAGCATGCAACAAGTTAAGTACAAGGCGATCACTGGTGTATGCCATATTGGACGGTATAGTCTTTGACGAGAATGGTGTGCACCGAAAGTACAAGAGGTGCTGCAAGCCATTCCGTCGAACAAGAGACTAAAACAATTGGTCTCGCCCGGACCAGGACGATGCCAGTGCCCCAGCATCGCCCGCTAGACCATCCCTGTGCACAAGTTGTCCGTGATCGAACGGCATCTCGGGTAAGTTATCCATTTACATGGTTAGGGCAATAAGCATACAAGACAAGAGTACAAGACAAGAGGCATGCTGTTGAGGCAACAATAGTTCAAGACAAGATGCATTGCCTATTTTCTATTCTCTTAGACGTTCTGAACAATATCCTGTATAACAGGGTGTTGGCCTGGCTTATGTTACAAGTATTGAGTCAAGGCAACGTACAAGCAGACAAGCATGCATTTTCTAAGGAACATAAGTAAGCACGTTTGCTCGGACCCGAAGGTAAGCCGAGAGTTAGAAACCGTTAGGGACTTACCATGCAAGGGTCTGAATATAAGCAGTATTTCAATTTTCATGTTCTAGCATAAGCAATACAAGTTGGGATTATTCCCTTAGCTAGGTGCATTGGATTTTATTAGCATGCAAGGGTGAATCACCTAGCGACTAGCATAAATATTTTAGATTTTATTTGTGCTGGCTAAGCAAAGACAAGTTCACCGTAGCCACCCACCTTAGCGATGATTCGCCTCGGTAGAGCGATACGCCAAGCGAGCCTCTGAAATCCTAAGCCGGATTCCTATAGGGACAAGTCTGGATATCTTTTGCTTCTCTTTTGAGGCAAAGCGGGTCGGGACAGTTGCACTTTTGCCGTTTGAGTCGGCAGTCCGCTTGAACGGAACGGGGTGTTCATCCTACCCAACTCAGAAAAAGTCTCGTCCTCGAGACTTACTGAGAAAAAGCAATAATCTAGGGTTGAGGCAATCCTAGACAAGTCGTTGTACTTGTTCATTTGGATATTCACTTGCACAAGCGTCGAATCCATATATCGCTTAGACTGGATCGTGCGCACTTTCGAAGTGCACTTCTAGCTTGAGCACGTCAACCAGCTTAGTGATAGCGAAGTCTTAGCACTCGAGTTTCACCTTTTCTTAAGTCTTGGATGGTGCACTAGTTCAAGGCATCCCTCGAATAGATGCATTCAACCAAACTTAGAGTTAGTGAAAATCGGACAAGCTACTAGCGATACTCTCAAGGGTTCGCACAGGTTGGCACAAAGGCCACTCGCAGCACAACAGCATACAAGCAAGCATATCATTCAAAATGCATTTTAAAAGTATTTAGACTTATTGTTGGAACATCCCATCAAGGCATTGAGAGAGAGCGTGCACATAACCCACGAACGAGCTTTCGAAACAGAGATATCGAATCGAAGTCCAAAGGCGTAGAAGCCAGGCTCTGATACCATTATGTTACGCCCCGATCTCCCGCAGGCAAATCGGCCATTCCCGCTAGGCAGGAATCACCCTCGCCAGCGCTCCCGCTGAACGATTGCTTGACCCATCCGGGCGTGATGCCGCACGAGCGTGAACCGCGCCCATGCAAGGCCATGATTCATTGGCTGGCGGCAAGAGTTCTAAGCCACAGAGTCGCACAGATTGTCCGAGTACAGCAGAGTCATGAACGAATAGGCGATCGATAACAGGTTCACTGAGTCGACAATATAGCGGAAGCATTGAAACACAAGTTGAAGTAAAGCAAGCTCTTTTATTAATATGAACATGTGTTACAGGCGACGTATAGCCGAGATTACAAGTCTCTCAAGCCTCTCTCTCTGAAACAGTAAAAGCGTGCCAAGTGGCTACAATTGTGGAATGATTGTACAGGCGATGTTCAGGCGAGTTTGGGCTATGTTCCAACATTATGTCTTGTATATGTGCTTAAGTTCCAGATGCACCATTGCAAGGCTTCAGAGGGAACTCCTGGCCTTAGCACGTACGAAGGAGGCATCCGCACCGAACGAGGTTCTCCCGCACCCTGCATATAAACTGGTGGATTATCAGTACATTGAATGCACTGGTGGGGAAGCTACTCGCCCGCTCGACAAATCCAAATACGCAATAGAGGTTCCGTGCACAACTATTAAGTTGTCTTTCTAGTTTTCTTAGGATCAGTTTCATGCAAATATTGAATATCCTAACTCGTGTGGCAGTGCACCGTGCGACATAAGAGAAAATACGGCGAGACTTACCAACTTACCATTCGTCCTTCTCTGTCCAAGGCAAACATTGTTAATTTAAGCAGGGGCATGTATAAACATTCAGGAGGCATAGCATATGCAAACACGAGTACTTATTTCAAGATCGTTCAGGTGTTCAGTTTATTTGTTTCATGCGATATAATATCTTGCACGTGGATAGCCGCTAAGCGACGATGACTTATTATCTTTTATTTTTACCAGCAAGCATGCAACAAGTTAAGTATAAGGCGATCACTGGCGTATGCCATATTGGACGGTATAGTCTTTGACGAGAATGGTGTGCAACGAAAGTACAAGAGGCGCTGCAAGCCATTCCGCCGAACAAGAGACTAAAATAATTGGTCTCGCCCGGACCGGGACGACGCCAGTGCCCCAGCATCGCCCGCTAGACCATCCCTGTGCACAAGTTGTCCGTGATCGAACGGCGTCTCGTGTAAGTTATCCATTTATATGGTTGGGGCAACAAGCGTACAAAACAAGAGTACAAGACAAGAGGCATGATGTTGAGGCAACAATAGTACAAGACAAGATGCATTGCCTGTTTTCCATTCTCTTAGACGTTCTGAACAATATCCTGTATAACAGGGTGTTGGCCTGGCTTATGTTACAAGTATTGAGTCAAGGCAACGTACAAGCAGACAAGCATGCATTTTCTAAGAAACATAAGTAAACATGTTTGCTCAGACCCGAAGGTAAGCCGAGAGTTAGAAACCGTTCGGGACTTACCATGCAAGGGTCTGAATATAAGCAGTATTTCAATTTCCATGTTCTAGCATAAGCAATACAAGTTGGGATTATTCCCTTAGCTAGGTGCGTTGGATTTTATTAGCATGCAGGGGTGAATCACCTAGCGACTAGCATAAACATTTCAGATTTTATTTGTGCTGGCTAAGCAAAGACAAGTTCACCGTAGCCACCCACCTTAGCGATGATTCGCCTCGGTAGAGCGATACGCCAAGCCAGCCTCTGAAAGCCTAAGCCGGATTCCTGTAGGGACAAGTCTGGATATTCTTTGCTTCTCGTTTGAGGCAAAGCGGGTCGGGACAGTTGCACTTTTGCCGTTTGAGTCGGCAGTCCGCTTGAACGGAACGGGGTGTTACACTTGGTGAGCCAAGAAGCCACTTCAACTTGTTCATTCAGATTTGTGGAGCAATACAAGTTACATCTCATGAAGGTAATCGATATTTCATCTCTTTTATTGATGATTACTCAAGTATGGATTTATTTCCTCAAGGAAAAATCTGATGCTTTTCAAACCTTTAAAGTTTTCAAAACTAAAGTTAAAAACTTTTCTGGCCTTCATATACAAACATTGAGAATTGGTCATGGTAATAAGTATCTTCCAAATGAATTTAAAAAATATTATAGAGATCATGGAATAAAGCATCAATTAACAGCTCGATATACATAACAATAAAATAGTATTTGTGAAAGAAAGAAAGAACCACACTATTATGGTCATGGTGAGATATATGCTTAGTGGAAAGAAGTTGGACAAAGTACTTTGGGCCGAAGCTGTCACGCCCCGGCCCCGAGGGCCGCCCGAACCACCGCTCTGCCCCGCCGTGGACCCGGATGCGAATCACCGTGCCTCGGCGCACCGGACGCGTATCACTGCGCCTCGGCGCTTATCCCAACGGGGCAAGGAATGGCCCGTTTGATACCGGGACGTGATGTCGTGCGAGCCTGGGGTTGCGCCCGCACAAGGCAACATCGTTTAAGTTTGTTTGGCTATCATCGCATAAATCGAGTAAGCAACGGAGGGACATTGTTACAATGTAATGCATTTAGCCAACTGAGTATTCGGGGCAATTCGAGTGACTGGGTTCTCTTTACAAAGGCATCGTTCCATACATTATGTCCCTTTATACGATAGCAACTCGGGGCAATCAAAACCAAAATTTCTGGGTCTTGGGGATGAGGCACGCCTATCGCTCCCTCGAACGATCCAGTACCTACAAGCAAGTAAACTGTTGGTGGGTCAGCACTTTTATAAGTATTGGTGAGATAAAACAACTGAACATAAGCAAGCATTCACTAAAACCAACACTAGGTAATCATGTTGTAAAATATTACATTACTAGTGATCTTTCTAGTTTTACCTATGTTCGTTACATGTAATACTGAACGGAGTCATATTACATTGTTTTGATAACATCTTTAGAAAACAGAGTTTCATATGCGATATAAGCAAGACAAGCCGATGTTCTGTTTCAGGGTGTGCGCAGCGTGTCTCGTGAGTTATACTCAAAGACTCTAGGGACAAATGCACATCTAGACACACATTCATATCTTAGGGGCAGTCCTCTATCCAAGCCAACACGATGAACTAGCTATATGCAGTGCGGTCCCCGAGTAACTCAGGATCGGCAGCTGTTGGTCCAACATACCAATGACTCATTCATCTTATGCAATTGGCAGTTGTGACTCATGGTTGCTTTCCACTATCTCTGTAGCAGCCGTGACACATGCAATTCATCTCTCCACCAATAGCCATTATCCGACCGATGCGAATGCATAAAACACTATCAAATAAACTCTAGTATGCAGACGAGACGAACCATCAGACGATATTTCATTGTTGCGGGACAAGTTGCCTTATCTTTGAACATATTCAGGCACACGATATGGTTCTCTTGGAGCATAGGCGATAGTGGAATATGTTCATGCAAACACATAGTTTTAGACAGGCATTTCAGGGTCTTTTAGTTAAGCAGACATGTTCGTTTTAAAGACAAGCTAGGTGAGTTCGTTTATTAGCATGCAAGGCAGGTTCTATCATTCTCTTATGAAAACAAGCAAGCAAAAACTCAGATTTATTATTAAGGCATACAAGAATCAGAGAATGAAGTTCTTCCCACTCACCTTGATACATAATGCCGACGCAGAGCGGGACATTACATACTTACCCACCAACAAAAAGTTTTGTCCTCGAAACTTCAAGGATAAACTTCTTGATATCCCGAGCAGCGATAGCCCTCATCCCTCGTCGTACTCAATCGAAACAATCAAGTCAAGTCCAGAAAATATTTGCACAGCTTTGAGGATATCTATGGACTTATTGTATGGAACGCTCTATTGCAATACCATATCGAGCAAATCTCAGAGTCATAGCAACGAATTAGGCCAGAATCGATTTTGCTCTGATACCATTATGTCATGCCCCGGCCCCGAGGGCCGCCCGTACCACCGCTCCGCCCTCTGCGGACCCGGATGCGGATCACCGTGCCTCGGCACATCGAACGCGTATTGTCACGACCCGCACCCGAAATTGGGGCACGAGTACGCGGGTACGTCCAGCCTACGCCGCAGCATCGGCGGTAGAACGTTGTCAAGGTCTTGATACTATCTAGCCAATCTCACTCAAGCATCCAATCTCCATAAGGAGGCACGGATGACACAATAAAATGAACACATACTCAATCACAGGATTACAGCACGAGAAGATATCGAACAAATAAAAATTAAATACAACACAAGTCAAAAAGTAATAATCTAACTCAACAAATATCCAAGTCTCAATAAAAATGCCGGAGACAAATCCGGTACCAAATAGTCTACTAAAAGAACTAACTAGAAGATTGGTGATTCTGGCTAGACCTCCCGGAATCACAACTAACTATCAAGCCCAAGTGCAGCTACTCACCATATGGTCCATAAAGTGTTGGCTACCGATCCTCTAAGGCATAGTCTGGAAAAATATTTCCAGTCAGGAAGGAGCAAAGTACAATCTCAAATAACAGTTCCATTAAATTGATAAGGACTATAAAGCAATAAACATGTGATGCTAGCTACTGAGAAGACAGTAAAATAAATGCAATGGCAATTAAAGAGAGACAAGTAATATAAAGAGACAGGCAATAGGCAATATGATATAGTCAGTGCATGTATGAAAATGAAAAGAACAAGGAACAGCATCATATACGGGTGATGTAGTATATGATTTAAAATAGGGAACTGTAATCTATTCTAAGTGTTTGAAATAGTAGTTTCAAAATGTGATCGGCTTGGGAACATGTACGATAGCTACAGGGCTTGGCTAATCATGGGTGAAGAGCATGATTAACCCTTACATTGTTCTACACTACAATAAGAGGTTATGATCACATTTCTTCCTAACTACTTCCCCGCCCCCAACTAGTACTGTGGATCCAACCATGACACGTCACGATACACGAGCAAGTCCAATCTATCATATATGATGTCTAATATATATGTCGTGTACAATGTCAATACGATAATCAATGTAACATCTCATGACTGCAGATCCAAGCTATACTAGTCCGTGTATCACAGAGTCAAGGATTCAGATGTAATATTTCATGATTATTTAATTTATAGAAATTATCAAGGAATTGGAAATTATCAGAGAATGTACTTGCCTTGGGTCCTTAGCTGGTTTTTATTGGTGTCCTATTCCAGAATATCCCCTGGACGAAGCAACAGTCCTATAAACATATCACAATATCACTTGTATCAGGTGCTACCCTAACACACAGTCTATAAACACTGGCCTCAGGGCCATGCCAGGCAGGGCACTAGTCAACTAGGGTCATCTAGTAGGGATACATATTATACATCTCATTAACTAATCATATATATAATATCCTTTAGTTACAATAATAGATATAAGTATATATATATACTTTAAATAAAATTAATACTTGTATGTATATCTATATAAACATAGTTCATGGAAAGGAATACAATACATATTTATATTTGTATACATACTAAAGAATTTAACCTAATATATATATATATCTAAAATATATACCAATATAAATTACTTGCTATAGCTGTACATTTTCCAAAATACGTACATATATAATTAACATAGGTCAAAATGCGTACATATCATATATGTGCAAAAGTACATTTTTAGAATATACATATATATATTGTCAACATCATTCTTAACCATACTAATATATGAATTACATTTATCTAAAATATATACCAATATAAATTACTTGCTATAGCTGTACATTTTCCAAAATACGTACATATATAATTAACATATGTCAAAATGCGTACATATCATATATGTGCAAAAGTACATTTTTAGAATATACATATATATATTGTCAACATCATTCTTAACCATACTAATATATGAATTACATTAACATACTAATGCATTATATATATACTATACATTATGAGTTTAAATATTAATTAAATAAATGCTATACATATTCATGTATTTAAAACATTAATTAGATAACTATTATACATATACATATAGTATATATGCTCATACGTATATACGTACGTATGTCTACACATTGATTATACATACATATACATATACATATCTTTAATACATTATATATATACATATATATATATATATATATATATAAAGAAGGAGGGAGAGAGAAGAAGACTCACTGTGATGGGGTCGGGCTTGGCCGGAGTACGGCCGGAGCACAGGGAGGAACAGTGGAGGGGAGATGCTCGGGGTGGTTCGTCTGGCCGGAGCGGTGGGGATGACTGAACTGGAATGGAGGGAGAGCAGAGGGAGTCGGGTGGCGAGGCTGAGAAACTCGCCGGAGTGCAGGGAGTTGCAGCGGGCAGGGCTCAACGAAGATGGCCGGACTGTGAGGTGGGGGAGACTTGGCGTAGGGGCTGCTGTTGATGGCTGGTGATGATGGTAGTAGATGATGGTGGTGGAGATGGGATGTGGCCGGAGTTCCAGTGGGGAGATGGTCGAGCTGGCTGGGAAGTCTGCCGGAGGGGGAGCTACGGGCCGGAGCGGTCGGCCACGGGGAACTCGAGCGTGGGGGAGAAGGAGTTGCACAGCAGGAAGAGGGAATGCAACGGAGCTGCGCTCGCCGGAGTCGGGGAGAAAGCAGCGGACAGTCGGAGCTGTGGGGGGAGATGGTGGTCGGCTCGATCGCCGGAGTTTACTGCAGGGGAGTAGTGCAGCCGGGGGATCAAGGTAGAGGAGTTCGGCTCAGCCGGAGAGCAGTGGGGATGGGGAGTTGGGAGTAGATGCCGGTGGTGGTGGTGATGTTGGCAGCGAGAGGGGCCGGCTGTACACAGCAGGGGAGGAAAGTCGGGGGCCGGAGTATAGCGTCGTCGGGCGCGGGCCCAGTCGGCCGGATAAAGTATGGGGGGTGAACAGTGTTCCCAGTTCCCCCCCCCCTTTTCTCTCAATTTGAATTTGAATTCAAATGAAAGAAGAAAGAAAAAAAAAATAAGAAGAAGAAGGAAGGAAGAAGGAGAAGAAGAAAGGAAGAGAAGAAGAAAGGAAAAGTTAGAATGAGGGCTACGGTTATGGAGGCTTGAGGAGGGGGAAAACCTAGGTTTTCTAGGGATTAGGGTTTGATGGGACATTAAATAAAGAGAGGGTGTGTGAATCTAATGGTGAGGATGGACCCAATTAAATGGGTGGTCCAGATTGATCATGAGGAAAAATAATTCATGTAGGAATGAGGGTGAGGTTTAATTAAAAATTAATAGGGCTCCCTCATTGGTTTAAACAAATGGGTGTTGACACCAAAAATACAAATTTGCAAATTAGCCCCCTTAAATTTGGGTATTTGCACAGACGCATAAAATGACAAAAATTTGGCGGGCGATTCGGCGTCCGGTGTTTTGTAGGGTCAGGGGGCGCTGTAAGTTTGGTACGGGCTCAAATAGCAGGGTGCTGGAATTAAATTGGGATTTTCAAAATTGGTTTAAATAGTATCCTCAATTTAATCAGAATAAAATACAAGTTGTTCTAAAATTAATTAGGAGTACATGGAGCCAAAATCAGGTCAGGTCATCAATACCAATAATGAAGACAACTCAGAACAGAATACTACCCTAATTTGGGCCGCAGGAAAAATAGGTCAAGATTGCCACCAATTTCAATTGGAACGCACAACGATACAAAATAGGAATTTATTAAATAACGTCCGCGACGATTTTTGTGCGGCTAGAAATAATGTATAGAGAGCATAATTATGAGTTGCAAAAATAGCAGAATGGAAGGCGGGCATGTCTAGGCAAGATTGTGAAATTTGTTGGAAGGCAAAAGTTAGGGTAGCGCTCCAAATATCAAAGCAAAGGCAATGCACAATAATTAATTAAAATACGGTAATTAATTACAAACTCCAAGAATTAAATTCTAACTAAATAATTAAATACAAAAATTCTATAATTCCGACAGGTCTTCATCTACTGGGTTTCTAGGTCAAGTCTGCTAGCTCAAATAAATGAGCACTGTATATAATATTATATTTAAATTACACATCACACAATTATTTATTTAAATTAAATATACTATCATGCAATTACTAAATTGTAACTACAATAATATTAAATATTATAAAAAGTCAAAATACTCCTGTTTTCGGAACGTGGTAGTGACAAGTCTACCCTCCTCAAAAGAATTTCGTCCTCAAAATTTAAAATCCTCATAGTAGCGTTTATTCATACACATTATCATTTCCATCAAATTTAAATTCATCTACCACGAAATCAGTTAATAATCCACAAGGTCTTTTCACAATTTTCAAAAATTCTGAAATTATTTGTATTCTTGAAAAAATCCTCGAAATAGAATCAAAGTCCCTTTTTTATTAAAATTTTCCTTGAAAGTTTTAGTTAATAATCCAATACTCAGAATTTAATATTCACTCCTCTAATTTGATTTTAATCAATGCACATATAAAATTTAAATCTCATCCCAAATTTGAATTCAAATATTAATCCATCAAAAATTTTATTCCTCGATTTCCTCTTTCCTCAAAATACTTAACAATGCGATACTTAAGGGTTCTCCAATGCGACATCCAACTATAAAATTCTAAAATTCATAACTTGTAACCAAATAAATATAATGATAGTCTCCCAAATTTTCAAATTTAATAACCAATTTAAATATGCCATAATCTTCCTGGAATTAATCAACCACTAATTATGCAATGTTAATTTCTTAACCCTCTATTTAAATCAATGGTTATCCTCGAATTTAATCATCTTGTCTCTCTTGTCAAGTCATAACTCCTTCATGAATCTTCGTCATGGTCAAACCCCAATAATCCTGGTCTAAAAATCTTTCCTATAATCATGCAACATGCAACCTAAGGGAATATGTACGGTCATGGTGTCTTTGTCATGGTATTGCAGTCTCTGTATCAGGGTGTACTACTAACTATATTCTAACAAGAAATTATGCATACAACTTGTACTAAGGAATCAATCAATCAAGTAGAGAGGAACAGAAGGAAGGAAAGAACAGAACCTGCTAACACATTACCTGCAGTATCGGTCTCCTCGACCGTCATCGCAAATGCCCCGCCCTGCTGGGGTGGTTCCCTTCGCGGGTGCTGAGCAATATACGGTTCCACAGGTAGCCTAACTGGATCTCTATAATCTGAAACTGCGCGCTGGCCGGGAAGATAAGGGGCTAGAAGACAATCCTTTACTCGATGTCCCGCAGCGCCGCAGTGCAAACAAAGTCCTAGCCTCGTTCTACAGCTCTCCCAAAGGTGACCTGGCTTCTTACAGAAATGACAAGTCTGCTGTGTCTCTCTTGGAGGCTGTTGCTGATTCTGCTGAACACGGACTGGTGCCTGGTACTGTTGTTGATACTGATACGCCCATGGATGTTGCTGGATAAGAACTGGTGCTAGGTACTGCGGTGGATGCTGAAAGGTCCATGGTTGTTGCTGACTATGAAATGGTACTTGGTACTGCTGTTGGTGCTGAATACGGGGATGCTTGGCTGGTCCTGTGCTACCATTCGTATCTCCAAAAGTATTGTGACTCCTCTTAGGCCTGAGATCCATATCCTCTTCTGCAATCTGAGCATCCATCAAGATAGCCTCAAAGGTAGTGGTACGACGACCAGAAGTACGCGACCTAATCTCTCTCGTCAGTCCTTTTCTAAATTTCCGGGCTCGATCTCCTGGGTCTCGAATCATGGACGATGCAAAACGGCTCAATCTACAGAATTCTGCAGCGTACTCGTCGACCGACATGTTTCCTTGAACCAAGTCATGAAACTGACTTTCCAAGGTTCCCAATGCCACGTCGGGAAAGAACTTCTCCTTGAAGAGTTCCTTGAAGGTCTCCCAAGTAAGTCCTTGTGCAGTAATTCTCGGCTCTGTACGATACCACGTGAGTGCGATATCGAACATCTGACTGCCAGCGGCTTCTATCTGCAAGTTCTCCAGAATCTGGGTCAATCGCAGGCTCCTCTCTATATCCTCTAGCCAGTCATCAGCGTAGAGTATCCCTTCGGTGCCTTTAAACTCTCGAGGCATCATCCTTTTGAAATCCACTATAGTGCCTGATCTCTGCTGCTGGCCAGGAAACTGCTGGTACTGTGCTACTTTCTCCAAAGCTTGGAGAGTCACCTGATGAGCATTCTCCATATTTTCTCTCATCAGCTCGGTTTGTGCCTGGTGCGCTTCTGCTTGCACCCTCTGAGCCTCAGCTTGAACTCGCTGAGCATCTGCCGTCACTCTCTGGGCATCTACCATGCCCTGGATCAAGGTAAACAACTGTGTCCCGTCAATGGGCGAACCTCCGGGAATCGGAGTCAGTGGAGGAGGAAGGTTGTCCGTCACAACTGCGGCAATCCTCTGAGCAGGTGGGGGAGGAGGATTCTCGAAAAGTACGGATACTCCTACGTGCATCGGAGATGTAGGAGGAACTACGGCTGTCTGTCCCTCAGGTGGAGAGGTGGCAGGCCCCTCTAAAGCTGATGTTCCCGCTCTCATAGACCGTGTCTGCGGCGACATCCTGAAGACAGATCCCAAAGAATCAATTAAGGCAAAAATGTGATATCATCAAGGAAGGACAGTATAGTTCTAAAGAAGCAACATTTAAGGTAAAAGATTGGAAATAAATTTTCCTAGTTGTGATTGCACAGGTCAAAGATGCATCCATGGTCTGATACCTCTATCCCTCTAAGTACCACAGTTCAACTAGAAACATACTCACTGCTAGCTTCCTTACCTACTGCAATCGCTGATACTAGTTATCCTTATCACTCAAGTGCATATCAAATGCAACACACCATACTAAGTACTGTTCTCTCTCCAATACAATCCTAGATGAACACCTAAGCCAGTTGACAATGAAATCTCAATCATGCTCAAGCCAACATATCCTTACACATGCATCTCATCTATTATATACTAGTATATCTCTCCCCCTATAAATCTTATCCTCAAAATAAAATTCCTCAAAAATAACTCCTTGAATAAATTTTAAGTAAAATGCATATACTTCCCTCAAGATCAATTATCTAAATACTAAAACAAAAATTTTTATCACTTCCAAAAATCCTTACAGTTTGTCTAGGTTCATCAAATTGAATCTGAATTCCTCAAAAATAAAATTTTTATAACATAATATCTTGACTTCTCAAAATTCAAAAATGCAATTCATTTTCAAGTTTCGAATTAAAATTTAAATCCATATCTAGTAATCCAATAGCCCTAGTGTTAATCTTTCTCACTGTCCTCATCGACGTGTATCATCAAATAATACCATAAATTAGTATGTAAATTCATCTTGACATGAAATCATACCCTACAATGAAGCCAAAATCCTAATTTAATACCTAATCAACAATCAACAAGTGAGAATGGACGGAACAAGGGAATGATTTTAAATTGAAAATTATAACAAGATTCTCAAGGGTCATCCCAGGAATCTCTCAAGGAATTGTGATTGAGTATTCGCTCTCGTCCTAGTATCATATGTCCTAGATCCTATCGCAGGTACGCAGTAGTGTAACAAAGATGCCACACTACTACGACATCGCACAACTTCGCAAAGTCTGACCTGCGTGGGCCACCACTAAAAATGTGTCACGACCCGCACCCGAAATTGGGACACGAGTACGCGGGTACGTCCAGCCTACGTCGCAGCATCGGCGGTAGAACGCTGTCAAGGTCTTGATACTATCTAGCCAATCTCACTCAAGCATCCAATCTCCATAAGGAGGCACGGATGACACAATAAAATGAACACATACTCAATCACAGGATTACAGCACGAGAAGATATCGAACAAATAAAAATTAAATACAACACAAGTCAAAAAGTAATAATCTAACTCAACAAATATCCAAGTCTCAATAAAAATGCCAGAGACAAATCCGGTACCAAATAGTCTACTAAAAGAACTAACTAGAAGATTGGTGATTCCGGCTAGACCTCCCGGAATCACAACTAACTATCAAGCCCAAGTGCAGCTACTCACCATATGGTCCATAAAGTGTTGGCTACCGATCCTCTAAGGCATAGTCTGGAAAAATGTTTCCAGTCAGGAAGGAGCAAAGTACAATCTCAAATAACAGTTCCATTAAATTGATAAGGACTATAAAGCAATAAACATGTGATGCTAGCTACTGAGAAGACAGTGAAATAAATACAATGGCAATTAAAGAGAGACAGGCAATATAAAGAGACAGGCAATAGGCAATATGATATAGTCAGTGCATGTATGAAAATGAAAAGAACAAGGAACAGCATCATATACGGGTGATGTAGTATATGATTTAAAATAGAGAACTGCAATCTATTCTAAGTGTTTGAAATAGTAGTTTCAAAATGTGATCGGCTTGGGAACATGTACGATAGCTACAGGGCCTGGCTAATCATGGGTGAAGAGCATGATTAACACTTACATTGTTCTACACTACAATAAGAGGTTATGATCATATTTCTTACTAACTACTTCCCCGCCCCCAACTAGTACTGTGGATCCAACCATGACACGTCACGATACACGAGCAAGTCCAATCTATCATATACGATGTCTAATATACATGTCGTGTACAATGTCAATACGATAATCAATGTAATATCTCATGACTGCAGATCCAAGCTATACTAGTCCGTGTATCACAGTGTCAAGGATTTAGATGTAACATTTCATGATTATTTAATTTATAAAAATTATCAAGGAATTGGAAATTATCAGAGAATGTACTTGCCTTGGGTCCTTAGCTGGTTTTTATTGGTGTCCTGTTCCAGAATATCCCCTGGACGAAGCAACAGTCCTATAAACATATCACAATATCACTTGTATCAGGTGCTACCCTAACACACAGTCTATAAACACTGGCCTCAGGGCCATGCCAGGCAGGGCACTAGTCAACTAGGGTCATCTAGTAGGGATACATATTATACATCTCATTAACTAATCATATATATAATATCCTTTAGTTACAATAATAGATATAAGTATATATATATATACTTTAAATAAAATTAATACTTGTATGTATATCTATATAAACATAGTTCATGGAAAGGAATACAATACATATTTATATTTGTATACATACTAAAGAATTTAACCTAATATATATATATATCTAAAATATATACCAATATAAATTACTTGCTATAGCTGTACATTTTCCAAAATACGTACATATATAATTAACATATGTCAAAATGCGTACATATCATATATGTGCAAAAGTACATTTTTAGAATATACATATATATATTGTCAACATCATTCTTAACCATACTAATATATGAATTACATTAACATACTAATGCATTATATATATACTATACATTATGAGTTTAAATATTAATTAAATAAATGCTATACATATTCATGTATTTAAAACATTAATTAGATAACTATTATACATATACATATAGTATATATGCTCATACGTATATACGTACGTATGTCTACACATTGATTATACATACATATACATATACATATCTTTAATACATTATATATATACATATATATATATATATATATAAAGAAGGAGGGAGAGAGAAGAAGACTCACTGTGATGGGGTCGGGCTTGGCCGGAGTACGGCCGGAGCACAGGGAGGAACAGTGGAGGGGAGATGCTCGGGGTGGTTCGTCTGGCCGGAGCGGTGGGGATGACTGAACTGGAATGGAGGGAGAGCAGAGGGAGTCGGGTGGCGAGGCTGAGAAACTCGCCGGAGTGCAGGGAGTTGCAGCGGGCCGGGCTCAACGAAGATGGCCGGACTGTGAGGTGGGGGAGACTCGGCGTAGGGGCTGCTGTTGATGGCTGGTGATGATGGTAGTAGATGATGGTGGTGGAGATGGGATGTGGCCGGAGTTCCAGTGGGGAGATGGTCGAGCTGGCTGGGAAGTCCGCCGGAGGGGGAGCTACGGGCAGGAGCGGTCGGCCACGGGGAACTCGAGCGTGGGGGAGAAGGAGTTGCACAGCAGGAAGAGGGAATGCAACGGAGCTGCGCTCGCCGGAGTCGGGGAGAAAGCAGCGGACAGTCGGAGCTATGGGGGGAGATGGTGGTCGGCTCGATCGCCGGAGTTTACTGCAGGGGAGTAGTGCAGTAGTGCAGCCGGGGGATCAAGGTAGAGGAGTTCGGCTCAGCCGGAGAGCAGTGGGAATGGGGAGCTGGGAGTAGATGCCGGTGGTGGTGGTGATGTTGGCAGCGAGAGGGGCCGGCTGTACACAGCAGGGAAGGGAAGTCGGGGGCCGGAGTACAGCGTCGCCGAGTGCGGGCCCAGTCGGCCGGATGAAGTATGAGGGGTGAACAGTGTTCCCAGTTCCCCCCCACCCCCCTTTTCTCTCAATTTGAATTTGAATTCAAATGAAAGAAGAAAGAAAAAAAAAAAGAAGAAGGAAGGAAGAAGGAGAAGAAGAAAGGAAGAGAAGAAGAAAGGAAAAGTTAGAATGAGGGCTACGGTTATGGAGGCTTGAGGAGGGGGAAAACCTAGGTTTTCTAGGGATTAGGGTTTGATGGGACATTAAATAAAGAGAGGGTGTGTGAATCTAATGGTGAGGATGGACCCAATTAAATGGGTGGTCCAGATTGATCATGAGGAAAAATAATTCATGTAGGAATGAGGGTGAGGTTTAATTAAAAATTAATATGGCTCCCTCATTGGTTTAAACAAATGGGTGTTGACACCAAAAATATAAATTTGCAAATTAGCCCCCTTAAATTTGGATATTTGCACAGACGCATAAAATGATAAAAATTTGGCGGACGATTCGGCGTCCGGTGTTTTGTAGGGTCAGGGGGCGCTGTAAGTTTGGTACGGGCTCAAATAGCAGGGTGCTGGAATTAAATTGGGATTTTCAGAATTGGTTTAAATAGTATCCTCAATTTAATTAGAATAAAATACAAGTTGTTCTAAAATTAATTAGGAGTACATGGAGCCAAAATCAGGTCAGGTCATCAATACCAATAATGAAGACAACTCAGAACAGAATATTACGCTAATTTGGGCCGCACAAAAAATAGGTCAAGATTGCCTCCAATTTCAATTGAAACGCACAACGGTACAAAATAGGGATTTATTAAATAACGTCCGCGACGATTTTTGTGCGGCTAGAAATAATGTACAGAGAGCATAATTATGAGTTGTAAAAATAGCAGAATGGAAGGCGGGCATGTCTAGGGCAAGATTGTGAAATTTGTTGGAAGGCAAAAGCTAGGGTAGCGCTCCAAATATCGAAGCAAAGGCAATGCGCAATAATTAATTAAAATACGGTAATTAATTACAAACTCCAAGAATTAAATTTTAACTAAATAATTAAATACAAAAATTCCATAATTCCGACAGGTCTTCATCTACTGGGTTTCTAGGTCAAGTCTGCTAGCTCAAATAAATGAGCACTGTATATAATATTATATTTAAATTACACATCACACAATTATTTATTTAAATTAAATATACTATCATGCAATTACTAAAGTGTAACTACAATAATATTAAATATTATAAAAAATCAAAATACCCCTGTTTTCGGAACGTGGTAGTGACACGTATCACTGTGCCTCGGCGCTTATCCCAACGGGGCAAGGAATGGCCCGTTTGATACCGGGACGTGATGTCATACGAGCATGGGGTTGCGCTCTCATAAGGCAACATCGTTTAAGTTTGTTGGCTATCATCGCATCAATCGAGTAAGCAGCGGAGGGACATTATTGCAATACAATGCATTTAGCCAACTGAGTATTCGGAGCAATTCGAGGGACTGGATTCTCTCTTGACAAAGGCATTGTTCCATACATTATGCCCCTTTATACGATAGCAACTCGGGGCAATCGAAACCAGAATTTCTGGGTCTTGGGGATGAGGCACGCCTATCGCTCCCTCGGACGATCCAGTACCTACAAGCAAGTAAACTGTTGGTGGGTCAACACTTTTATAAGTACTTGTGAGATAAAACAACTGAACAGAAGCAAGCATTCACTAAAACCAACACTAAGTAATCATGTTGTAAATATTACATTACTAGTGATCTTTCTAGTTTTACCTATGTTCGTTACATGCAATACTGAACGGAGTCATATTACATTGTTTTGATAACATCTTTAGAAAACAGAATTTCATATGCGATATAAGCAAGACAAGCCGATGTTCTGTTTCAAGGTGTGCGCAGCATGTCTCGTGAGTTATACTCAAAGACTCTAGGGACATATGCACATCTAGACACACATGCATATTTTAGGGGCAGTCCTCTATCCAAGCCAACACGATGAACTAGCTATATGCAGTGCTGTCCCCCCGAGTAACTCAGGATTGGCAGCTGTTGGTCCAGCATACCAATGACTCATTCATCTTATGCTATTGGCAGCTGTGACTCATGGTTGCTTTTCACTATCTCTGTAGCAGCCGTGACACATGCAGTTCAGCTCTCCACCAATAGCCATTGTCTGACCGATGCGAATGCATAAAACACTATCAAATAAACTCTAGTATGCAGACGAGACGAACCATCAGACGATATTTCATTGTTGCGGGACAAGACGTCTTATCTTTGAACACATTCAAGCACACGATATGGTTCTCTCGGAGCATAGGCGATAGTGGAACATGTTCATGCAAACACATAGTTTTAGACAGGCGTTTCAGGGTCTCTTAGTTAAGCAGACATGTTCGTTTCAAAGACAAGCTAGGTGAGTTCGTTTATTAGCATGCAAGGCAGGTTCTATCATTCTCTTATGAAAACAAGCAAACAAAAACTCAGATTTATTATTAAGGCGTGCAAGAATCAGAGAACAAAATTTTGCCCACTCACCTTGATACATAATGCCGACGCGGAGCGGGGCATTACAGAAGTTGTTTCATGTGTTGTTTACTTAATAAACATATCGCCGACGAAGAGTTTAAATAATATCACACCTCATTAAGCATGGTATGGATTGAAGCCAAATGTTCAACACTTAAGAATTTTTGGGAGTATTGCTTATGCACACATTCTTGATGTTACAAGGTCCAAGCTTGATGAAAAGGCAAAAAGTATATATTTGTTGGCTATAGTGAAAAGAGCAAAGCATATAAGTTATATAAATCCAACAATAAAAAAGATAGTGATCAGTCGAGATGTTCGATTTGACAAAACTTTTAAACTTATGAAGGTGATACAAGTACAACTCATACTCTTATACAAGAAGGTAAAGTTGGCTCTCAAACTGAAAGTGCATCTCCAACTTCGTCAAGGAAAGATGTATATGAAAGACCACCTAAAAAATAATAAGTATATGAAAACTTTATGACTCAACTGAGCAAGTTGAATCAAGATGATACTTTTTATTTTGCTTTCTTTGTAAGAGAAAATCTAATTTAATGATGCAAATAAGGAAAAAAAACTTCAAGGCAAACAATGATAGAGGAGATGAAGTCTCTGCCATCACATAAGTTTTCTGTTGGTGAGAAATAGGTGTACAAAGTCAAAAAGAATCCTGATGGTTCAATCGACAAGTACAAAGCAGGGGGTTGTAACAAAAAAATACAAATAAAAGGAAGGAGAAGATTACACACAAATATTTGCTCATGTTTCCATAATTGAAACTGTTAGACTAATGATATCTCTTGAAGCTCAAAACAGTTGAAAAATATTTCAAATGGATATAAAGTCGGTATTCTTAAATGGCATTCACGAAGAAGAGGTTTATCTTGAACAGCCTCTTGGTTTTGTAAAGAAAGGAGGAGGAGACAGTTTACAAACTGAAGAAAGAATTATATGGACATAAACAATCACCAAGAGCTTGGTATAGTCGGATCAATTTATACTTGGAGGAGCATTGAATCCAAAAATGTCCATATGCACACTCTCTACACCAAAGAAAGATCAGACGGGAGCTTCATTATGCTAGGTCTTCATGTTGATGATCTTTTCACAGGAAATAATATAAAAATGCTGAAAGAATTTAAACTTTCCATGATGAAAAATTTTGATATGACATATTTATGAGAGTAACATCATTTTCTAGGTATTGAGACTCGTCAATTCATGATAGGTATTTTAATTTCACAAGAAAGTTATGCAAAAGAAATCTTGAAGAAGTTTTAAGATGGAGAATGCAAATCCAGTTTCTTCTCCATATGTAACAGGACTGAAATTAAGTAAAGATAGTAAATGAAAGCTTGTTAACTCCACTATGTTCCAAAGTCTAGTAGGAAATGTGAGGTATTTGACCGCCCCAAGACCTGGTATCGTGTATGCATTAAGTTTTGTGAGCCGATTCATGGAGAAGCCATATTTAAGTCACCAAGAAACGGCTAAAAGAATATTACAATATGTTAAAGGAACTATTGAATATGGCATATTCTATCAAACAAATGTTCATATCACACATCAGTTATACTGACAGTGGTTTGGAACGAAGCATTAATGATTCTCAAAGCACTTATGGATATGTTGTCAACCTTGGTAACAAAATAATTTCATAGTTCAAAGAATCAGACAATTGTGGCACGTTCTACTATAGAGGCGAAATATATTACGTTATCTTCTATTGCATGTCAAAGTATGGTTGAAAGGTGTATTGGAAAGCATGACGTTCAAGCAAGAAGGACCAACAACAATTTGTTTTGACAACAGTTCAACTATATCTGTCTCAAAAGATCCAGTTTTACATGAAAGAACAAAACATATTCGCATGCGATTTCACTTTCTAAGGGAACTAGTTCATGAAAGAAAAATTAACATTGAATATTGCAGAATCAAAAAATAACTTGCAAATGTGTTTACAAAACCTCTAGGAGGACAAGCCTTCAGAATAAATGTTGAAGCTTTGAGTCAAAAGCAAATTCGGTTTACGGAAAGCATTGTTGAAAGACTAAATCAAAATTGTGTTTTCCAAAGAGTAAAAGTCCTTCTCATTAATACTTTTGAACTATGAAAACATACATGTATAAGTCATTCATGAATACATGTATTTAGAAATTCTAAAAGTCATGTTCATTGTACTTGATATATCTTGAATCTTCCATTGAGTCTTATAAATAAATTGCCATATATGCAAATGTTTTGCGAATTGAACAAAGTTGAACATTCAGCCATAAAATCAAATCCTCTATTGTTATCCTCTTAGTCCCTACATCTTAAACTATGAACGGAGATTACAGTAAGGAAGAAATATGCGAAAGTAAAATGAACTCATCACTAAGAAAAGCCGGTGTAAAAAACAAAGCCCTCTATAAAAAGGACAAAAAGAAAAAAAGTACCCTGGGAGTTTTTCAAGTAAAATCTTGCATTTGCTTTGGCAATTCTCCTCCACATTAGCTATTACTAAATAACTTGGTATGCAGATGCATGTAACACTTAAGGTAAGCAAAATAACCCCAGTATACATTTTTCTCCCAACTTAGTTCTTGGTGTCAAACTGCCTTGATATCTTCTATGCATTCTTCATATGTTTACAAACTTCCATGCAAAACTTCATACTTGTTTTCGAACTGAAAAGCATCCTCACATACTATTCATACAGCATTAAACCTTCTAACAACTTACTTTACATGCTTACAAATAGCTGCAACTAAAACCAAGGCAGAAGAGTTCTTGTGCAAGCTTCTGTGATATGCCTACAGATTTCACAAATTTTGTTTGGACTAGCATTTTCCAACAAGGTTCCACTCTCTCTAAACATTATCTCCACATCTTCAGATATAGAGGACCCAAGTGTCAGTTCCTGAGTTCCTGTATGTGATATGCACAACTAGTAAACGCAAACAAATGTTATTCAGCTACAACCTGTCAATATCACAAATCTCCATACTAAGCACAACTGTTGTTGCAGAGAGGAAGCTAAACTATGATTCCACCACAGGTTAAGCTCTAATCAATATATGCACATTTAAACTTCATTTCCCGTGCATACAAACAAAATAAATTGACAAACACGGCAACTTCAGTGCTTGTCAACGTGCGTGAGCTCATGTGTGACTAGCCTGATTACAAAACAAACATGTCCACACTTGTTAGTACTCGAGTCCACGGAGGTAGGTGATTGGCGTAGCCGCGTAGATGGTATAATGGATCTCAACAAAGGTGAGAAGCAAGGCCAAAGTGGCTGCTATCAGGTAGACGACAATCCAGAAATTCTCAAAGTATGTACGCTTGAAATCCGCCCTCCACTTGTGGTGAACTGAACTACAATATTCCAAGACCATCAAATAGTCGGTGGTTACTGTGTCTCTCAACGTTCAAATACGAACCCTGAGGAACTGAGCGAACACATCTACCACATGTACATCCTTCTTCATAAGCATGCTCTCGATGATGCCACCGTCTCTAAAACTGAGCAAACACTTCTACCACATGTACGTCCTTCTTCAAGAGCATACTCTCAATGATGTCAGTCTCTGAGTATGGCCACATCTTCTGTCATTCTAATGAGACATGTCATTAGTACTGCGTGACATGGTTGCCTACTCTTGGGTAGGCCTGCTCAAAGGCTATCTGGTTGAGGAAGATTGATATTTGAGCCTCTTGAAATGAAAACATTGATATCTCCAGGATGTCTTCTTCCTTATCAAATATGGCATCGACCGACACTAACTCTGCTTCGTCTACTCGCGTCTGAAGTTAGTGTCGACGCGCACACAGACGGAACAAAATTTTAGTGTCGGTCGATGTCACTTTTGATAAGGAAGAAGACATCTTGAAGGTACCAATGTTCTCATTTCAAGAGGCTCAGATGTCAACCTTTTGCAACCTGATAGCCTTTGAGCAAACGTACCCAAGAGCAGGCAACCACATCACAACTCACGTAGTACTAATGGCATGTCTCATTAGAACGACAAAAGATGTGACCATACTCAGAAACAGTGGCATCATTGAGAGCATGCTCATGAAGAAGGACGTACAAGTTGTAGAAGTGTTCGCTCAGTTCCACAGAAGTTCGTATTTGAATGTTGAGAGCTCAATTCCTCAGGAGTTCGTGCTTGAACATTGAGAGAGACAATAACCTTGAGGATGTCTTGGAATATTGTAGTGCAGTTCACCATAAGTGGAGGGCAAATTTCAAAAGTACATACTTTGGGAATCCCTGGCATGTCGCCTCCCTAATAGCACCTCTTGGCCCTGCTTCTCACCTTTGATCAAACATTTTACACCATCTATGCCTATCACCACCCTCCGTCGACTTAAAAGTACTAACAAGTGTTGACGTAAATGTTAGTTTTGTTTTGTAATAAGGTTTGTCTAACATGGGCACACGTACATTGACAAACACTGGTTAGATGACTAGTAGTTTGTATATGGAAAATAGTGTAAAAATACAGTACCAAGAAGTTTTTTTCAAAAAAAAAAATGCAGCAATCGGCTGGGAGGTATAGCCATTCAAGTATATACTACTTAAAGGCCAGCTCTACTAATACTTCAGGTGAAAAAAGCTTCAAACTTCATACGAAAATAAAATGCTGCAATATACTACAGCTACACCTAAAAACACGTGAAAAAAGCTTCAAAAATTGTAAGTTCATTTCATCACACTGTAACTGTTTCAAACCATAACTAGCAACAGAGTAAGGTAGAAAAAAAGGGGGAGAAATAGTTTATCCGCAACTGCATTATCACCTACAAAGTACAAAGTAGATGATATTAAGAAAAAAGATCCAGCATTCAGATCAGAAACTGCACTGCATGATCATCTACTAAAGATGATGATATAAAGCCGGAATAAGTCCAGGAAAAAGTCCAGTACTCGTATTCTCCGAATACATCAGAAATCTAAAAGATTGCACCGCAATTAAGGGTACAACGAGGAGCCATATGAGGGAGGTAGGCCTGAAGGAGGTGGGTAACCACTATAGGTCACTGGTCTGTCAGAGAGACCACCAGTGCCTGCAAATGACTCAGGTGGATAAAGAAGAGGCCTACGTGGGCTCCGAGTCCCACCATGGCCCAAAGCAGATGAAGCCAGGCCCAGGCCGTATGGCCCAGCCATATATGACGCATGGTCAATCAGGCCATGCTGGGGGTAGGCATGGTTAGTCAGGTCATGCTGGGAGTAAGCATGGTCGGACAGGCCATGCTGAGGGTGAGTCTGATGCGAAAGTGGATAGGAATTTGCGGTAATAGGATGTGCCGAGGTAGTTGCTGGTGGTTGTGGACGGGGACGCTTTTTAGGTTGCTGCTGGTTCTTTGAATTAGATTCAGCAGCAACTGCAGCATTTCGCTTCTTGTTGTTGGCCTTCTGCTGCCCCAATTGAGTTATTCTCTTCTCAAGACCTTCACGCGGATACTGTTTCTCTAGCTTACAATCCTCAATAGCTTTAAGTACTGATTGCAGAGCACCCATCTCTTTTGAAGCAGCCTCGTTCTGTTTCAGAAAGTAATATGCTATTTCAACAAATGTGTAATTCCTAAACTAGGGCAGGCAAATAGGGCCAACAAACGTACCTGCGCTTGTCTCGAGTTTTTTCCTTTTTTCGTTATTTCTTGAGCCATCTTCTTGCAATGCTTTACATAAGCTTGTAAAAGAGGCACTGGTGGAAATTTGTCCACAACATTGTAAGTGTAAACCAATTTAACAGCGTCAAGCTGCCTACCTTTACTGCTTAGTTTCTGAATAACTTCTGCAAAAGCCAAAAATTGCTTGTTTATGTCGTAAAGAAAAAATAAGTATCCACCATGCATAGAATAATCACAGTTCTTTTGCTACTGAATGTCAAAACCATCAGGAAAAAACATTGGTACTAGTTGACCTCAGAATTGCAGATCGCAGCATATACAACAAGACATAGTTGGCCTCAGAATTGCAGCATAGCAATAGATGCCTTAGTCCCTAAAGATGGTATTTTGTAATCTGTTATCATCATAGGCCAACAATTTGATGGATGACGTGGATGATAATTTCCTAGTCAAGACATTACTGGCTTAAGGCACATAACAAGTTGAAAGACTATCCTATAGCACCATCTAATCTAGTAGCAGCAGACTCTACTCTCTTATGCAACACAAAGTAAAAGGTAAGTGAACATACTGTGGATCTGCTTCATGCATTGTACAAGATACACGGGGGGAAATGCTATTCACATTGGTACCATAATTTGTGAATACAAAAAGGTTAAATAAGGATTCTTTTACGAACAAATTGAATCACAAAATTCTTGACTCCATTAAAGTATAAAGAGTCTACCGGAGAAACAAGATCTATGTTTGATACAAGAAAATAGTTGCCTACAAACTGCAAGAAGATAATTGCAGACCTAATGCACATGGATGACCAGAGTGATATATTCCAAGTAACAGAAAACAACACGATTTTAAAAACTGAAAGCATGAAAAAGGAATCAAAATCCTGCTAGCTCATAGAAACACAAAAGAGCCAAGAAAGTCGGAATTAAAAAGACTCACGATCATTGGATCAATGGAAACATGTGTATCGACTGTTTGAGAGGAGGAGAGCCCAAACCAACCCTCATATCTTTCAATAAACAAGCACCCAAAGCAGATTTGATTGTACGGCCTCAGAATTGCAGAATGACAACATGGCTAAAATGCCAATCAGTCCCGAAAGATGGTGTTTAGTGTAGAGCCTTACTCCGCGTTGGCACTATGTACAAGAGATATCGCTTTGCTGGCTCGAGCGGAAGCCTTCTCGAAGAGTTTTCCGATCGAAACACAAGACGAGATCTGCATGAGTGGGCAGAACTTCATTCTCTGATTTTTGCACGCCTTAATAATGAATCTGAATTTTTATAATGCTTGTTGCTATGTAGATAATGTTCGCATGGGAATGATAGAACGAGATCCTACATGCTTAACTAAAGAACTTGTATAGATTGCTATCGAAAAGAACCTTGTCATGCTAAGTAAAAGAATAGAATGTTGCATGCTTGCATGCTAGGTCACACTGACACGCCTATCGAACGAAACATTGCCATGCCAATAAGAAGAGTAAAGGAATTGCTTGAACAAGTCTATATGTCATATGCTAAGGAAAGAGTAGAACTGCATGTTAATTTCAAGAGATAAATAGTATTGACATCCTACTTGTTTAAATAGAGATTGCTTGCATGTTTTTCCTTATCATTCTTGTAAAGATAGAACCCTGCCATGCTTGCTTATAGAGATCGTTTATATGTTTGCATGTCATTGATGCGAAATATAGAACTATATGAATAACTCGTAAGATGCTTAAGATGATTGATAAGAATGAGCAGAGACTAATAGTGCGGCCTGAGGTACGGTCCTTGTGATCTAGTTAGGTGTGCTATTAGTTATGTGAAAAGAAGATTGAACCACTAATAGTGTGTCCTGAGGTACAGTCCTTGTGATCGAGTGGGGTGTGCTATTAGTTTTGTAAAGAGAAGATTGAACCTATCGCTTGATTGATAAGAAGAGATAGAAGTTTGCTTAATCATTGGTTGCTTGCATTATACATTTATCTGATAGATGTTTCATGCGTAACGACCCGCTCCGCTCAACCCGGAAGGCCGATTCAAACGGCACAAGTATAGCGAACCGACCTGTCTTGCTCAGCGAAAAAACTCGTTCGATGCAAAGGCATTCAGACTTGGACCTTCAAATGGAGTTCAGACGTAGACTTTCAGAGGCGCGCTCGGAGTCTCGCTCGACCGATAAGATTCATCGCTAAAGGTGGGTGGCCCCGGTGAACATGTCCCTACTTAGCTACACACTTAAGAAAATGAATGATACATGCTAGTTTTCAAGCAATAACCTTTGCATGCTTTTAAAAAGAGATGAACATACATAGCTAAGGGGATAACCCCGCCTTATCATTGTATAGAACATGGAGATCTTACTTGCTATTTGCGTAATCAGGCTATTAAGTTGAAACGTAGTAGTTTCTTATATATATGCCACAAAAGTAGTTTTAGTTCATACTGAGGTACCGGACTGCACAGAATAGAACACGGGATATAGTATAATCATGTTGCATACATAGACGAGGAAGACTATCAAGTAGTAGTTCCAAGTCAGGAAAAGAAAAGATAAGAAAAGAAAGTACTCGGGATATCCAGATCACCGAGGCAGTCTCTAATCAGGGAGCTGCGCAAAGAAGAAAGATCCGAGTATAGTCCTCGGCAAGATCGAACCGAGTTGTTATCGGCTAGGATTGGAGGTGCGGGAGTAGTTGCATGGTCACGGACAACTGGTTGCACACCAGGTAGAGATGAGTCCTCGACACGATTGCTGAGGCATCCGAATCGTGTCGGCCCGGGAGGACAATGCCAGTGTAGTCCTGGTAATACGCTAGCTGAAGTACTAGCGGGCGAGTGTGGGTCATCCAGCAAGGCTTGCTACCGACCTGGATGGTCGTCGACTCGTCGGATGGTTCGGGACGCCCAGCAAGGCTAGCAACCGAGCTGGAAAGACAATCGTTCCATCCCAGATCTTGTCCAATATGGCTAACAGAGCCAGTGACCTTCATATAGATAAATCATTCTTGCATAGCGACTATCCGCATTCAGAAGAGGAGTAACATGAAGGAGTACATTTGCACGGCACTTTGCATATTTAGAATGGATGCACGGTATAAACAGTTCGAGTAAAACAGGTCTGAGGCAGAGACAAACGTAACATTTGGAATTCATAGATGTTCTTCGCTATCCAGTAGATCATTATTCATACTGCTGCATATGATAGGGAAGGCCGAATGGTAAGAAACGGTAAGACGAACTCAGTTGTTCATTATTACGACACTCTTGAGCAGACATGGATATTTCTTTCATTATATTGCCATGTAACTGATCCTAAGGCAAAGACTAGAAAGACAACATAATCAGTCGGTGCACATAACTAATGAACGTGCTTATTTTGTGGCGTGGGTGAGAGACCTCCCCACCAGTGCATTCAATATACTGATACCCAACCAGATTGCATGCAGGGTACAGGAAAAACTCGTACGGATTCGGAGATCGTTTAACGCAATGAGGCGCCGAACCGCACTTGGCGTCTTGGAGCGCGGCACGCAGACCTGTAACATCATCATTCAGAGTGTTTAATTCAGTTGTAAGCCTAAGGGCATATTCATTTGTAAAAAGAGCACGAGCGACTTATAATCTCGACCTAACGCCGCTTGTAATCTTTATTTCATATTAATAAAGAGCTTATTTTTGATTCAATACTTGTGTTTATTTTATGTTTCCGCTATAATGACTCTGCGAAATAGTTATCAACGGCCGTTTCGGTAGATTGCCTCGCGCGGGCGCAACTCTAGGCTCGCGCGACATCACGTCCCGATGGAAACAATCCTCCTGCAGAAGCGCTGGTGCGGTGATTCGCGCCCAGCGGAGACGGCTGATTCCTACGGGAGATCGGGGCGTGACATTTTGGTATCAGAGCGCGGCTTTACGTCCTTGGAATTCGTATCGATTCTCTCAGTTTTGAACTTGTGTATTGAAAAAGTGATAGATGCTCTCTCTCGATGCTTCGATGAATGTTCCATACAATGAGTCTAAACATTTTTGAAAGTGCATGTGAATGATATGATTGCTTGATTGGAGTAATTATGCGAGGGCCTTTGTGCCAACTTGTGTCAGACTTCGTGGGAATAGACTCGTGTCAGAATCTGCAAGTTATATGTGAACGAATACCTATACATGAACACCAAGCGGGTTAGTGTGCGAGATAGAATATCGTTCGGACAGTTGACTATGCACACAGCCTTTAGGCTAAGTTGTGTTGAATATCGTGCGCCAATACCCTTGGTGCTAGTGAGTTGCATGTGAGATTTGGATATTGTTCGGATAACAATAAAGTCGAACTTAGAATGGCAATCGATAGAGACGTTATCGGAGTACCGCTAAGGCAAATAATGGAAATCGTGTTTGGATTTTTGAGATATAGTTTGGACGGTTATTCGTAGCGATAAGTTACGATTCAAAATATGGTTTGTATGGAGGACTATCGATAAAGGTACATACGAGACTAAGATCGTCAAGGCGGAGAAGAGGGATCGTGCTGGAGTTCTAAGGAACGAATTGGATATAAGAGTGAAGGATGCGAAAGCGATTCAGGAGTTAATAGGATGACTCGATTCCTGAATGGTGTATACGATAGTCCCAGGTTCGAATATGCGAATTGAGGATAGAATGAGTTATAAAGATTCATAGAGTATAGCTTGAACCCTGAGTGGTGTATTGGTCGTCTTAGAAATGTTCGAACGAATCGTAGATGTTGGGATATTAAACGAGTCTAGCAGCGAGCGACGAGATTGTGTAAAGCCTTAGTATAAATAAAAAATGCATAGCAAGTAAACGAACTCGAAGGAAGCATGCAAGATTTGATTCGAACGAGTTATAATGAGTTGAACAAAGGATAAGGCTTACATCGGATAGAAATTCAGAGTACTTGGAATTGATGTCAAGGTCAGGAAAAAACTTAGTGGATCGTACGAGCGATTTTGAATTGAATCAAACGAATTGGAACTTGTGTTGAGATGGAATAATCGGGGATACGCTCGGAGTTAATGATTTTGGAATAATGGCGCGAACGAATGATAGCGTGCGTCAAAATTGTGGATTGAGTAGGATATCGCTCGATAGAATTTTAGCATGAGTATGAATGCTATGGTTTCAAATTTGGGAGACTTTATATAATATCGATAGCTGGAAGATAGCATGGATTGATGCAAGTTAGCAATTTGTGATTTGATGATTGAGAAAGGCGATAACGGATTTAATCTTGAATTTGAACGAACGATCTTGAATCGAGTTCGAAGGATAATACTCGACATCAGGCCTAGACGAGATCGATTATTCCACGGGAGCGCTGGCGTGGTGATTTTACGTCCGGCGGGGATGATCGAACTCGCAGGAACATGTTTGAAAATTTTACAAACGAACTCGATAAAAATGGAACGTATCGAAAGTAAATAGACTTGGGCTTGGGATTTGAACTTAGTTGTTTGAGGAATGCTTGAATTAGACTACGAAAATGATCAAATGGTAACATTAAAGTTGGACGATTGGGCTAGATGAATTATGATTACGACAATAACAGTTGTTAGATGAACATGACTCGATGGATCAATGTACAACTTGGGATGAAATGAAGTGTGACGATAAGGTGTCTGTTCGTTCGATGATAACCATAACGTTTGACCTTCTTGTCTTCTGCGAGTGCAACTCCTTACTCGCACATGTGTCACATCCGGATTAGGACAATTATCCCGCGAGAGCTTGGCGTGGTGATCTCACGTCTAACGGAGATGATTGAACTTACGGAAGACCGGAACGTGACAATTGAAGGATCGTTTTGACTTGTGGTTCGACACAATAAGGCGAGTTTCAGGATACAAGTGAATCGAAGGTATTTTGGGGATGAGTTAGTCTAGAACATGAAGCAAAACTCTCGATGGTTTAGTGAACGGATACGTGAATTATGTTGTACGACTTTAAAATTGTGATTGAGATCGAAGAGATAGAAATTGAATCATGACTTGGTGGCCTAGAATTAGAAAAGATTGGATATATGAATCCTATCAGGCGTTTAAGGAGATAGACTATGCAAATCGTTAGGTTGGACATGCGACGTGGACATCGTGGATTCGATTGAACGAACGTGTTGATGTAATAGGATGATTTGTGCTCGATGTTTAGAAATCTGGGTAAAACGAGCTTAGGTAGAATACCCCATGCGAAAGAATGGTTTGATCTTAAGCGTATTTGGGGCGAGCTTCATACAACGCGATTGCACAATGAGTCACAAACTCGAACTGTACCTATGACCTTGTGAGCTGACCTAGTGGCTAGGCAGACGACCCTATGCCTTGAGTCGAACTGGAGTGGCTGACATCAGAGTATCGTTCGAAAAAACGATAAAACTGGGGCAACGATAAAACTAGGGCAACGATACTTAGAGTTAGGAGTTAGGACTTGAAACTGAAGTGTATGCAAGCGACGTTGGCGTTGAAACGAACGCATTGGGAGATAGGACTTGGGTGATAATTGATTGGTTGGATAGGTTATGCGACGGTGAGGAATAAGACGGTATTAGAGAATTATCGGACGGAACTCTTATGATTTAAAATTGGTGATATTAAAGATAAGTTGGCAAAACGAGTTAAATCGTTGCTTGAAAGATGTGCGTTGCTAGTAATGCAATACTTAGATTTAAGTGAGATTGGAGTAGACGATAACTAAACGAACCCGAGTTCGGTTATTCAAGTAGCGAAACGATCGACGATTCGAAAGATTTTTACGAGTAGCTTGTCCGAGTTAGCTGTCACTAAGCTTGGTTGAAATACACATATTTGGGGGACGCCTTGAATATGGGTACGATCCAGACTTAGCGATATGCATAACTAGAATGCAGCTGCAAATAAAAATGTTCAGATTCGCATGGGCGAGTATGGCAACTGAAGTAAGTTAGCCTCAACCTAGACTTTCATAAAGGAAAGATTGTAACGTTCCTCGTGCGATCGAGATAGTTCTGTGCTAAGACGCAGTAAGAGACTAGAGTTTGGGAATGTAATAGTTGAACGAAAGAATCATTCGATAAAAATGATTAAGCACTCGTGCAAAACGGAACGAGTAAACGAACAGGAAGTTAGGTTCGATCAGACTTAAGACGCGAAGGATTAGAACGTACCCTGTGTTGGGCAATGCAGCTTTGCGCTAAAGCACAATAAAGACAGTCAGAAAACGTAGGCAATTTGAGGCGACGACTTTGGGTGGTAGTAAAACTTACTTAGCGAGAATGGACGGTGACTCGGATAGATATGGATGCAAGATGGGATTGGAAGATTAGCTGAGATTCAAACTTTTGGGTTTAAACGTAACGATGGGTTTCGATAGGCGACGTCGAGTAATCGGTCGGATGTGTTGGGTTCGCATCACCCAAAGCCAGTGTTTTCTAGAGTGCATTAAGTTATAGAATACCCCGTGTTTGAGTAATACAGTCCTGCGCCAGGCGCAGTAGAGTTTGAGTCGGGGAGTGCAACGATTAAGTTGAGTATAGTTCGATAGCATTGAACGATATAGTCGTTCAATGAGAATTGGCTAAACATGTGAGTAACGCGTGGTGAGGAAATAAATGAATGTAGTATTGAAACATCCCTTGGAAGTTCGACAAGATGTATAGAGTTGGTTTAGAAGTTGTGCGATAATACGAGTTCCGCTCAGGAAGTCTCGAGTACGAGACTTGTTCTGAGTGGTGTATAATGTAACGACCCGCTCCGCTCAACCCGGAGGGCCGATTCAAACGGCACAAGTGTAGCGAACCGACCTGCCTTGCTCAGCGAGAAGACTCGTTCAATGCAAAGGCATTCAGACTTGGACCTTCAAATGGAGTTCAGACTTAGACTTTCAGAGACGCGCTCGGAGTCTCGCTCGACCGATGCGATTCATCGCTAAGGTGGGTGGCCCCGGTGAACCTGTCCCTACTTAGCTGCACACTTAAGAAAAAGAATGATACATGCTAGTTTTCAAGCGATAACCTTTGCATGCTAATAAAAAGAGATGAACGCACATAGCTAAGGGGATAACCCCGTCTTATCATTGTATAGAACACGGAGATCTTACTTGCTATTTGCGTAATCAGGATATTGAGTTGAAACGTAGTAATTTCTTATATATATGCCACAAAAGTAGTTTTGAGTTCATACTGAGGTATCACACCGCACGGAATAGGACACGGGATATAGTATAATCATGTTGCATACATAGACGAGGAAGACTATCAAGTAGTCGCTCCAAGTCAGGAAAAGAAAAGATAAGAAAAGAAAGTACTCGGGATATCCAGACCACCAAGGCAGTCTCTAATCAGGGTAGACTGTGTAAAGAAGAAAGATCCGAGTGTAGTCCTCGGCAAGATCGAACCGAGTTGTTCTCGGCTAGGATTGGAAGTGGGGGAGTAGTTGCATGGTCACGGACAACTGGTTGCGCACCAGGTAGAGATGAGTCCTCAACACGATTGTTGAGGCATCTGAATCGTGTCGGCCCGAGAGAACAATGCCAGTGTAGTCCTGGTAATACGCTAGCTGAAATACTAGCGGGCGAGTGCGGGTCATCCAGCAAGGCTTGCTACCGACCTGGACGGTCACTGACTCGTCAGATGGTTCGGGACGTCCAGCAAGGCTAGAAACCGAGTTGGGAAGACGATCGTTCCATCCCAGATCCTGTCCAATATGGCTAACAGAGCCAGTGACCTTCATATAGATAAATCATGCTTGCATAGCGGCTATCCGCATTCAGAAGAGGAGTAACATGAAGGAGTACATTTGCACGGCACTTTGCATATTTAGAATGGATGCACGGTATATAACATAGTTCGAGTAAAACAGGTCTGAGGCAGAGACACAAACGTAACACCCCAACGATTCCACGGAATCGGGTCGTGACACAATGTATGGGAACATCATCATTCAGAGTGTTTGATTCAGTTGTAAGCCTAAGGGCATATTCATTTGTAAAGAGAGAGAACACGAACGACTTGTAATCTCGGCCTAACGCCGCTTGTAATCTTTACTTCATATCAATAAATAGCTTGTTTTGGATCAATACTTGTGTTTATTCTATGTTTCCGCTATAATGACTCTGTGAACTAGTTATCAACGGCCGTTTCGGTAGATTCCCTCGCGTGGGCGCAACTCTAGGCTCGTGCGGTATCGCGTCCCGATAGAAACGATCATCCTGCGGGAGCGCTGGCGCGGTAATTTGTGCCCAGCGGGGATGGCCGATTCCTGCGGGAGATCGGGACGTGACATCATGTCATGCATCGGTCTCGGACAACTTGTGCACAAGATTTAGTCTCTCGAACGGTTCTTTGGGCAATGGGAATCGGTCGGTCCGGAAGAGATTTTTGAGAGCACCCTCAGGTACGGTCCTTGTGATCTAGTAGGGTATTGTATCTATTTGTGAAGAGCGGAACCATGATGTCACAGCTGCTAGTATTCGTGTAGGTTGGTGCAGAGCTGAACCTTGAGTCACAGTTGCTAACATACGCGCGTACTAGTGCAGAGCTGAACCTTGAGTCACCGCTGCTAATCATAGGACAACCCATGGACCATCATGTAGTTAGGACGCATGCTAGGTTAGCCTTCTTGCATACCTAATTGTTTGACAACCTAATAGTTGGTGCACGAAACCTATATTACGTGTTCGGATTGGACGAGCGGGCAAGTAGCCTCCCCACCAGTGCATTCATGTACTGATAACCCACCAGATTGCTTGTGTAACACCCCGTTCCGCTCAAGCGGACTGCCGTCTCAAACGGCAAAAGTGCAACTGTCCCGACCCGCTTTGCCTCAACAAGAAGCAAAGGATATCCAGACTTGCCCCTACAGGAATCCGGCTTGGACTTTCAGAGGCTCGCTCAGACGTATCGCTCTACCGAGGCGAATCATCGCTAAGGTGGGTGGCTACGGTGAACTTGTTTTTGCTTAGCCAGCACACATAAAATCTGGAATATTTATGCTAGTCGCTAGGTGATTCACCCCCTGCATGCTAATAAATCCAACGCACCTAGCTAAGGGAATGATCCCAACTTATATTGCTTGCTAGAACATGGAAATGAAATACTGCTTATACTCAGACCCACGCATGCTAAGTCCCTCAACGGTTTCATCTCTCGGACTACCTTCGGGCCCGAGCAAACGTGTTGATTATGTTCCTTAGAACGCATGCTTGTCTGCTTGATTGTTACCGTGTTTTCATCCAAACCCCGGGAGACTACTACGTAGTCGTTCCGTGCCTGAACGAACCTGCAAGTATTCGGGACCGCTAGGTCACCAAGGCAATCTCCGCCCCAGGAGAATTGCATCAAGACAAAAAACAGTCACTGAACAACGAAACAGGCAAAGCATCTTGTCTTGTACTATTGTTGCCTCAACAGCTTGCCTCTTGTCTTGTACTCGTCTTGTACTCTTGTTGCCCCAACCAAGGCCCCGTTCGATCATGGACAACCAGTGCACAGGGAAACGGTCTCGCGGGCGATGCTGGGGCACTGGCATCGACCCGGTCCGGGCGAGACCAATTGTTCTTAGTCTTTTGTTCAGGCGGAATGGCTTGCAGCGCCTCTTGTACTTTGTTGCAAAGCATTCTCGTCTAGACTAAATAGTCTCTTGTTCGTCGGAATGGCTTGCAGCGCCTCTTGTTCTTGTTGCAAACCATCTCGTCTAGACTATACCGTCCATATGGCATACGCCAGTGATCGCCTTGTAATGAACTTGTTGCATGCTTGCTTGTAAACGAAAGATAAACAATTCATCCTCGCTTAGCGGCTATCCGCGTGCGAGGCACTGTATCGCATCAAGAGCGACTAAACACCTGAACGATTTTGAAATAAATACTCTTGTTTGCATAGGCTATGCCTCCTGAATGTTTATACATGTCCCTGCTTAAATTAACAATGTTTGCCTTGGACAGGGAAGGATAAATGGTAAGTTGGTAAGTCTCGCCGTGTTTCCTCTAACATCGCACGGCGCACTGCCCGACACGATAGGCTATTCAATATCTGCATGAAACTGATCCTAAGGCAACTAGAAAGACAACTTAATAGTTGTGCACGGAACTTGTATTACGTGTTTGGATTTGTCGAGCGGGCGAGTAGCTTCCCCACCAGTGCATTCAATGTACTGATAATCCACCAGTTTGTATGCAGGGTGTGGTGCCCCGTTCCCCCTATTCGGGTAGCGCGGCTAAGAAATACAAGACGGTATCGTTCGATCGGGATAGATTGAATTAAGAACTCGTCCTCGTTATGGATTTGTTTCTTCGGAATCGATTCCCATATTCAGTGGACCGTGCCCCCGGGATCGACTTAACGGCAGAGTCAGGAGGGACCTCTCCGCTGCATTCTTTGTTGCCTAGTTTTCGCTGTCGCTTGTTGCTTTCGTGCCTTGAGTTGGATTTCGGATTTTGCTTGGGTTTTCTTGAACGGTTTCGATGATTTCATTGCTTTCGTTCTTAGGACTGCACTTCAATTCCGAAAATGGAAAGAGAGGAAGAAGTACTGATCAGCTGTTCGTGTCAATACAGGTGATCCAGCAGTAGGCGTCGCTCAAGCGGACTCCTAAATCACTTCCTTCCTTCCTCCTTCCAACCACTAAAGTGAGTGGCTACCAACCCGATTAGCTAGCCCTTCTTGCTAGTCTTCACATCAAATTCTTGTGTTCGTGCTTGCCCCGATCAAACGATACCAAGTAATAACTAAAAGATATCAAGATAATAAGGGAATAGACTTGGATCTGTATGCTTGTCATTGAAACTTGTGAACGGTTACTTACTACATGCTTGCTTATTCAAAAATGTTTACCATATGCATATATACAAGTTAGAATGTTTACTTCTTCTTCTATAAATATGCTATATGTAGAACACCCTTTGCCATGCATCAATTATTCAGGGAGACTATGCAAAATACATCACACAATGTTACATATCTCCTGATTTCATTGCCTCAGCTACATAAATGGCAACTTAATACAAACGCCGTTGATCACGGACAACTTGTGCACAAGGCCTCTCGGTTCCTGCGGACGGTCGCTGGGGCACTGGCACCGATCCGGACGGAACCTCAAGATTAGTCTCTCCCATAGGCGAGATGGCGTGCAGCGATACATGTGCCTCCGTCACCTTAGCCTGAGACTAAGACCGTCCATTATGGCATCAAAGCCAGTGATCCCCTCGTATATTTAAACCTGTTGAAACTAACTTGTGTCTTCTTGACAGGGAAGGCAAGGTAAGTATTATGCAGGTGGTTCAGACGGACAGGTAAATGTCACCGAACGGTGACGGGTCATTTTAATGATTCTATATCTATGTCTTGTTGTAAAATGAACTAAGGCAAGATAGAAACCCACAGTAAATATGCATGCTTCATTAAAACAACGTGTTGACTCGTATAGTTGGGTTAGCTTGCCTTCACCAGTACGTTTCGATGTACTGACCCTCGTTGAAACAGGTTCCCCGTGCTAGGAGAACCAAGCGAGGAGCAGGAGACAAACCCCCATTCCAGTCCAGCTGTAGGCACGCCTAGACCGTGCCACCTTTGACGCATTTTGAAGAAGAAGCCTTTTGAAGAAGAAGCTAGCCACCAAGCAACCATGCAGCTTCGTGGCAAGGCAGTCGTTCCGACCCAAGGTCTTATATTTTGAGTAGTAGTAAAGGATGTAATGTACAGGACTGCTATCTCATTTTGTGTCAACACTTTTGTAAGCCCATCGAGGCAATCCTTATGTCTCAGTTCAAGGAGTTTGTAATAGATGTTCATATTATCAATAAAAGAGAACTTTTCCATGTTCAAATCTGTGATTCAATTATCTGCGTACTCTGAATATGTGCTCGCTATGCAAAACAAAATACTTGGCCTTGTGCGGTGCGCAACCTAGGCCCGCACGGCGGTCACGCCCGGGGGACGACTATCGATTCCACGGAATCGGGGCGTGACATGTTGGTATCAGAGCACAGCTTCAAAGTTCCTTTGATTTATAAACTGGAAAAGTTCCCTTAGCGATAACTCGCCTATGCGAACTCCTGAACTCGTTAAGGCCAAAATGAGATACGTTCATGCAACAAGTCCATAATACATTATGATCCTGATGTAATTTACCTTCCTTTCAAGGAACGACGCAAGCGCAACCATCAGCGCTGGCGCCAGGCGAGACAAGGACTCAGGAGAGCAGCTCCGGAACATCAGGAAGCTCTCGGAGCCAACGGGGCATGTCTCAGACAGATTCGATTCAACAAGTGGTACAAATGTTAACCGAGCAACGACAGAGGGATGATGCCCGCCAAGCCAAGTTCGAGAGCAACCTAGAGGCACGGCTCTCAGTCCAACAAAAGCAGGTAGATACCCTGCAACAGCTTGTTCAGACCCTGGCCTCCAACCATTCTGCCGCAACGACAGCTACACCAGTGGAGCAGCCAGCGCTTGAAGTTGAACTACCGCCCGTGCCAAGGACGAGGGAAGTGACTACCTTCACCTTTGCAAACTTCAAGAAGGTCTGCAACACGCCATTTAAGGGGACTGAGGACCCAATCGTGGCCCTAGATTGGCTCGCCGAGCTTGAAGATCATTTTTCTCTCCTGGATGTGCCGGAAGACAAGCGCGTCACTTGTGCCAAACTACTGCTTCGCTTCAATGCGCACGACTGGTGGGACGTGCATCGACGATCTCTTCAACTTGGCCATGGAGAGGAGGCGATCGCGTGGACGACTTTTCGTGCCGCATTTGAAGAGGAGTTTATACCCCCGCCTCTACGACGTCAACGGGAAAATGAGTTCGTTCAGCTCTGGCAGGGCAGTATGACGGTGAAGCAATACTCGGCAGAATTCAACAAACTGGCCAAATTTGCTACCGCTTACCTACCGGATGCAGCGAGTCGTGCCAGACGATTCGAAGGAGGGCTACGTCCTGGTATCCACGGGCACGTATCCGTTCCACAGTATCAGACGATGAGGGAAGTTTTAAACCATGCCCTCTCCCTCGAACCGTAGTATCCTCACGTTGCCACCGGCGCTGTGCAAACCCCCAATCACAAACGCCAAGGCAACGATAGAGGAAACACAGCTGCAAAGCGCCCTAACAACGGCGGTTCGAAAAAGGGAAACTCGGGGCAACGATGTGATTTCTGTAGAAGGACAGGGCACGTCGAAAGTGAATGTCGCCGGAAGCATGGGTTATGTCTCATTTGTGGAGCTTCCGATCACGCCCTTCCCAACTGTCCAAAGTTCACCGAGCGCCGTCCTCCCCAACAAAATCAGACTCCGGCACCTCAGGCAAATCGAGCGGCGCCTCAGCAAGGGCGTAATCAAGTTCAAGGCCGAGTCTACACCATGACACGGGAAGAAGCATTAGCTTCGGATACCGTCGTGTCAGGTACCTTACTTTTCAATAATATACCTGCTCGCGTTCTATTTGATTCAGGTGCAACGCATAGTTTTATTTCCACAAATTTTGCCGTGGAAAACAATGTAAAAATGACTCCGTTGCACTTAGATTTAAATGTTAGCACCCCCTCTGGTACAAAAATCCCTGTTCGTTCAGTATGCCTAGGTGGTTACATTTGTATTGGGGAGAAGAAGCTGTCGCTCGATGTCCTAGTTCTAGATGTTAGGGACTATGATATCATCTTGGGAATGGACTGGCTAGGAGCATGCGCAGCAACTATTGAGTGTGCAGAGAAGCGAGTCGTTTTCCGTCTGCCCGGAGAAGCCGTGTTCTGTTACACCAGTAGTCCAGCGAACGATGCGACCAAGGCCTGCATGGTGATTTCGGCAAAATCTGCTCGGCGAATGCTCTACACAGGCTGCGAGGGATTTCTAGCATCAGTTCGGGACGCGCGGCAGGACTACGCAGACGTCGAGCCTAATTCCGTTGAGGCGGAGTTCCCCGACGTGTTTCCGAGCGAACTACCCGGCATGCCGCCCGATCGAGAGATTGAATTCACTATCGACACATTTCCAAATACACAGCCAATTTCAAAGCCTCCGTACAGAATGGCACCTGCAGAGCTGAATGAATTAAAGCGCCAACTCCAGGAATTGCTTGATCGCGGGTTCATCCGTCCGAGCGTGTCTCCTTGGGGCGCTCCCGTGCTCTTCGTGAAGAAGAAGGACGGAACTCTACGCCTATGCATCGACTACAGAGAATTGAATAAGGTCACAATCAGAAACAAATATCCTCTGCCACGGATTGATGACTTGTTCGATCAACTACAAGGAGCAGCAGTGTTTTCAAAAATAGATCTTCGCTCGGGCTATCACCAGCTGAAGATTAGGCCAGAGGACACCCCCAAAACTGCTTTCCGAACCCGGTACGGTCATTACGAGTTTTCCGTGATGCCGTTCGGACTGATGAATGCGCCTGCAGCATTCATGGACGTTATGAATCGAGTATTTAGACCTTTCATCGATAAATTTGTGGTGGTTTTTATCGATGACATCTTAGTGTACTCGAAGACAAGGGACGAGCACGCAGGACACCTGCGGATGGTGTTGCAAACCCTTCGAGACAACAAGTTGTACGCCAAACTGAGTAAATGTGAGTTTTGGCTAGACAGTATATCCTTTTTGGGCCATGTTATCTCGTCTCAAGGCATCTCAGTTGACCCGAAAAAGGTGGAAGCCATTACACAGTGGAAACATCCGGAATCAGCTAGCGACATCCGAAGCTTTCTTGGACTGGCAGGATACTACCGTCGGTTCATACAGAACTTTGCTAGAATTGCTTCGCCCTTGACGCAGCTCACACGGAAGGGTGCGAAGTTTACTTGGACGGACGACTGTGAAGCTTCGTTTACGGAGTTAAAGCAGCGCCTCATCTCCGCCCCGGTCCTTACTTTACCAAACGGACCAGATGACTTCAAAATATATAGCGATGCATCAGGAAGGGGACTAGGATGTGTCCTGATGCAACGGGACAAAGTCATAGCCTATGCGTCTAGACAGCTAAAGCCTCACGAGCAGAACTACCCAACGCATGACCTCGAGCTTGCCGCGGTAGTGTTTGCATTAAAGCTGTGGCGCCACTATCTTTATGGCGTGCCGTGTGAAATCTATACGGACCACAAAAGTTTGAAATATTTGTACACTCAAAAAGATTTGAATCTTCGGCAGCGGCGATGGCTTGAACTCCTAAGCGACTTCGATCTCATGATCAGATACACGCCTGGTAAGGGAAACGTCGTAGCTGACGCACTGAGTCGAGTGTTTGCAGGAAGTTTGGCTATTGATGATAGGCTGCGCCGAGATCTTGAATCACTGGGCATTACCTTAAAAATCAGATACACAAAGTGGGCGCAAGTATCACAATTGCGCCTCGAACCCGACTTGTTACAACGAGTAAAGACCGCTCAAAAGGACGACCCGTTCCTGCAAAAGATTCATGCCCTTATCTCAGCAGGGAAGACGTCCGACTTTGCGGTAAGCACGGATGGGATGCTTCGAGTGAAGGGAAGACTGTGCGTTCCAAGCGACGCGGCCCTCAGGGAAGAGATACTCACGGAAGCTCACTATGCTAGTTATGCTTCTCATCCGGGTAGCACAAAGATGTATCGGGATCTTCGTACGACGTTTTGGTGGCACGGCTTGAAAAGGGATGTGGCGCAGTTTGTGTCGCATTGCATGGCTTGTCAACGAGTAAAGGCCGAACACCAGAAACCAGGCGGAGAGCTTCAGAACCTTGCTATTCCGGAGTGGAAATGGGATGATATAACGATGGACTTTATTGTTGGCTTGCCGAGGACGCAACGGGGACATGATGCAGTCTGGGTTATCGTCGATCGACTCACCAAGTCAGCTCACTTTCTGCCTATCAAATCTACTTGGAGTGCCGACCGCCTGGCTCAGATATATCTCAACGAAATCGTTCGACTCCATGGCGTGCCAGTAACCATAGTCTCCGATCGAGATGGTCGATTCATATCACGTTTCTGGGGAAGCCTGCAGTCAGCAATGGGGACAAAGTTGAAGTTTAGCTCCGCCTACCATCCACAGACCGACGGCCAAACCGAACGTGTCAACCAGATCCTCGAAGACATGTTGCGACTCTGCGCCTTGGACTTGAAGACGAGTTGGGACCTTCATCTACCTTTAGCTGAATTTGCTTACAACAATAGTTATCAATCAAGCATTCAAATGGCGCCGTATGAGGCGTTATACGGACGGAAGTGTAGATCTCCTATCTGCTGGGACGAAGTTGGAGAACGACAAGTACTTGGCCCTGAGCTCGTAGAGCAGACCGTCCAGAAAGTCCGGCTGATTCGGGATAGATTAAAGGTAGCTCAAAGCCGTCAAAAGAGCTACGCGGACACACATCGAAGACCGCTAGAGTTCCAAGTAGGCGACCGAGTATTCCTCAAGGTCTCGCCCATGCGAGGAGTCAGCAGGTTCGGGGCAAAAGGAAAGCTAAGTCCAAGATTTGTCGGCCCGTTCGAAATACTAAAGCGGGTTGCCTCAGTTGCGTATCAGATTGCTCTACCACCATCCCTATCCGACGTACACGATATATTCCATGTTTCACAGCTTAGGAAATATGTGTACGACCCAAGCCATGTGGTAGACCTGGACCAACTGAACCTTCAAGCCGACTTGACGTATGTAGAACAGCCTGTGCAAATTTTGGATAGAAAAGAAAAGCTGCTTCGGACTCGTTCGGTTCCTCTCGTGCACATGCTTTGGCGGAATCACTCTGTCGAAGAATCTACTTGGGAGCTTGAATCCGAAATGAGGGAAAGGTTCCCCTCACTATTTCCTAGTGGTAGGTTCTATTCTTTAAGTTTCGGGACGAAACTTCCAATTAGTTGGGTAGGATGTGGTGCCCCGTTCCCCCTATTCGGGGAGCGCGGCTAAGAAATACAAGACGGTATCGTTCGATCGGGATAGATTGAATTAAGAACTCGTCCTCGTTATGGATTTGTTTCTTCGGAATCGATTCCCATATTCAGTGGACCGTGCCCCCGGGATCGACTTAACGGCAGAGTCAGGAGGGACCTCTCCGCTGCATTCTTTGTTGCCTAGTTTTCGCTGTCGCTTGTTGCTTTCGTGCCTTGAGTTGGATTTCGGATTTTGCTTGGGTTTTCTTGAACGGTTTCGATGATTTCATTGCTTTCGTTCTTAGGACTGCACTTCAATTCCGAAAATGGAAAGAGAGGAAGAAGTACTGATCAGCTGTTCGTGTCAATACAGGTGATCCAGCAGTAGGCGTCGCTCAAGCGGACTCCTAAATCACTTCCTTCCTTCCTCCTTCCAACCACTAAAGTGAGTGGCTACCAACCCGATTAGCTAGCCCTTCTTGCTAGTCTTCACATCAAATTCTTGTGTTCGTGCTTGCCCCGATCAAACGATACCAAGTAATAACTAAAAGATATCAAGATAATAAGGGAATAGACTTGGATCTGTATGCTTGTCATTGAAACTTGTGAACGGTTACTTACTACATGCTTGCTTATTCAAAAATGTTTACCATATGCATATATACAAGTTAGAATGTTTACTTCTTCTTCTATAAATATGCTATATGTAGAACACCCTTTGCCATGCATCAATTATTCAGGGAGACTATGCAAAATACATCACACAATGTTACATATCTCCTGATTTCATTGCCTCAGCTACATAAATGGCAACTTAATACAAACGCCGTTGATCACGGACAACTTGTGCACAAGGCCTCTCGGTTCCTGCGGACGGTCGCTGGGGCACTGGCACCGATCCGATCCGGACGGAACCTCAAGATTAGTCTCTCCCATAGGCGAGATGGCGTGCAGCGATACATGTGCCTCCGTCACCTTAGCCTGAGACTAAGACCGTCCATTATGGCATCAAAGCCAGTGATCCCCTCGTATATTTAAACCTGTTGAAACTAACTTGTGTCTTCTTGACAGGGAAGGCAAGGTAAGTATTATGCAGGTGGTTCAGACGGACAGGTAAATGTCACCGAACGGTGACGGGTCATTTCAATGATTCTATATCTATGTCTTGTTGTAAAATGAACTAAGGCAAGATAGAAACCCACAGTAAATATGCATGCTTCATTAAAACAACGTGTTGACTCGTATAGTTGGGTTAGCTTGCCTTCACCAGTACGTTTCGATGTACTGACCCTCGTTGAAACAGGTTCCCCGTGCTAGGAGAACCAAGCGAAGAGCAGGAGACAAACCCCCATTCCAGTCCAGCTGTAGGCACGCCTAGACCGTGCCACCTTTGACGCATTTTGAAGAAGAAGCCTTTTGAAGAAGAAGCTAGCCACCAAGCAACCATGCAGCTTCGTGGCAAGGCAGTCGTTCCGACCCAAGGTCTTATATTTTGAGTAGTAGTAAAGGATGTAATGTACAGGACTGCTATCTCATTTTGTGTCAACACTTTTGTAAGCCCATAGAGGCAATCCTTATGTCTCAGTTCAAGGAGTTTGTAATAGATGTTCATATTATCAATAAAAGAGAACCTTTCCATGTTCAAATCTGTGATTCAATTATCTGCGTACTCTGAATATGTGCTCGCTATGCAAAACAAAATACTTGGCCTTGTGCGGTGCGCAACCTAGGCCCGCACGGCGGTCACGCCCGGGGGACGACTATCGATTCCACGGAATCGGGGCGTGACACAGGGTGCGGGAGAACCTCGTTCGGTGCGGATGCCTTCAACGTGCGTGCTAAGGCCAGGAGTTCCCTCTGAAGCCTTGCAACGGTGCGTCCGGGACTGAAGCACATATACAAGACATAATGTTGGAGCGTCGCCTGACCATCGCCTGTACATTCATTCCACAGTTGTAGCCACTTGGCACGCTTTTACTATTTCAGAGAGAGAGGCTTGAGCGACTTGTAATCTCGGCTATACGCCGCCTGTAACACAAGTTTATATCAATAAAAGAGCTTGCTTTACTTCAACTTGTGTTTCTATGCTTCCGTTATATTGTCGACTCAATGAACCGGTTATCAAATCGTTATGCGTTCTCAAACTCCGCTGCACTCGGACAATCTGTGCGACTCTGTGGCTTAGAACTCTTGTCGCCAGCCAATGAACCATGGCCTTGCACGGGCGTGGCTCACGCTCGTGCGGTATCACGCCCGGATGGGTTAAGCGATCGCTCCGCGGGAGCGCTGGCGAGGGTGATTCCCGCCTAGCGGGAACGGCCGATTTGCCTGCGGGAGATCGGGACGTGACAGCTTGCAGGGTGTGGGAGAACCTCGTTCGGTGCGTGTTAAGGCGTGGAGTTCACTCTGGAGCCTTGGAGCGTTGCGATCCGGAACTGAAGCACATATACAAGACATAATGCTGTAACATCGCCTATACATCATTCCACAAATGTAGCCACTTGGCACACTTTTACTATTTCAGAGAGAGGAATGCATCAAGGCAAGTTTATATCTGAATGGAAAGCATATCAAGTTTACATCTGAATGATAATCACATCCAGTTTACATATGAACGAGAATCATGTCAAGTAAAGAAAGAATCACAGCTCGTGGAGCAAATGATCGGTTCAGAACAAAGAATCATGGATTATCATATCAAGTTATGGATTTGAAAGAGCCAAGGCTGCGTGTCGCGGACAAACTTGGAATCAAGGGGGATCTAAGGATCTCGTTCCGCGGACGGTCGTCGGGACACTGGGGCCAATCCGGTCTAGACGAAACTTCTGGTAGTCGTCTGTTTCGGCGGGATGAGTGCAATGCCCATCGTTTTATATTGCTTGCACTCTATCCTCGACCTTGAGACTACAAACCGCCCTTTATGGCTATGCCAGCGACAATTGTTCATATAGATAAGTCATCCTCGCTTAGCGGCTATCCGCGTGCGAGTCATTGCATCGCATCAAGAATACCTGAACACCTGAACGATCTTGAGGATAACACTTGTACATATGGAACACTTCGACATCTGCTGCAAACGTCTTGTAACTCGTGTAAATCATGTACCGAAATATAACCTCGCTCACGACACTTGTGTTTGCATAAGTTATTTGCCCTGGATTTCACATATATAAATGCCCGTGCTTGAATTAACTTGGTTTGCCTTGGACAGGGAAGGACAAATGGTAAGTTGGTAAGTCTCGCCGTGTTTCCTCTTATATCGCACGGCGTACTGCCACACGAGTTAGGCTATTTAACATTGCCATGAAACTGATCCTAGGCATTACTAGAAAGACAACCTAATAGTTGGTGCACGGAACCTATATTACGTGTTTGGATTTGACGAGCGGACGAGTAGCCTCCCCACCAGTGCATACATGTACTGATAACCCACCAGATTGCTTGCAGGGTGCGGGAGAAACTCGTTCGGTGCGGATGCCTCCTTCGTGCGTGCTAAGGCATGGAGTTCACTCTGGAGAGCGTTGCGATCCGGAACTGAAGCACGTATACAACATAATGTTCGAACATCGCCTATACATCATTCCACAAATGTAGCCACTTGGCACACTTTTACGGTTTCAGAGAGAGGCTTGAGCGACTTGTAATCTCGGCTATGCGCCGCCTGTAACACTTATTCAATATCAATAAAGCGTTTGCTTTACTTCTATACTTGTGTTATTCAATGCTTCCGCTATTGTCGACTCAGTAAACTTGTTACCAATCGACTATGTGTTTATAATTTCGCTGCACTCGGACAATTTGTGCGACTGTTGCTTAGACCTCTTACCGCCAGCCAATGAACCACGACCTTGCACGGGCGCGGCTCACACTCGTGCGGCATCACGCCCAGATGGGTCAAGCGATCGTCTCGCGGGAGCGCTGGCGCGGTGATTCTTGCCTAGCGGGGACGACCGATTAACCTGCGGGAGATCGGGGCGTGACAGATTGGTATCAGAGCTTGGCTATACGCCTTTGGACTTCATTTCAATTTTCTCTATTTCGAAAGCTCGTTCGTGGGTTATGTGCACACTCTCTCTCAATGTCCCAACGGAATGTTCCAAAAATGAGTCTAAATACTTTCGAAAAGTGCATGTGAATGATGTGATTGCTTGTACGAAATTGTGATGCTAAGGCCTTTGTGCCGACCTGTGCCAGTCCCTTCGGGATTAGACTCGTGCTTGAATCGCGACTTATGTGCAAACCCGAAATGCCTATACGTGATTACCCAACTTGTTAGAGTACGAAATCAAATACTGCCCGAACGGTTAGCCATGCACACAGCCTTTCGGCTAAGTTGTGTAGGGTATTGCGCGCCAAGACCCTTTGGTGCAAACTGAGTCGCAACGAAATTGGGATATCGTTCAGGAATAAGACAAGTCAGACTTAGAATGCCAACCGATAGAACATTCTCGGATTTATCGCTTAGGCGAATATAGAGAACCGTGCTTGAATTTTGGGAAATAACTCGAACGGTATTCCATGTCGGAAGATACAAAACGAATATGGATTTGATTGGATTACTCAATTCCGAATGGTGTATGGATCACTTAGAAATGTCCAAACGGATTCATAGTGTCTCGTGCGATAGTCGGATTTAACGATTTTGAGATTGTCTTGAATAAATGATAAGGCTTATATCGAATTGGGATTCACAAAAATGGAAATCGATACCTTGATTAAGGAAACTTATTGGAAACTTAGAGTATCGTATGAGCGATTTCGGACTGAAACAAACGGATTAAACTCGAATACAATATCGCTCGAATAGAAGTTAGCCCTAAATGAATATTGTAGTTCGATGAAAGAGACGAACGATAATGGATTTGGCTTGGAGTTTTGAAGAACGATCTTGAAATCAAGTTCAAAAGAAGATAACATTCAAAATCAGTCCCAACGAGAACGATTATCCTACGGGAGCGCCGGCGTGGTGATTTCACGTACGGCGAGGATGATCAAACTCACGGGAACATGTTCGATGATTATTCCAAACGAACTCGATGAATAGAACGTATCAAAAAGATGGAATAGACGTTAGCTTGGATGATTGAAACATAGTTACTTGATGAATGCTAGAAGTAGATTATGGATTTATCGAACGGTAACATTGAAGTTGGATGATTTTACTAGACGAATTATAATCACTGCATGAACGGACTTGACTCGATGGATATATAACTTGGAAGGAGCAAAATAAAATGATAAGGTGTCTCGATCGTGCCGAAAATAACTATAACATTCAAACGTTCTTGCCTTGTGCGAGCGTAACTCTATGCCCGCACATATGTCACGTCCGGATTAGGACGATTATCCAGCGGGAGCGTTGGCGTGGTGATCTCACGTCCAACGAGGGTGATCGAACTTGCGGGAGACTGAGGCATGACAACTTATGGATCGTCTTGACTTTTGGTTCGACGCGATAAGACGAATTTGGAAATGCAAGTGATGGAAATGTTTCGATGGATAAGTTAGCCTAGAACCTGAAACAATTACGCTTGACGGTTTCGTGCGGATACGTGAATCAGGTTGGATGACTTGAAATTATAATCTAAAGGTTTAGAACTTAGATCTTGGCTTGGTGGTCTAGACTTGGAATGGATAGGGATTCTATCAAAAACATGTTTGGAGAGATAGACTATGCAAATCACTAGGCTTGTCCTGCATCTTGAATATAGTGGATTTCACTGAACGGACTCGATCCCCCGTGCAAACGAACGTGTTATTGAGAGTAGAAAAATATGTGCTCGATGTTCAGAAATCTGAGTGAAACGAGCTTGGGTAGAATACCCCGTGCAAATGAACAATAGTTTGACCCTAGGAATTGGGACGAGCATCGTGCGACGGATTTGCACGATGAATCGTGTGCTCGAACTTGTACCTACGACCTTGTGAGCTGACCTAGCAATTAGGCAGACGACCCTGTGCCGAATGAATGAACCTGTGTTACCGACTTTAGCACATTGCTTGAACAAGCTATAGAACTGTAACACCCCGTTCCGCTCAAGCGGACTGCCGATTCAAACGGCAAAAGTGCAATGTCCCGACCCGCTTTGCTCAGGCGAAAATACTCGTTTGAGACAAAGGATATCCAGACTTATCCCTACAGGAGTTCGGCTTAGGCTTTCAGAGACTCGCTCGACGTATCGCTCAACCGATGCGAATCATCGCTAAGGTGGGTGGCTACGGTGAACTTGTCCTTGCTTAGCCAGCACACTTAAAATATAAAACAATACATGCTAGTCGCTAGGTGAATCACCCCCTGCATGCTAATAAGAATACAACGCACCTAGCTAAAGGAATAATCCCAACTTGTATTGCTTATGCTAGAACATGCAAATGAAATATTGCTTATATTGAGACCCTTGCATGCTACATTTGCCTTGTGCAACTGGACCCTGCTATGCCTCGATAGAACGATATATATATATATATATATATATATATATATATATATATATATATATATGCCCTTCTTAGTGCACTGTTCACCTGTTTACACTGCACGACCCTAGATGATGTCGCTCGGCAAGCCCTTTACGGTTTCACTCCTCGGCTTACCTTCGGGCCCGAGCTAACGTGAATGTTTAAGTTTCAATGGAATGCATGCTTGCCTGCTATATGTTAACTTTACTCTTGCCTCGATTCAATGCTTGTCACACAAATTAGGCCACAATCTGGTAACCCTATTGTGTATTGGGCATGCATCTTGTTAGTCGGAAGACTATTCCTTCTGTGCAAATTGAACCTGCAAGTATCCGGGACCGTTAGGTCACCAAAGCAATCCCCGAACCAGGGGAAGCGGTGGTCCGGGCGGCCCTCGGGGCCGGGGCGTGACAAGAACTGGGACAGCACGACTTAGGGTTAGACTTGGGAACGGTAACGTGTGCTATGTTTGACCCAAACAAATGGACGCTAGTCGGTTAAACCGAATAGATCGTGCTTAACGGTAGTGCAAAATGTTTGAATTGAGTTGGAATGAAAAAATAAAATGGAATTTGATTGACCCTATCGGAAGTATCCTTATGATTGATAAATGAACCCTTGAGATTTTCGCAAGTAGCTTGTCCGATTTCACACTCTCTAACTTTGGTTGAAAGCATATGTTTGAGAGACGCCTTGAACGTGTGCACGATTCAAGACTCAATGAGATGTGAAACTCGAGTACTAAGACTTCGCTATCGCTAAGTTGTTTGACATGCATATGTTTGAGGGGCACTTCAAATATGTGCACGATCCGGACTCGCGATATGCTGATCTCGATGCTAGTGCAAGTGAATATCCACGTGGACAAGTATAACGACTTGTATAAGTTTGCCTCGGCCCTAGCTCATCATTCACGATGGATTGAAACGTAACCCGCGTTAAGCAATATGTCCCGCGCTAAGGCGCAAATGAGACTGACTCAGCATACAAGCGACACAGCATAAGGATCGAGTAAGAGATTGTGTTCAAATGAATCCAGTGGTACCGATTGTTACGCTTGGGATAGATTCGATAAAGCGATAGAACGGCCTGCGCTCAGGAAGTCTCGAGGACGAGACTTTTTCTGATTGGTGTACCCGTTCCGCTCAAGCGGCCTGCCGATTCAAACGGCAAAAGTGCAACGTCCCGACCCGCTTTGCTTCAGCGAGAATACTCGTTTGAGGCAAGAGGATTCCCAGACTTGGCCCTACAGGAGTTCCGGCTTAGGCTTTCAGCTCGACGGAGGCGAATCATCGCTAAGGTGGGTGGCTACGGTGAACTTGTCTTTGCTTAGCCAACACACTTAAAATATGGATGTTACATGCTAGTCGCTAGGTGAATCACCCCTTGCATGCTAATAAGAACACAACGCACCTAGCTAAGGGAATAATCCTAACTTGTATTGCTTGTGTTAGAACATGAAAATGAAATATTGCTTATATACAGACCCTTGCATGCTACCTTTGCCTTGTGCAACTAGACCCTGCTATGCCTCGAGTAGAACGATATGAACATTATACTCTTCGTAGTGCACTTCTTTACTTGCTACACAGCACGATCCTAGATTAAAGTCGCTCGGAAGTCCCTTTACGGTTTCACTCATCGACTTACCTTCGGGCCCGAGCCAAAGTGAATGCTTAAGTTTTCTTATGAATGCAACGTTTGCCTGCTTATATGTTAACTTGTAATGTTGCCTTGCCTCAATGTTTGCCACACGAAATCATGCCTAAATCAAGAACATTATCGTGTAGCGTGCATGCATTCCAGTTAGCCAGAAGACTATCAAATAGTCCTTTTGTGCAATATGAACCTGCAAGTATCCGGGACCGTTTGGTCGCCAAGGCAGTCCCCGCACCAGGGGAATGCATCAAGGCAAGTTTATATCTGAATGGAAAGCATATCAAGTTTACATCTGAATGATAATCACATCCAGTTTACATCTGAACGAGAATCATGTCAAGTATAGAAAGAATCACAGCTCGTGGAGCAAATGCTCGGTTCAGAACAAAGAATCATGGATTATTATATCAAGTTATGGATTTGGAAGAGCCAAGACTGCGTGTCGCGGACAAACATGGAATCAGGGAGGATCTTCGGATCTCGTTCCGCGGACGGTTGCCGGGACACTGGGGCCAATCCGGTCTAGACGAAACTTCTGGTAGTCGTCTGTTTCGGCGGGATGAGTGCAATGCCCATCGTTTTATATTGCTTGCACTCAATCCTCGACCTTGAGACTACAAACCGTCATTTATGGCTATGCCAGCGACAATTGTTCATATAGATAAGTCATCATCGCTTAGCGGCTATCCGCGTGTGAGTCATTGCATCGCATCAAGAATACCTGAACACCTGAACGATCTTGAGGATAACACTTGTACATATGGAACACTTCGACATCTTCTGCAAACGCCTTGTAACTCGTGTAAATCGTGCACCTAAACATAACCTCGCTCACGACACTTGTGTTTGCATAAGTTATTTGCCCTGGATTTCTCATATATAAATACCCGTGCTTGAATTAACTTGGTTTGCCTTGGACAGGGAAGGACAAATGGTAAGTAAGTCTCGCCGTGTTTCTTCTTATATCACATGACGCACTGCCACACGAGTTAGGCTATTAAACATTGCCATAAAACTTATCCTAGGCATTACTAGAAAGACAATCTAATAGTTGGTGCACGGAACCTATATTACGTGTTTGGATTTGACGAGCGGACGAGTAGCCTGCCCACCAGTGCATACATGTACTGATAACCCACCAAATTGCTTGCAGGGTGCAGGAGAACCTCGTTCGGTGCGGATGCCTCCTTCCTGCGTGCTAAGGCGTGGAGTTAACTCTGGAGCTGTCACGCCCCGATTCCGTGGAATCGATAGTCGTCCCCCGGGCGTGACCGCCTTGCGGGACTAGGTTGCGCACCGCACTATAACACCCCGTTCCGCTCAAGCGGACTGCCGTCTCAAACGGCAATCGTGCAGCTATCCCGACCTGCTTTGCCTTAAATGATAAACAAAGGATATCCAGACTTGTCCCTACAGGAATCCGGCTTAGGCTTTCAGAGGCTCGCTCAGACGTATCGCTCTACCGAGGCAAATCATCGCTAAGGTGGGTGGCTACGGTGAACTTGTCTTTGCTTAGCCAGCACACATAAAACCTGGAATCATATATGCTAGTCGCTAGGTGAATCACCCCCTGCATGCTAATAAATCCAACGCACCTAGCTAAGGGAATGATCCCAACTCATATTGCTTGCTAGAACATGGAAAAGGAAATACTGCTTATATTCAGACCCTCGCATGCTAAGTCCCTTAACGGTTTCATCTCTCGGACTACCTTCGGGCCCGAGCAACGTGCCTGCTTATGTACCTAGAAACGCATGCTTGTCTGCTTGAATGTTGCTGTGTTTTCATCCAACTCCGGGAGACTACTCAGTAGTCGTTCCGTGTATGATTGACCCTGCAAGTATCCAGGACCGTTAGGTCACCAGGCAGCCCCGAACCAGGGGAATGCATCAAGACAAGTTATTGTACAAAGAACAAGATCCAAGTATCCCGTGTACTCGTGTTCTCGTGTTCTCGTGTTCTCTTGTTCAAAGTGCACGCGTGTTCTCGTGTTCTCGTGTATCTCGTGATAATTGAATGACCCAAAAAGAAAGTGCATGTCGCGGACAACTCGGAAACGAGGTATAGTTCCACGGACGGTCACCGGGGCACTGGGGCCGATCCGATCCGGATGGAACTCTTGTGTGGTCCCTCGTGTTCGGGCGAGTGGTTTGTAGCACCTCTTGTACTTACGTTGCATTCCACTTTCCCGGGACCACATCACGTGTGTAGTCCATCGTGTGCGGACAAGATGGTTTGTAGCGCATCGTGTACTTTGTTGCATTCCATCTTGGCCTTGGACTACTTCATGTACAATCCATCGTGTACGGGCGAGATGGTTCGTAGCGCATCGTGTGCTCTCGTTGCGTTCCATTCTCGTCTGGGATTAGTCCTTTATGGCTATGCCAGCGACTCATGTTCATATAGATAAGTCATCCTCGCTTAGCGGCTATCCGCGTGCGAGTCATTGCATCAAGAACAACTGAGCACACCAAATACTGTCCCGTTCAATGACTCATGTTTGCATGTTGCATATGCTTGCCTCCTGAATGTTTATACATGCCTCTGCTCGAATTTATACTGTTTGCCTCAATGTTTGCCTTGGACAGGGAAGGAGATGGTAAGTTGGTGAGTCTCGCCGTGTTTCCTCTAACATCGCACGGCGCACTGCCCGACACGATAGGTTATTCAATATCTGCATGAAACTGATCCTAAGGCAACTAGAAAGACAACTTAATAGTTGTGCACGGAACCTGTATTACGTGTTTGGATTTGTCGAGCGGACGAGTTGTAACGCCCCGCTCCGCGCCGGCGTTATGTATCAAGGTGAGTGGGCAGAACTTCGTTCTCTGATTCTTGCACGCCTTAATAAATAACCTGAGTTTTTGCTTGCAATGTTTTCTTAAGAGAATGATAGAACCTGCCTTGCATGTTAATGAACGAACTCACCTAGCTTGTCTTTGAATCAATGTCTGCTAAACGAGAATCCCGAATCGCCTGCTTAGAGTGCATGAACATGTTCAATATCGTCTATGCTTCGAGAGAACCATACTGTGCCTGAACGTGTTCAAGTGATAAGTCGGATTGTCCCGCAACAAAGAGTGTATTCTGATGGTTCGTCTCGTCTGCATACTAGAGTTTATTTGATAGTGTTCCATGCATTCGCACGCGGTCGGACAATGGCTATTGGTGGAGAGCTGAACTGCATGAGTCCCGGCTGCTACCATGATAGTGCAAAGCAACCATGAGTCACAGCTGCCTCTAGCATCAGATAAAAGAGTCATTGGTATGCTGGACTAACCGCTACCGATCCTGAGATACTCGGGGACCGCCCTGCATATAGCTAAGTCATTGTGTTGGCTTGGATAGTGACTGCCCCTAAGAATGTGCATCGTGTGTCTAGCTTTGCATCAGACCCTCGAGTCGCACGAGACACGCTGCGCACACCCTGAAACATGAACGGTTTGCTTGCTTGCATATAATATGAAACTCTGTTTCCAAACATGTTTCTAAACAAGTAAATCGACTCTGCTAGAACTGCATGAAACGAACCTAGGTAAAACTAGAAAGATCACTAGTAATGTAATGTTTTATAACATGATTACTTAGTGCCTGTTTGAGTGAATGATTGTTTCTGTTCAGTTGATTTATCTCACCAGTACTTGTATAAAGTGCTGACCCACCAACAGTTTACTTGTTCGCAGGTACTGGATCGTCCGAGGGAGCGATAGGCGTGCCACAGTCCCGAAGACCCGGAATCCTGGTTTCGATTGTTGCCCCGAGAATGCTATCGTATAACGGGGCATAATGTATGGAACGAACGTGTGCCTTTGCTAAAGGAAACCCAAGTTGCCTCGATTGTCCCGAACACTCAGTTGGCTAATGCATTGCATTGCAACAAGTCCCTTTCCGCTGCTAACTCGATTGATGCGATGATAGCCAACTATCAACTTAAACGATTGGCCTTGCACGGGCGCAACCCCAGGCCCGTGCGGCATCACGTCCCCCGAAAGCTCGAATGGGCCATTCGCTTGGCTCCCTTCCTCCCTCGCACCTGCGGGACGGGCGCGGTGATTCGCGTCCGGCGCGCCGAGGCACGGTGATACATGTCCGGTCCGTTCATTCTCGGCCGCACGGGGCGGGGCAGGGCGGAGCGGCGGCCCGGGCGGGGCCGGTGTAACACCCCGTTCCGCTCAAGCGGACTGCCGTCTCAATCGGCAATCGTGTAGCTGTCCCGACCTGCTTTGCCTCGATCAAGAAGCAAAGGATATCCAGACTTGTCTCTACAGGAATCCGGCTTGGACTTTCAGAGGCTCGCTCAGACGTATCGCTCTACCGAAGCGAATCATCGCTAAGGTGGGTGGCTACGGTGAACTTGTCTTTGCTTAGCCAGCACACATAAAATCTGGAATATTATGCTAGTCGCTATGTGATTCACCCCTGCATGCTAATAAATCCAACGCACCTAGCTAAGGGAATAATCCCAACTCATATTGCTTGCTAGAACATGAAAATGAAATACTGCTTATACTCAGACCCTCGCATGCTAAGTCCCTTAACGGTTTTATCTCTCGGCTTACCTTCGAGTCCGAGCGACGTGCCTGTCTATGTTCCTTAGAAACGCATGCTTGTCTGCTTGAATGTTACCGTGTTTTCATCCAAACCCCCGGGAGACTACTACGTAGTCGTTCCGTGCCTGAATGAACCTGCAAGTATCCGGGACCGTTAGGTCACCAAGGCAATTCCCGAACCAGGGAATTTGCACCCTGACTGAATCAATCACTGAATCACAGCTCATGAGCAAACTACTGAATCAACTGGCCTGGCAAGCCCTACTGAATCACTGAATCCTGCCTCAACAAGTTCTGTATATATACTGCATCGAACTTGTTCCTGTACCAGACCGAGACCCTGACCTGCATGTCGCGGACAACTCGAAAACGAGGCATAGTTCCACGGACGGTCACCGGGGCACTGGGACTGTTCCGATCCGGATGGAACTGCACGATAGTCTACTGCATCTGGACAGGATGGTCTGCAACCACCACTGCATCTTCGTTGCTTTCCACCCTTGTTCAAGACTATAACGAACTGCACGATAGTCTACTGCATCTGGACAGGATGGCCTGCAACCACCACTGCATCTTCGTTGCTTCCCATCCTTGTTCAAGACTATAACTGGTCCATAATGGCTAAGCCAGCGACTCATGTTCATATAGATAAGTCATCCTCGCTTAGCGGCTATCCGCGTGCGAGATTACTGCATCGCATCAAATACAACTGAGCACACCAAATACTGTCCCATTCAATAACTCTCGTGTTGCATGTTGCATATGTTATGCTCCTGAATGCTTATACTTGCCCGTGCTTGAATTAACAATGTTTGCCTTGGACAGGGAAGGAGATGGTAAGTCTCGCCGTGTTTCCTCAAATGTCGCACGGCGCACTGCCACACGAACTAGGCTATTCAATATTTGCATGAAACTGATCCTAAGGCAACTAGAAAGACAACTTAATAGTTGTGCACGGAACCTGTATTACGTGTTTGGATTTGCTCGAGCGGGCGAGTAGCTTCCCCACCAGTGCATTCAATGTACTGATAATCCACCAGTTTGATATGCAGGGTGCGGGAGAACCTCGTACGGTGCGGACGCCTCCAACGTGCGTGCTAAGGCGTGGACAACACTCCGAAGCAACGGTGCGTCCGGGACTGAAGCACATATACAAGACATAAGTTGTGAACATCGCCTGACCATCGCCTGTACAAATCATTCCACAGTTGTAGCCACTTGGCACGCTTTACTGTTTCAGAGAGAGAGGCTTGAGCGACTTGTAATCTCGGCTATACGCCGCCTGTAACACTTGTTCATATCAATAAAGAGATTACTTTACTTGTTTCAATGCTTCCGCTATATTTGTCGACTCAGTGAACCTGTTACCGATCGCCTATGCGTTCATGACTCCGCTGCACTCGGACAATCTGTGCGACTCTGTGGCTTAGAACTCTTGCCGCCAGCCAATGAACCATGGCCTTGCACGGGCGTGGATCACGCTCGTGCGGCATCACGCCCGGATGGGTTAAGCGATCGTTCCGCGGGAGCGCTGGCGAGGGTGATTCCCGCCTAGCGGGAACGGCCGATTGCCTGCGGGAGATCGGGGCGTGACATGTTGGTATCAGAGCCTGGCTTCTACGCCTTTGGACTTCGATTCGATATCTCTGTTTTGAAAGCTCGTTCGTGGGTTATGTGCACGCTCTCTCTCAATGCCTCGATGGGATGTTCCAACAGTAAGTCTAAATACTTTCAAAATGCGTTTTGAATGTTATGCTTGCTTATCTGGTTGTATGCTGCGAGTGGCCTTTGTGCCAACCTGTGCGAACCACTTGAGAGTATCCTAGTAGCTTGTCCGAGATTTTCACTAACCCTAAGTTTGGTTGAATGCATCTATTCGAGGGACGCCTTGAACTAGTGCACCATCCAAGACTTAAGGAAAAGGTGAAACTCGAGTGCTAAGACTTCGCTATCACTGAGCTGGTTGACGTGTTCACGCTAGAGGGTACCTTCGAAAGTGCGCACGATCCAGTCTAAGCGATATGCTGATTTCGAAGCTTGTGCAAGTGAAGATCCAAATGAACAAGTACAAACGACTTGTCTAGGATTGCCTCAACCCTAGATTACTGCTTGTCCTTAGTAAGTCTCGAGGACGAGACTTTTTCTAAGTTGGGTAGGATGTAACACCCCGTTCCGCTCAAGCGGACTGCCGTCTCAATCGGCAATCGTGCAGCTGTCCCGACCTGCTTTGCCTCGATCAAGAAGCAAAGGATATCCAGACTTGTCCCTACAGGAATCCGGCTTGGACTTTCAGAGGCTCGCTCAGACGTATCGCTCTACCGAAGCGAATCATCGCTAAGGTGGGTGGCTACGGTGAACTTGTCTTTGCTTAGCCAGCACACATAAAATCTGGAATATTATGCTAGTCGCTAGGTGATTCACCCCTGCATGCTAATAAATCCAACGCACCTAGCTAAGGGAATAATCCCAACTCATATTGCTTGCTAGAACATGAAAATGAAATACTGCTTATACTCAGACCCTCGCATGCTAAGTCCCTTAACGGTTTTATCTCTCGGCTTACCTTCGGGTCCGAGCGACGTGCCTGTCTATGTTCCTTAGAAACGCATGCTTGTCTGCTTGAATGTTACCGTGTTTTCATCCAAACCCCCGGGAGACTACTACGTAGTCGTTCCGTGCTTGAATGAACCTGCAAGTATCCGGAACCGTTAGGTCACCAAGGCAATTCCCGAACCAGGGAATTTGCACCCTGACTGAATCAATCACTGAATCACAGCTCATGAGCAAACTACTGAATCAACTGGCCTGGCAAGCCCTACTGAATCACTGAATCCTGCCTCAACAAGTTCTGTATATATACTGCATCGAACTTGTTCCTGTACCAGACCGAGACCCTGACCTGCATGTCGCGGACAACTCGAAAACGAGGCATAGTTCCACGGACGGTCACCGGGGCACTGGGACTGTTCCGATCCGGATGGAACTGCACGATAGTCTACTGCATCTGGACAGGATGGTCTGCAACCACCACTGCATCTTCGTTGCTTTCCACCCTTGTTCAAGACTATAACGAACTGCACGATAGTCTACTGCATCTGGACAGGATGGCCTGCAACCACCACTGCATCTTCGTTGCTTCCCATCCTTGTTCAAGACTATAACTGGTCCATAATGGCTAAGCCAGCGACTCATGTTCATATAGATAAGTCATCCTCGCTTAGCGGCTATCCGCGTGCGAGATTACTGCATCGCATCAAATACAACTGAGCACACCAAATACTGTCCCATTCAATAACTCTCGTGTTGCATGTTGCATATGTTATGCTCCTGAATGCTTATACTTGCCCGTGCTTGAATTAACAATGTTTGCCTTGGACAGGGAAGGAGATGGTAAGTCTCGCCGTGTTTCCTCAAATGTCGCACGGCGCACTGCCACACGAACTAGGCTATTCAATATTTGCATGAAACTGATCCTAAGGCAACTAGAAAGACAACTTAATAGTTGTGCACGGAACCTGTATTACGTGTTTGGATTTGCTCGAGCGGGCGAGTAGCTTCCCCACCAGTGCATTCAATGTACTGATAATCCACCAGTTTGATATGCAGGGTGCGAGAGAACCTCGTACGGTGCGGACGCCTCCAACGTGCGTGCTAAGGCGTGGACAACACTCCGAAGCAACGGTGCGTCCGGGACTGAAGCACATATACAAGACATAAGTTGTGAACATCGCCTGACCATCGCCTGTACAAATCATTCCACAGTTGTAGCCACTTGGCACGCTTTACTGTTTCAGAGAGAGAGGCTTGAGCGACTTGTAATCTCGGCTATACGCCGCCTGTAACACTTGTTCATATCAATAAAGAGATTACTTTACTTGTTTCAATGCTTCCGCTATATTTGTCGACTCAGTGAACCTGTTACCGATCGCCTATGCGTTCATGACTCCGCTGCACTCGGACAATCTGTGCGACTCTGTGGCTTAGAACTCTTGCCGCCAGCCAATGAACCATGGCCTTGCACGGGCGTGGATCACGCTCGTGCGGCATCACGCCCGGATGGGTTAAGCGATCGTTCCGCGGGAGCGCTGGCGAGGGTGATTCCCGCCTAGTGGGAACGGCCGATTGCCTGCGGGAGATCGGGGCGTGACAGCCGGGGCGTGACACGAGTAGCTTCCCCACCAGTGCATTCAATGTACTGATAATCCACCAGTTTGTATGCAGGGTGCGGGAGAACCTCGTTCGGTGCGGACGCCTCCAACGTGCGTGCTAAGGCCAGGAGTTCCCTCTGAAGCCTTGCAACGGTGCGTCCGGGACTGAAGCACATATACAAGACATAAGTTGTGAACATCGCCTGACCATCGCCTGTACATTCATTCCACAGTTGTAGCCATTTGGCACGCTTTTACAGTTTCAAAGAGAGAGGCTTGAGCGACTTGTAATCTCGGCTATACGCCGCCTGTAATACATGTTTCATATCAATAAAGAGATTACTTTACTTGTTTCGATGCTTCTGCTATATTTGTCGACTCAGTGAACCTGTTATCGAATCTCTATGCGTTCATGACTCCGCTGCACTCGGACAATCTGTGCGACTCTGTGGCTTAGAACTCTAACCGCCAGCCAATGAACCATGGCCTTGCACGGGCGTGGCTCACGCTCGTGCGGCATCACGCCCGGATGGGTTAAGCGATCGTTCCGCGGGAGCGCTAGCGAGGGTGATTCCCGCCTAGCGGGAACGGCCGATTGCCTGCGGGAGATCGGGGCGTGACAGGTTGGTATCAGAGCCTGGCTTCTACGCCTTTGGACTTCAATTCGATATCTCTGTTTCGAAAGCTCGTTCGTGGGTTATGTGCACGCTCTCTCTCAATGCTTCGATGGGATGTTCCAACAATAAGTCTAAATACTTTCAAAATGCGTTTTGATTGATATGATTGCTTGTCTGGTTGTATGCTGCGAGTGGCCTTTGTGCCAACCTGTGCGAACCCTTGAGAGTATCGCTAGTAGCTTGTCCGATTTTCACTAACCCTAAGTTTGGTTGAATGCATCTATTCGAGGGACGCCTTGAACTAGTGCACCATCCAAGACTTAAAAAAGGTGAAACTCGAGTGCTAAGACTTCGCTATCACTGAGCTGGTTGACGTGTTAACGCTAGAGGGTACCTTCGAAAGTGCGCACGATCCAGTCTAAGCGATATGCTGATTTCGACGCTTGTGCAAGTGAAGATCCAAATGAACAAGTACAAACGACTTGTCTAGGATTGCCTCAACCCTAGATTACTGCTTGTCCTTAGTAAGTCTCGAGGACGAGACTTTTCCTAAGTTGGGTAGGATGTAACACCCCGTTCCGCTCAAGCGGACTGCCGTCTCAAACGGCAATCGTGCAGCTGTCCCGACCTGCTTTGCCTCAAATGAGAAACAAAGGATATCCAGACTTGTCCCTACAGGAATCCGGCTTAGGCTTTCAGAGGCTCGCTCAGACGTATCGCTCTACCGAGGCGAATCATCGCTAAGGTGGGTGGCTACGGTGAACTTGTCTTTGCTTAGCCAGCACACATAAAACCTGGAATCATATATGCTAGTCGCTAGGTGAATCACCCCCTGCATGCTAATAAATCCAACGCACCTAGCTAAGGGAATGATCCCAACTCATATTGCTTGCTAGAACATAGAAAAGGAAATACTGCTTATATTCAGACCCTCGCATGCTAAGTCCCTTAACGGTTTCATCTCTCGGACTACCTTCGGGCCCGAGCAACGTGCCTGCTTATGTACCTAGAAACGCATGCTTGTCTGCTTGAATGTTGCCGTGTTTTCATCCAACTCCGGGAGACTACTCAGTAGTCGTTCCGTGTATGATTGACCCTGCAAGTATCCAGGACCGTTAGGTCACCAGGCAGCCCTGAACCAGGGGAATGCATCAAGACAAGTTATTGTACAAAGAACAAGATCCAAGTATCCCGTGTACTCGTGTTCTCGTGTTCTCTTGTTCAAAGTGCACGCGTGTTCTCGTGTTCTCGTGTATCTCGTGATAATTGAATGACCCAAAAAGAAAGTGCATGTCGCGGACAACTCGGAAACGAGGTATAGTTCCACGGACGGTCACCGGGGCACTGGGGCCGATCCGATCCGGATGGAACTCTTGTGTGGTCCCTCGTGTTCGGGCGAGTGGTTTGTAGCACCTCGTGTACTTACGTTGCATTCCACTTTCCCGGGACCACATCACGTGTGTAGTCCATCGTGTGCGGACAAGATGGTTTGTAGCGCATCGTGTACTTTGTTGCATTCCATCTTGGCCTTGGACTACTTCATGTACAATCCATCGTGTACGGGCGAGATGGTTCGTAGCGCATCGTGTGCTCTCGTTGCGTTCCATTCTCGTCTGGGATTAGTCCTTTATGGCTATGCCAGCGACTCATGTTCATATAGATAAGTCATCCTCGCTTAGCGGCTATCCGCGTGCGAGTCATTGCATCAGGAGGCAAGCATATGCAACATGCAAACATGAGAGTCATTGAACGGGACAGTATTTGGTGGATTATCAGTACATTCAATGTTTGCCTTGGACAGGGAAGGAGATGGTAAGTTGGTGAGTCTCGCCGTGTTTCCTCTAACATCGCACGGCGCACTGCCCGACACGATAGGCTATTCAATATCTGCATGAAACTGATCCTAAGGCAACTAGAAAGACAACTTAATAGTTGTGCACGGAACCTGTATTACGTGTTTGGATTTGTCGAGCGGGCGAGTAGCTTCCCCACCAGTGCATTCAATGTACTGATAATCCACCAGTTTGTATGCAGGGTGCGGGAGAACCTCGTTCGGTGCGGACGCCTCCAACGTGCGTGCTAAGGCCAGGAATTCCCTCTGAAACCTTGCAACGGTGCGTCCGGGACTGAAGCACATATACAAGACATAAGTTGTGAACATCGCCTGACCATCGCCTGCACATTCATTCCACAGTTGTAGCCATTTGGCACGCTTTTACTGTTTCAAAGAGAGGCTTGAGCGACTTGTAATCTCGGCTATATGCCGCCTGTAATACATGTTTCATATCAATAAAGAGATTACTTTACTTGTTTCGATGCTTCTGCTATATTTGTCGACTCAGTGAACCTGTTATCGAATCTCTATGCGTTCATGACTCCGCTGCACTCGGACAATCTGTGAGACTCTGTGGCTTAGAACTCTAACCGCCAGCCAATGAACCATGGCCTTGCACGGGCGTGGCTCATGCTCGTGCGGCATCACATCCGGATGGGTTAAGCGATCGTTCCGCGGGAGCGCTGGCGAGGGTGATTCCCGCCTAGCGGGAACGGCCGATTGCCTGCGGGAGATCGGGGCGTGACACGCACAAGGCTTTATATTTTATTTTCGCGTAGCGAGCACATATTCAGAGTACTCAGATAAATTGAAACACAGATTTAAAGCATGAAAAAGTTCTCTTTTATTGATAATATGAACATCTATTACAAACTCTTGAACTGAATCATAAGGTTGCCTCTATGGACTTACAAAAGTGTTGACACAAAATGAGATAGCAGTCATTTACATTATATCCCTTACTAAAAACTCAAAATATAAGACCTCCTGGAGGAATGACGGCCTTCCCACGAAGCTGCATATTTGCTTGGGTTGCTAGCTTCTTTCTTCAAAATACTTCAAAAGGTGGCACGGATCAAGGCGTGCCTACAGCTGGACTGGATTGGGGGATTGACTTCTGCTCCTCGCTTGGTTCTACTTAGCGCGGGAAACCTGTTTCAACGAGGGTCAGTACATCGAAACGTACTGGTGAAGACAAGCTAACCCAACTGTACCAATCAACACGTTGTTTTAATAAAGCATGCATAATTTTTGTGGTCTTTCTATCTTGTCCTTTTTCATTTTACAGCAAGCAATAGATATAGAAATCAATGAAATAACCGCCACCGTTCGGTGACATTTACCTGCCCATCTGAACCACCTGCACAATACTTACCATGCCTTCCCTGCCAAGAAGACACAAGTTAGCTTTGCAACATGTTTAAATATACGAAGGGATCACTGGCTTGATGCCATAAGGGACGGTTCTAGTCTGGGGCGGAATGACTTGCAACGCAAGGATCAGGGCATCGCAGGCCATTCTGTCCGATGCAGGAGACTATCAAGAGTTCCGTCCGGATCAGATCGGTGACAGTGCCCCAGCGAACGTCCGCAGGAACTAAGACCTCGTACACAAGTTGTCCGTGATCAACGTAGTACACTAAGTTAGCATTTGAGGCAAAATAGGGCAATATCAGGCGCAGGGCAATAACAGGACAAGATCTACTTTTGTATAGTCTTCCTGTTCAGTTTATTGCATTCAGGATGAGTTCTATACATAGCACAATTTTGAGAAGAGTATACGTTCTAACTTGTATTTATGCATATGATGAACATTCCAAACGAACAAGCATGTATATGAGTAACCGTTCACAAGTTGATTGACAAGCAATATAACCCAAGTCTATTCCCTTATTATCTTGAAGTCTTTTAGTTATTACTTGGTATCGTCTGATCGGGGCAAGCAAGAATACAAGATTTTAGATGTGAGGACTGGAAGAGGGCCGGCTAATCGGGATGGTAGCCACTCACTTAGTTTGTTGGAAGAAGAAGGAAAGAGATGCTTTTAAGACTCCGCTCTAGCGTCGCCTACTGTTCGTTCACCTGCATTGACACGAACAGCTGATCAATAACTCTTCCACTCTTTCCATTATCGGAATTGAAGTGCAGTTCAACGAACGAAAACAATAAAATCCATCTAAACCGTTCAAGAAAACTCAAGCAAATCCGAAAACCAACTCAAGGCACGAAAGCAACAAGCGACAGGGAAAACTAGGCAACAAAAGATGCAGCGGAGAGGTCCCTCCTGACTCTGCCGCTAAGTCGATCCCGGGGGCACGGTCCACTGAATATGGGAATCGATTCCGAAGAGACAAATCCATAACGAGGATGAGTTCTTGTTTCAATCTATCCCGATCGAACGATACCGTCTTGTATTTCTTAGCCGCGCTCCCCGAATAGGGGGAACGGGGCACCACATCCTATCCAACTAATTGGAAGTTTCGTCCCGAAACTTAGGAATAGAACCTACCACTAGGAAATAATGAGGGAAACCTTTCTCTCATCTCTGATTCAAGTTCCCAAGTGGATTCTTCGACGGAGTGATTTTGCCAAAGTACGCGTACGAGAGGAACCGAACGACTTCGAAGTAGCTTTTCTTTCTTATCCAGAATTTGCACAGGTTGTTCTACATACGTCAAGTCTGCCTGAAGATTCAGCTGATCCAGATCTACTACGTGACTTGGGTCGTACACATACTTCCTAAGTTGGGAAACATGGAAAATATCGTGTACTTCAGATAGGGATGGCGGTAGAGCAATCTGGTATGCAACTGAGGCAACTCGCTTTAGTATTTCGAACGGACCGACAAATCTCGGACTTAGCTTCCCCTTTGCTCTGAATCTGGTAACTCCTCGCATGGGCGAGACTTTGAGAAATACCTTGTCGCCTTCTAGAAATTCAAGTGCCCGTCGATGTGTATCAGCATAGCTCTTTTGGCGGTTTTGAGCTATCATTAGTCTTTCCCGGATCAAGCGAATCTTTTGGACAGTCTGTTCCACGAGCTCAGGGCCAAGAATCTGCCGTTCGCCAACTTTGTCCCAACAGATCGGAGATCTGCACTTCCGCCCATACAACGCCTCATACGGCGCCATCTGAATGCTAGATTGGAAACTATTATTGTATGCAAATTCAGCTAAAGGTAGATGCAGGTCCCAACTAGTCTTCAAGTCCAAGGCGCAGAGTCGTAGCATGTCTTCGAGGATCTGGTTGACACGTTCCGTTTGGCCGTCGGTCTGTAGATGGTAGGCGGAGCTGAACTTCAACTTCGTCTCCATTGCTAACTGCAGGCTTTCCCAGAAACGCGATATGAATCGACCATCTCTATCGGAGACTATGGATACGGGCACGCCGTGGAGCCGAACGATTTCGTTGAGGTAGATTTGAGCCAAGCGATCGGCGCTCCAAGTAGACTTGATAGGCAGAAAGTGAGCAGACTTGGTGAGGCGATTGATAATAACCCAAACAGCATCATGTCCCCGTTGCGTCCTTGGCAAGCCAACAATGAAATCCATTGTTATATGTTCCCATTTCCACTCCGGAATAGCGAGATTCTGCAGCTCTCCGCCTGGTTTCTGGTGCTCGACTTTTACCCTCTGACAAGCCATGCAATGTGTCATGGCCCGAGGCGTCCCCCGAGTCGCGACCGCCGTGCGGGCCTGGGGTTGCGCCCGCACAAGGCTTTAATGATTTGCATAGCAAGCACATATTCAGAGTACGCAGATAAATTGAAACACAGATTTGAAACATGGAAAAGTTCTCTTTATTGATAATGAACATCTATTACAAACTCTTGAACGAGTTAGCTAATATGCCGAACGGCTTACAAAAGAGATGACTCAAAATGAGATAGCAGTCCTGTACATTACATCCTTTTATAAACTCAAAACGATAAAGACCTCCAGGCTGGAGGACGGCTTTGCCACGGAGCTGCATTTGTGTATGAAGAGTTGCAGCTCCTGTCTTCAAATGCTTCAGGGGGCGCGGTGAAGATGCGCCAACAGTTGGACTGGATCGGGTAGACGACTTCGGCTCCTCGCTCGGTTCGCCTTGGTGCGGAGAACCTGTTTCAACGAGGGTCAGCATATCGAAACATGCTGGTGAAGGCGAGCTAGCCTGACTATACCAATCAACACGTTGTTTAGAGAAGCATGCATATTTGTGGGTTTCTATCTTGCCTTAGTTCATTTACAAGTAAGCAGCATATAGAATTTACTGAAATGAACATGCCACCGTTGGGTGGATTTTACCTGACCGTCTGAATTACCTGCACAATACTTACCATGCCTTCCCTGCCACGAAGACACAAGTTAGTATGCAACAGGTTTAAATATACAAGAGATCACTTGGCGTGATGCCACAATGGACAATAGTCACTGGCGGGAATGGTATGCAGCGAATGAACAAGGAGCGCTACATGCCACTCCGTCCAGCACAATGGACTATACAATAGGGATTCCGTCCGGACCGGATCGGTGCCAGTGCCCCAGCGACCGTCCGCAGGAACCAATGACCTTGTGCACAAGTTGTCCGTGATCGAACAATATGTTTACTTAGTTAACAGTTCATGCTTTTGAGGCGACAAGAGTACAAGACAAGCAATGTACAAGACAAGACAAGCAATGTACAAGACAAGACAAGCAATGTACAAGACAAGCAATGATTTTTCCCAAGCGAACAAGCATGCATTTAAGTATCCGTTCGTGAAGTTTATAGATAAGCATATAACCAAGTCTATTCTCTTTTATCTTGGTTTCTTTTATTATTACTTGGTATCGTTTGATCGGGGCAAAAGAGAATGCAGATTATTAGCTGTGAAGCTTGGAAGCAGGACTAGCTAATCGGGTTGGTAGCCACTCACTTAGATTTTGGAAAGAAGAAGGAAAGAGGCGCTTCACGACTCCGCTCGCAAGCCACCTACTGCTCGTTCACCTGCACACGAACAGCTCGATTAATCCTTCTTCCTCTCTTTCCAAGTCTCGGAATAGAAGTGCAAGTCAATGAACGAAAACAATGAAAACCATCGAAACCGTTCAAGGAAAACAAGCAAATCTCAAAACCAACTCAAAGCACGAAAGCAACAAGCGACATCGAAAACCGAGACAATAAAAGATAGCAGCGGAGAGGTCCCTCCTGACTCTGCCGCTAAGCCGATCCCGGGGGCACAGTCCACTGAATATGGGAATCGATTCCGAAGAAACAAATCCATAACGAGGACGAGTTCTTAATTCAATCTATCCCGATCGAACGATACCGTCTTGTGTTTCTTAGCCGCGCTCTCCGCTGCGGAAGAACGGGGCGCTACATCCTACCCAACTAATTGGAAGTTTCGTCCCGAAACTTAGGATAGGACCTACCGTTAAGGATTATTCGGTCGGGAACGGCGATCATGACTCAAGGAACAATCACGAACAGAATGGTCTGATCCGCCACAGGCTAGGCATAAACCAAGTTTCAGGCGACAATTATCCTTCGTATGCCCCGGCCTATTACAGAAATAACATAACTGCCCTGGTTTCCCTCTTTTGTGCCCTCCGTTGTTAGGGCGCTTTGAAGCAGTATTTCCTCTCTCGTCGCTTTGGCGTTTGTGACTGGATGTATGCACAGCGCCGGCAGGAACGTGAGGATAGTGTGGTTCGAGCGACAGGGCATGATTCATGACTTCACGCATTGTCCGATACTGAGGAACGGCTACGTGCGAATGGATGACAGGGCGTAGTCCACCTTCAAACCTTCTAGCTCGACTCGCTGCATCAGGTAAATAGGCCCTAGCGAATTTGGAGAGTCGGTTGAACTCGGAGGAGTACTCTTTAACTGTCATGCTGCCTTGCCGCAGCTGCACGAACTCGTTCTCCATCTGGCGTTGGACTGGAGGGGGTACATACTCCTCTTCGAACGCGGCACGAAAAGTCGTTCACGAGATCGCCTCCTCTCCGTGATCAAATTGGAGAGATCGTCGATGCACGTCCCACCAATCGTGCGCGTTGAGGCGGAGCTGTAGTTGCGCGCAGGCGACGCGCTTCTCTTCGGGGACCTCTAGCAGAGCGAAGTGATCTTCAAGTTCGGCCAACCAATCTAGAGCCACGACTGGGTCCTCAGTCCCGTTGAATGGGGTGTTGCAGACTTTCTTGAAGTGGCCAAAGTCGAAGGCAGTCACGTCCCTCGCCCTCGGAATTTGCGGCGTCTCTACTTCAAGCACGGGCTGTTCCACCGGAGTCGCTGGCGTTGCCGCGGACTGGTTGGATGCTAAAGTCTGGACGATCTGCTGCAGGGTATCTACCTGCTTTTGTTGGACTGAGAATCGTGCTTCTATATTGTCTTGAAACTTGAGCTGACTCTCTTCCGCCCGCTTCTCGGCCCGTTCATAGCGAGCCTCGTCCCTTTGTTGGTTTGCCTCCAACATTTGCAACATTCGTTGGACGGGATCGATGCTTGGCACGGCTCGCTGGCTCTTTGAACTTCCCGAAGTATCCGAACTACTTTCTTGGCCTTGCGTTTCGTCCGGGGTTTGCGCTGCAGATTGCGCTGGAGCCATTCCTTCAAAAGAAGGTAAATTACATTAGGATCATAATGTATTATGGACTTATTGCATGAATGTATCTCATTTTGGCCGAGCGAGTTCAAGAGTTCGCACAGGAATTTGATCGTTAAAGGAACTTTTCCAGCACGAAGTCTAAGGAACTTTGAATCTGTGCTCTGATACCACTATGTCATGGCCCGAGGCGTCCACCGAGTCGCGACCGCCGTGCGGGCCTGGGGTTGCGCCCGCACAAGGCTTTAATGATTTGCATAGCAAGCACATATTCAGAGTACGCAGATAAATTGAAACACAGATTTGAAACATGGAAAAGTTCTCTTTATTGATAATGAACATCTATTACAAACTCTTGAACGAGTTAGCTAATATGCCGAACGGCTTACAAAAGAGATGACTCAAAATGAGATAGCAGTCCTGTACATTACATCCTTTTATAAACTCAAAACGATAAAGACCTCCAGGCTGGAGGACGGCTTTGCCACGGAGCTGCATTTGTGTATGAAGAGTTGCAGCTCCTGTCTTCAAATGCTTCAGGGGGCGCGGTGAAGATGCGCCAACAGTTGGACTGGATCGGGTAGACGACTTCGGCTCCTCGCTCGGTTCGCCTTGGTGCGGAGAACCTGTTTCAACGAGGGTCAGCATATCGAAACATGCTGGTGAAGGCGAGCTAGCCTGACTATACCAATCAACACGTTGTTTAGAGAAGCATGCATATTTGTGGGTTTCTATCTTGCCTTAGTTCATTTACAAGTAAGCAGCATATAGAATTTACTGAAATGAACATGCCACCGTTGGGTGGATTTTACCTGACCGTCTGAATTACCTGCACAATACTTACCATGCCTTCCCTGCCACGAAGACACAAGTTAGTATGCAACAGGTTTAAATATACAAGAGATCACTTGGCGTGATGCCACAATGGACAATAGTCACTGGCGGGAATGGTATGCAGCGAATGAACAAGGAGCGCTACATGCCACTCCGTCCAGCACAATGGACTATACAATAGGGATTCCGTCCGGACCGGATCGGTGCCAGTGCCCCAGCTACCGTCCGCAGGAACCAATGACCTTGTGCACAAGTTGTCCGTGATCGAACAATATGTTTACTTAGTTAACAGTTCATGCTTTTGAGGCGACAAGAGTACAAGACAAGCAATGTACAAGACAAGACAAGCAATGTACAAGACAAGACAAGCAATGTACAAGACAAGCAATGATTTTTCCCAAGCGAACAAGCATGCATTTAAGTATCCGTTCGTGAAGTTTATTGACAAGCATATAACCAAGTCTATTCTCTTTTATCTTGGTTTCTTTTATTATTACTTGGTATCGTTTGATCGGGGCAAAGGAGAATGCAGATTATTAGCTGTGAAGCTTGGAAGCGGGACTAGCTAATCGGGCGGGACTAGCTAATCGGGTTGGTAGCCACTCACTTAGATTTTGGAAAGAAGAAGGAAAGAGGCGCATCACGACTCCGCTCGCAAGCCACCTACTGCTCGTTCACCTGCACACGAACAGCTCGATTAATCCTTCTTCCTCTCTTTCCAAGTCTCGGAATAGAAGTGCAAGTCAATGAACGAAAACAATGAAAACCATCGAAACCGTTCAAGGAAAACAAGCAAATCCCAAAACCAACTCAAAGCACGAAAGCAACAAGCGATATCGAAAACCGAGAAAATAAAAGATAGCAGCGGAGAGGTCCCTCCTGACTCTGCCGCTAAGCCGATCCCGGGGGCGCAGTCCACTGAATATGGGAATCGATTCCGAAGAAACAAATCCATAACGAGGACGAGTTCTTAATTCAATCTATCCCGATCGAACGATACCGTCTTGTGTTTCTTAGCCGCGCTCTCCGCTGCGGGAGAATGGGGCGCTACACAATGCGACACGAACAGCGCCACATCTCGTTTCAAGCCGTGCCACCAAAACATCGTGCGAAAATCCTGATACATCTTTGTGCTACCCGGATGAGAAGTATAACTAGCATAATGTGCTTCAGTGAGTATCTCATTTCTGAGGGCCGCATCGTCCGGAATGCACAGTCTTCCCTTCACTCGGAGCATCCCATCCGTGCGTACCACAAAGTCGGATGCCTTTCCTGCCAAGATAAGAGCATGAATCTTTTGCAGGAACGGGTCATCCTTCTAAGCGGTCTTGACTTTTTGTAACAAGTCAGGTTCGAGGCACAGTTGTGCCAGTTGCGCCCACGTTTGTATCTGATTTTTAGAATAATGCCCAAGGATTCAAGATCTCGGCGCAGCCTATCATCAATAGCCAAACTCCCAACGAACACTCGACTCAGTGCATCAGCTACAACGTTTCCTTTGCCATGCGTGTATCTGATCATTAAGTCAAAGTCGTTAAGAAGTTCCAGCCAGTGCCGCTGTCGCAGATTCAAATCATTTTGTGTATACAGGTATTTCAAGCTCTTATGGTCCGTGTAGATCTCACACGGTACACCATAAAGGTAGTGGCGCCACAATTTCAGCGCGAAGACTACCGCCGCCAGTTCTAAATCATGTGTCGAATAGTTCTTCTCGTGAGGATTCAGCTGCCTCGACTCGAAGGCTATCACCTTGTCTCGTTGCATTAATACACATCTCAATCCTTTACCTAACGCATCACTGTATATTTTGAAATCATCCGATCCATCCGGAAGAGTAAGGATTGGGCAGTGAACAGGCGCTGCTTTAACTCCGTAAACGAAGCTTCACAGTCGTCCGTCCAAGTGAACTTTACTCCCTTCCGAGTGAGCTGAGTCAGGGGCGATGCAACTTTAGCAAAGTCTTCTATAAATCTGCGGTAGTAGCCTGCCAGTCCAAGGAAACTTCTGATATCACTAGCTGATTTTGGTCGTTTCCACTGCATAATTGCTTCTACCTTTCGTGGATCTACTGCTATGCCTTGCGCAGAGATGATATGCCCCAAAAAGGATATGTTGTCCAGCCAAAACTCGCATTTACTCTATTTGGCATACAACTTGTTGTCTCGAAGGGTTTGCAGCACCATCCGCAGGTGTCCTGCGTGCTCATCCCTAGTCTTCGAGTACACCAAGATGTCATCGATAAAAACCACCACGAATTTATCGATGAATGGCCGGAACACTCGATTCATTAAATCCATGAATGCAGCAGGTGCATTCATCAGTCCAAACGGCATCACTGAAAATTCATAATGCCCGTATCGGGTTCGGAAGGCAGTCTTCAGGCTTAATCTTCAGCTGGTAGTAGCCCGAGCGAAGATCAACTTTTGAAAACACCGTTGCCCCCTACAGCTGATCAAACAAGTCATATATCCGTGGCAGAGGATATTTGTTTCTGATTGTGACTTTGTTCAGCTCCCGATAATCAATACAGAGGCATAGCGTCCCGTCTTTCTTCTTCACGAAGAGCACAGGCGCGCCCCAAGAAGACACGCTCGGTCGGATGAACCCACGATCTAGTAGCTCTTGAAGTTGACATTTTAATTCTTTTAGTTCAGCAGGGGCCATTATGTACGGAGGCTTTGAGATCGGCTGTGTATTCGGGAAGGTGTCTATGGTGAATTCAATCTGTCGGTCTGGTAGCATGCTAGGTAGTTCGCTCGGAAACACATCGGGGAACTCCGCCTCAACGTTTGCATAGTCCTGCCGTGTGTCCCGAACCGACGCTAAGAATCTCTCGCAGCCTGAGTGTAGCATTCGCCGAGCAGATGTTGAAATCACCATGCAGGCCCTGGTCGCGTCAGTTGCTGGACTACTAGTGTAACAGAATTCGGCTTCTCCAGGCAGGCGGAAGACGACTCGCTTTTCTGCACATTCAATAGTTGTCGAGCACGCGCTGAGCCAATCCATTCCCAAAATGATATCGTAGTCCCGAACATCTAGAACTAAAACATCAAGCGATAGCTTTCTTTCTCCTATACAGATGAATCCCCCTTGGCATACTGAACGGACAGGTATTTTCGTGCCGGAGGGGGTGCTAACACTTAAGTCTAGGTACAACGGAGTCATTTTTACATTGTTCTCCACGGCAAAATTTATGGAAATAAAACTATGCGTTGCACCAGAATCAAATAGAACACGAGTAGGTATGTTATTGAAAAGCAAAGTACCTGACACGACGGTATCTGAAGCTAGAGCTTCTTCCCGTGTCATGGTATAGACCCGGTCTTGAGCCTGGTTACGCCCTTGCTGAGGCGCAGCTCTGTTGGCCTGGGGTGCAGGTGCCTGATTTTGTTGTTGGGGGCGGCGGTCCGAAAGCGGGCAGGTATCAATATGATGTGTTGCATCACCACAGCGGAGCATGTACCCAGCTTCTTGCAACAGTCTTTTTCAGTGTGCCCCCATTTGTTGGGGTAGTGGCATCGCGGCACTGTATTTCCTCTCTGATTACCGCCGTTATTTGGACGTTTTATAGCGGTGTTTCCTCTATCGTTGCCATGGCGTTTGTGATTGGAGGTATGCACAGCGCCGGCAGCAACGTGAGGATACTGCGGTTCAAGAGAAAGGACGTTATTTAAAACTTCACGCATTGTCTGGTACTGTGGAACGACTACGTGTGCGTGGATAGCAGGACGTAGACCTCCTTCGAATCGTCTTGCACGACTCGCTGCATCAGGTAGATAGGAATTGGCAAATTTGGCAAGTTTGTTGAATTCAGCAGAGTATTGCTTAACTGTCATGCTGCCCTGCCGCAGTTGTACAAACTCATTTTCCTTCTGACGACGTACAGGCGGGGGTATAAACTCCTCCTCAAACGCGCCACGGAAAGTGGCCCATGCGATCGCCTCCCCTCCATTATCGACTGGAAGAGAGCGTCGATGCACGTCCCACCAACCGTGCGCATTGAGGCGAAGCTGCAGTTGAGCACATGCGACGCGCTTTTCTTCGGGTACTTCTAGGAGAAATGATCCTCAAGTTCGGCGAGCCAATCTAGAGCCACTATCGGATCCTCGGTCCCCTTGAATGCGGTGTTGCAGACTTTCTTAAAGTCGCCAAAGTCGAAGGCAGTCACTTCCCTCGTCCTTGGTGTTGGAGGCGTTTCAACTTCAAGCACTGGCTGCTCCACCGGTGTAGCCGCTGTTACTGCGGAATGGTTGGAGGCCAAAGTCTGAACAATCTGTTGCAGGGTATCTACCTGCTTCTGTTTGACTGAGAATCTTGCCTCTATATTGCTTTCGAACTTGGCTTGGCGAGCATCATCTCTTTGTCGTTGTGCTTCCAACATTTGCATTATCCGCTCAAGCGGATCAACTCGGGATACGGCTCGTTGGCTACGTGAGCTTCCCGAAGTGCCTGAACTGCGTTCCTGGGCGTCTCGCCCGGTGCTTGCACTGATGGTTGCGCTTGCGCCATTCCTTCAAAAGAAGGTAAATTACATCAGGATCATAACGTATTATGGACTTATTGTATGAACGCATCTTATTTTGGCCTAACGAGTTCAAGAGTTCGCACAAGGATTTATCGTTAAAGAAACTTTTCCTATGCGAAAAGGTCAGAGGAACTTTGAAGCTGTGCTCTGATACCAACATGTCACGCCCCGATTCCGTGGAATCGATAGTCGTCCTCCGGGCGTGACCGCCGTGCGGGCCTAGGTTGCGCGCCGCACAAGGCTTTGTATTTTATTTTCGCGTAGCGAGCACATATTCAGAGTACGCAGATAAATTGAAACACAGATTTGAAGCATGGAAAAGTTCTCTTTTATTGATAATATGAGCATCTATTACAAACTCTTGCACTGAGTCATAAGGTTGCCTCTATGGACTTACAAAAGTGTTGACACAAAATGAGATAGCAGTCCTGTACATTACATCCCTTACTAAAAACTCAAAATATAAGACCTCATGGAGGAATGACGGCCTTCCCACAAAGCTGCATATTTGCTTGGGTTGCTAGCTTCTTTCTTCAAAATACTTCAAAAGGTGGCACGGATCAAGGCGGCACACAGCTGGACAGGATTGGGGGATTGACTTCTGCTCCTCGCTTGGTTCTCCTTAGCGCGGGAAACCTGTTTCAACGAGGGTCAGTACATCGAAACGTATTGGTGAAGGCAAGCTAACCCAACTGTACCAATCAACACGTTGTTTTAATGAAGCATGCATAATTTTTGTGGTCTTTCTATCTTGCCCTTGTTCATTTTACAGCAAGCAATAGATATAGAAATCAATGAAATAACCGCCACCGTTCGGTGACATTTACCTGCCCGTCTGAACCACCTGCACAATACTTACCATGTCTTCCCTGCCAAGAAGACACAAGTTAGCTTTGCAACAGGTTTAAATATACGAAGGGATCACTGGCTTGATGCCATAAGGGACGGTTCTAGTCTGGGGCGGAATGACTTGCAACGCAAGGATCAGGGCATCGCAGGCCATTACGTCCGATGCAGGAGACTATCAGGAGTTTCGTCCGGATCGGATCTGTAACGCCCCGCTCCGCGCCGGCGTTATGTATCAAGGTGAGTGGGCATAACTTCGTTCTCTGATTCTTGCACGCCTTAATAATAACCTGAGTTTTTGCTTGCAATGTTTTCTTAAGAGAATGATAGAACCTGCCTTGCATGTTAATGAACGAACTCACCTAGCTTGTCTTTGAAACAATGCCTGCTTAACGAAAATCTTGAATCGCCTGCTTAGAGTGCATGAATATGTTCACTATCGTCTATGCTTCGAGAGAACCATACTGTGCCTGAACGTGTTCAAGTGATAAGTCGGATTGCCCCGCAACAATGAGTGTATTCTGATGGTTCGTCTCGTCTGCATACTAGAGTTTATTTGATAGTGTTCCATGCATTCGCACCCGGTCGGACAATGGCTATTGGTGGAGAGCTGAACTGCATGTGTCACGGCTGCTACCATGATAGTGCAAAGCAACCATGAGTCACAGCTGCCTCTAGCATCAGATAAAGAGTCATTGGTATGCTGTTCCACCAGCTGCTGATCCTGAGATACTCAGGGATCGCCCTGCATATAGCTAAGTCATTGTGTTGGCTTGGATAGTGACTGCCCCTAAGAATGTGCATCGTGTGTCTAGCCTTGCATCAGACCCTCGAGTCGCACGAGACACACTGCGCACACCCTGAAACATGAACGGCTTGCTTGCTTGCATATTCAATATGAAACTTTGTTTCCAAACATGTTTCTAAACAAGTAAATCGACTCTGCTAGAACTGCATGAAACGAACCTAGGTAAAACTAGAAAGATCACTAGTAATGTAATGTTTTATAACATGATTACTTAGTGCCTGTTTGAGTGAATGATTGTTTCTGTTCAGTTGATTTATCTCACCAGTACTTATATAAAGTGCTGACCCACCAACAGTTTACTTGTTCGCAGGTACTGGATCGTCCGAGGGAGCGATAGGCGTGCCACAGTCCCGAAGACCCGGAATTCTGGTTTCGATTGTTGCCCCGAGAATGCTATCGTATAAGGGGGCATAATGTATGGAACGAACGTGTGCCTTTGCTAAAGGAAACCCAAGTTGCCTCGATTGTCCCGAACACTCAGTTGGCTAATGCATTGCATTGCAACAAGTCCATTTCCGCTGCTTACTCGATTGATGCGATGATAGCCAACTATCAACTTAAACGATTGGCCTTGCACGAGCGCAACTCCAGGCCCGTGCGGCATCACGTCCCCCGAAAGCTCGAACGGGCCATTCGCTTGGCTCCCTTCCTCCCTCGCGCCCGCGGGACGGGCGCGGTGATTCGCGTCCGGCGCGCCGAGGCACGGTGATTCGTGCCCGGTTCGTTAAATCCCGGCCGTACGGGACGGGGCAGGGCGGAGCGGCGGCCCGGGCGGGGCCGGGGCGTGACAGGATCGGTGTCAGTGCCCCAGCGACCGTCCGCAGGAACTAAGACCTCGTACACAAGTTGTCCGTGATCAACGTAGTACACTAAGTTAGCATTTGAGGCAAAACAGGGCAATATCAGGCGCAGGGCAATAACAGGACAAGATCTACTTTTGCATAGTCTTCCTGTTCAGTTTATTGCATTCAGGATGAGTTCTATATATAGCACAATTTTGAGAAGAGTATACGTTCTAACTTGTATTTATGCATATGATGAACATTCCAAACGAACAAGCATGTATATGAGTAACCGTTCACAAGTTGATTGACAAGCAATATAACCCAAGTCTATTCTCTTATTATCTTGAAGTCTTTTAGTTATTACTTGATATCGTCTGATCGGGGCAAGCAAGAATACAAGATTTTAGATGTGAGGACTGGAAGAGGGCCAGCTAATCGGGATGGTAGCCACTAACTTAGTTTGTTGGAAGAAGGAAAGAGATGCTTTTAAGACTCCACTCTAGCGTCGCCTACTGTTCGTTCACCTGCATTGACACGAACAGCTGATCAATAACTCTTCCACTCTTTCCATTATCGGAATTGAAGTGCAGTTCAACGAATGAAAACAATGAAATCCATCGAAAGCGTTCAAGAAAACTCAAGCAAATCCGAAAACCAACTCAAGGCACGAAAACAACAAGCGACAGCGAAAACTAGGCAACAAAAGATGCAGCGGAGAGGTCCCTCCTGACTCTGCCGCTAAGTCGATCCCGGGGGCACGATCCACTGAATATGGGAATCGATTCCGAAGAGACGAATCCATAACGAGGATGAGTTCTTGTTTCAATCTATCCCGATCGAATGATACCGTCTTGTATTTCTTAGCCGCGCACCCCGAATAGGGGGAACGGGGCACCACAGGAGCCTTGGAGCATTGCGATCCGGAACTGAAGCACATATACAAGACATAATGTTAGAACATAAACAAGACACCTACCCCGCAGCGATGTTATCCCAGAGTGAACACATTTGACGGCAAAAACAAATACAAGCACATATCCGTCCAAATACAAGCCCTTCAACATAAACACATTTGACGGCAAGTCCTCCCCTCCCTGGTTCATGAGTTACTTTAATATTATAACGAGACACCTACCCCGCAGCGATGCTATCCTTACCAGACTTTTCGTCGGGGCATTAGCAGGGGTAGCTTTCGACTAGTTCTGCAGTCTCGAATATAATTGCATCTCATCATTCGATGACCTCAAACGTCTGTTCCTCAACAGATTCTATGAGGCAAAAAATGATACGACGATGTCCTCTCCGATGGATGTCGCCCAGGGAGAAAGGGAACTGACGCGAAATTACATCGAACGGTTCCGACATACAGCGCTAAGGTTGCCCCCCGGCAATCCCGAGGCCACACTAATGGAGATGTGCCGAAAAAACATGCTTCCGACAATCAGCCTCTGAATACGCGATAGCCAGTTCAAAGACTGGACGACGTTCATTATAAGCGCTGTCAACACTGAAAAGAAGCTCAAAGACGCCCGGCACTTGGGAATCCATATCCCTACTACCGAGGAAAATAGCAAGCGCCCCAGCAACAGCAATAGCAGCAATAGCGGTAGCAGCAACCGCGATGCGAAAGGAAAGCAAGCCATGGTCGCTAATGTGACCAAGAAACCTGAGCAAAAGCAGGCAAAGGCTCCAAAATCAAAGGAGAGATTCTTTCGAAAACGGTGATGTCAAGCCCATCTTCGACATACTGATGAAGGGAGGTAAAATTTGCCTCCCCGACGTCAAACGTCAGCCTGAAGCAGAGGAGATGAACAACCCAAAGTACTGTCACTTCCACCGGTACGTTCACCACCCGACGCAGGAGTGCTACACCTTGAAGCGGTACATCCAGCGTCTGATCGATACAAAGGCTCTCTCCCTGAATTTTGACGACGTAACTGTTGCCACTAACATGGTGTCCCTCAAGTTTGGCAACTTCCTACCGACAGAAACCCAAGACGGGATGATCCCGATCCCCAAGGGAACTATGGATGTTGTCTACCTTCCGCCCGCTTGAAACCATACGTCCGGACTAATACCTCTCACCACACCATGGGAAGAGGGTCATGTGGGTCCATCCAGATCTCATTCCGGATTTGACGCAACCAACAACATCTTCCGCCGCCAAATCCAAGGACAAGAAGTCCAGGTCCTGCTACGCAGTTTCTTTTCCGACCGAGGAAGTGGCGGCTGGAACAACGAGATCGGGAATAATGTACCAACACTCGCACGATGCCCCGGGTGATGATATACTCCCGATTATCATGCCTACTGCTACAGATCCAGGGCCATCACAGCCTCCACCGTCGGATAAATCTAAACAAAAAGAAACTCGCTTCAACAAGCCGCTGCGCAAGGATGCACAAGGGCTGAAAAAATCCTACAACTTCGACATTCTGGCACAACTCACCAATACTCCGGCGAAGTTGTCACTGTCCGGCTTTCCAGAGACTCGAGCCGCCCTGAGCGAGGCATTACAAAATGCCGACACCTATCTGGCGCAGGACAAGCTGCCAAGATCCGATGACATGCTCCCACTGTAATAACGTTACGGATGCAATATCCAATATTATGTTCTCGCAACAAGACATGTTGCCAAAGAATAACAAGCATGATCGTCCCATGTACTACACAGGATAAAATGGTGCTATAAAGGTGGACCGGATGCACATTGACCCCGGTTCATCAATCAGCATCATCCCGAGGAGTCTGCTGCAAACCTTGGGTATCCCGATGCACCGCCTGGCAGCTACCAATACTGTCATTAGTGGCTTCAATGCAGGAAGAAGCTAACATTTGGGCAAGATTCGCCTGAAGTGCCAGATCGGCGGACCTGAAAACAGAGGTCACTTGCTACGTCATTAACGTAGATGTATCCTACAACGTCTTGCTCGGACGCCCCTGGATACACAAATATATAATTGTGCCGTCAATCATGCACCAATGCTTAAAGTACGTCGACGACCTTGGCATTATCACAACGGAGTTCGCAGACATCGACCCATTTAAGGGAGTCGAGACGTACTACTCCGACGCCATCATCTACAAGCAAACCCACCAAGACAAAGGTGGCAATGAGGCCGATGATGAGGCCGAGGTTACGACAACACCGGAGGAGCCTATGAGAACCTGTCTCAATGCTTGCACTCATGCCGCAGTTACTGCCCTCGTCGTCAAGTTGCACAGGAAGGCACCGGAATCTCTGGCACCTTCCACAATATCCGAACCTCTGGTCGTTCGCCTTCATAGGCCAAATCGACCGCAGAAGAAGGATCCCGCACCATCTGCTCCTTCCGAACCTCTGGTTGTTCTTCATAGGCCAAATCGACCGCAGAAGGAGGATACCGCACCATCTGCTCCTTCAGAATCTATGGTCGTTCGTCTTCGCAGACCACCAAAAGAAGACCCGGCCACGGTTGCAGCCTCCGAGCCTCTGATGGTAAAGCTGCACAGGAAGCCACCAACGCCTTTAACCGCGCTGGGGGTAGCCCATGAGGATGACGAACTGAAAGAATATGTGGCCGCTCAGGCCAACGTCCCTTCCCTCGATGATGTTATTCCTTCGAAAAAGATACCTTATTTTATAAATAAAGGGCCATCTTTGAATTATTCTGAGCGTACACATATCAACACATTATACTCTATGGAGCACGATCAAGGTATACACCTGCAAACACATGTGACTACCACCTACGGAGTAAACCAGATCCTCCCTAGTCAAGGTTCCTACTTCATGGTTCCAGTAAGGAGGAGGGAAGACAAACCTATCATCTTCGGCAAGGTTGAATGCCCCCAGTCCTTCACCCCGGAGGAACAAGAGCCAGAACCCGACACAGGCAAAATACAACTCTACTGGTTCAACGATCAAGCCAAACATATCATCCAGAAGATGGGTTATGACCTTAAAAATAACCGAATTTTAAACTACGGCAAGGGCCGACGGCTGCCCCTGCATCAACCTGCTCCCGCAGGCAAGTCCGAGGATTACTACCATAAAACCAAGCATGGCATAGGGTACGTAACACCTCCCACAACCCCCGAAGGTTCAGATGAAGGAGATGAGACTCACTCCCACTCTTCGCAATCTTTCGCTTGGGACTCCGACGTCAGTATCAGAAAGATGCTCAAGCAAATATTGTCTGCCAACATGGTGTCAGCTGATCCTGAGGAAGATGACGAAGATCCACAGGAACTCCTTGAAGTATAACCGTGGGCCCAACGCATAGACGGACAATGGGAGATGCGGTTCGAACAACGAGAACCTCATACCGAGGACGAAGTCGTACAAGTCAACCTGGACGACGAATCCTCCCCCAAACCTATCTTCATCAACAAAAGTCTGTCCGAAGAATACCGAAAATCCCTACTGCAACTCGTCAGAGAATACATTGATGTCTTTGCCTGGAGTTATGAAAACGTGCCAGGACTCGATCCTCAAATCGCGGTCCACAAACTTAACATTTTGCCGAATGCCAAACTGGTCAAGCAACAGCAACGACGGTTCCGGCTAGACATAACGAATTCCATCGAAGCTGAAGTCAACAAGCTGATAGCTAGTGGCTTCATCCGCGAGGAACATCCCAATTGGGTAGCCAACATAGTGCCTGTCGTCAAGAAGAATAAAAAGATTCGAATCTGCATCGACTTCTGTGATCTGAACGCGACATGTCCTAAGGACGAATTGTCCCGTTCACCGACATAATAATCGACAATACATGTGGCTTCGAGCGCATGTCCTTCATGGACGGCTTCTCAGGCTACAACCAAATAAAGATATTTTCCGACGACGAGAAGCATACGTCGTTCCGGACCCCAATAGGCGTATACTACTACACGGTTATGCCTTTCGGTCTAAAAAACGCAGATGCTACATACCAGCGAACTATGAGCACCATTTTTCGTGAACATCTGCACAAGACGGTAGAATGCTACGTCGACGACATCGTCGTCAAGAGTCGCTCTAAAAATGATCACCTCCAAAACTTGAGGACTGTGTTTGACTTAATGCGCGCACATCGCCTCAAGATGAACCCTACCAAGTCCTTCCTGGGAGTCTCCAGAGGCAAATTCCTAGATTTCGTCATCACTTTCCGGAATATTCACATAGACCCCGACAAGACCAAAGCCATCCTGGAGATGAGCCCGCCAAAGAACCTCCGGGAACTCCACGGCCTTCAAAGGAGACTGACATACATCAGAAGGTTCATATCAAACCTCTGGACGTTGTTGGTCGTTCACCCAGCTCATGAAGAAAGGTGTCTCCTTTGTCTGGGATGAAAAATGCCAACGCGCGTTTGACGACATTAAGGAATACCTATCAAACCCTCCTGTGCTGGTAGCCCCGATCATGGGAAAGCCCTTCCAGCTCTATGTACGCGCGATGGAGCACTCTCTCGGTGCCCTGTTAGCCCAGAATAGTGATGCAGGCCACGAGCAGGCCATATACTACCTTAGCCGGATGATGGCCGGCACGGAGCATAGGTACACCGTCGTTGAGAAAGAATACCTTGCTCTAGTATTCGCTATTCAGAAAACTCGATATTACGTGGCTGGACAGACCATTCATATAATCTCGCGAGTCAACCCCCTCAGGGTCCTCATGACCGAACCAGGGACACTCAATTCCCGCTTGGCTACCTGGACAATACTATTCTCTCCATATGATATGGTATTCGTCCCACAGAAAGCCGTCAAGGGTCAAGCACTGGCCGACTTTCTGGCAGCCCACCCGGGGTCAGAAACCTCGAAGCTCTATGAGAAGATTCCAGACGAGGCAGAGGACTCCAACGTCACTTCACACGAAGCTGTTTGGCGAATGTTCTTTGACGGTGCTTCAAGAGCAAGGCCCAAAGGCGGCGTCATCGCTGGGGTCGGGATAGTATTGATCTCCCCATATGGCCTCGTCGTCAATCGTGCCTACTCTCTCACGGAGCCGTGCTCCAACAATGTGGCAGAGTACAACACCTTAATCATCGGCTTCCAACTTGCTAAATAAGTTGGAGTAGAATACCTGGAGGCTTACGGTGATTCTCAGTTAATAGTCAAACATGTCCGGGACGAGTATGAAGTCCAAAACGAAGACTTGATCCCCTACCACCAAGCTGCGCGTAGCATTATCGCAACTTTCGAGATGTTCTTCATAGAGCACGTCCCTCGGTTGCAAAACATTGAGGCTGACGCCTTAGCCAATCTCGCTACTTCCTGGGCGGTACCAAACAACGTCCATCAGCTAATCGATGTGATCGTCCAGGAGCTGGTCTGTCCCAAGAGCAACCTGTGCTTGCCTCAGCTATGCAGCGGAGGTCGACACCGATACTCATGATTGGAGGCTTCCATTCATTGACTATGCAGTCTATGGAATTCTTTCCGAGAACCTAAAGGAGGACACTTCAATCAGGAGACGCTCTCCTTCGTTTCTATAATGACACAGACCAAAATGTTGTATCGTCGGTCCTATGACGGCCTTCTGCTACGATGCTTATCGAACGCAGAGGCAAAACGAGCCCTCCGCGAAGCTCACGACGGCGTCTGCATGGCACATCAACCCGGTCCGAAGCTACAAGACCGTCTTCGGAGAATGGGCTACTACTGGCCTACGATGGTAGCGGATGCTGTTCATTACGCGAGAAAATGTCAGACATGCCAAATCCATGCAGACTTCTCCTCCAACCCTTACCTTTGATAGGCCCTTGAACGTCAGAATGAAAGGTCGGCGCCTCATCCTCAGCTATAGACGAAGAAGGGCGCTTCCCCTTGTCGACAGCCTTCTTGGCCTTTGACAAGGAAGACGAAGCTTTAGGGGCCATGGCGAGTAGTCGGAGAAGACGGTCAAAAACAGAGGAAGTGGCAGAGACAAAGGGGAAGGCAAATCTCAGCAAAAACAGAAAGCTCTCTCCTCCTCCGGACCCCTATTTATAGGCTACTAAAAGACAAGATTAACTCCTCGAAATTACCGCGCTCCACTGTTATCAAATGACAGCAGCTGACGGTTGAATTTTCGGAACGGCCTTATCCTTAACAGCCGTCAGCTTGGGATCCGCGTGAAGAGGCAGCTCGGAATCCGAACAGAATCCACTCAAGGGTCAGAGCAAATCTGGCAATGAATGACTTGACAGCCTGGCGGCATACGTTCATGCGGTACAACGTCCATGCGACCTAAACGTCCATGCGGCCCAAATGTACCCCGTCCATGCTTCTTATTCAAAGTATTTCAAACTTATCAGTTTGAAAACTTTGAAGGGGGTCTTGTAGAAGCATGGAAAATATGGATCCATGCGGCCAACAACCATACGCCCCATGACAAAGCTCAGCAGAAATTGGACCGCGTAGTCACCATGCGACCCAGAAAAGCTACATTCATGCGGTCCAAATGGCGGAAGCAAACATTGGCCGCAGATGGACCTGACATGACGTCCTGACGACCAGATCAAGTCTGACACAGAATCCTGACAAGAAGGATTCTCTGAACGCCTCGAAAGACGAAACCTCACTAAAAGACAGAAGTCTCAAGGAGTGTGCAGCACCACGTGTACAATACGACAAAAGATTCCATGCGGATATGGCGCATGTGTCTCAGACTCCATGCATCCAATGCGTCTCTGGCCGCCGAGACTCCATGCGTCCGAGACTCCATGCGTTCCATGCATCTCATGCGTCTCTGGCCGCCATGCAGTCCATGTGTCTCAGACTCCATGCGTTCCATGCGTCCCAAAAGTCATGCAAACCAAATCCTGTTGTTACCACTGAAGTGATTCTCTCCAACCAAATAGCGGCCACGCGTCCATTTGACCAAGTCGCGCCTACAACAGTTGAGAACCGCCCAGATACTTAGCAAACAATAAAATTCCAACAAATGTCCACGTGGCAGCGGAGTCCGGATTCTCATGCGTGGTTGTAGCTCCCTTCCGTTAAGAGAGGACACGTGGCAAACCCCCACCATCCATGCGGCCCGAAATCCATGCGGCCACAAATATAGCTATAAATAGTAGGGTACCACATCCGAACAAAATGTTGGTTGGCTATCTGCGAATCTACACTCGAGCAAGAGAGAATAGCTTCTGCATCAGATCGTCAACGGAGTAAAGAGAGTTGCTACACTCCTAACCCTCCATCGTCACCCCCAGAACACAAAATATGTACTTGGATTGTCTGTTTAGGACTCCTCTCTGTACTTTCTTTAGTTTGTTTAATTAAATCAAGTTTTGTTTCAAACTTTCGCATTTAATGGCAAACAAGATGGTATGTCTTTCTGACTTTGTCCTCCATTCTTTCTTGCTTTCAACCCGTTGCTATGTCTTTCTGACTTTCAACATGTTACCGTCCAGGTACATCGTCTCTTCTCGCTTTCTCTTAGTACTCATCGGTGAAAATTATAAGGAAAAAAAACCCTCCAATCAAATCTAATTTTGTGAAGATAATTTAACAAATTTTAAATAAAACCCAATCAAATATAATATTATGTATTTTGGTAACTAGTGTATTTAATCTTCCTCTTACTCAAAACCTCCGATCTAAGCAAGATTTATTAAACACACCACACTTAACTCCCCCTTCAATCCGTTATATGTATTGAATCCCTTCCTCACTTAAACCCACCAAACTCGGCTTATTTTTTTCTCTCAATCAGATCCAAAGTAGTCTGACGCACAGACTAAAATCTGTATCTGAGTGTCCGTGTCGGACACTTGGCCGACACAGCACTGATATCCCAAAATGTACTAGGAGGTGCAAAATAGGCACCATGTCCAAACCGTGTCGGATTGTCATGCCAGCCAACAAAAGCTTTCAAGGAAAGGAACAAAGTGGGGTTAGAGTCGTTACCAGAAAAGTCGTCGGCGAGGCCGAGGTTCCTGACGAGACCGAACGCCTGCCTCCTCCGTGCGACTCTGCAGAAGAGATCCAAGATCTCGCCGTGGTCAAACAGGGACACGAGATTATACGAGGCGACCAGCTGCAGGAATGCTATGATCTCCAGCGCTGTCTCCCCCTTGTCGGGGATCTTCCCCTTCCACTCCCCAGCCAGCTTCAGCGCCCTCTCCCTCGCCGACGGCCCGATCTTGGGGGACACTAACTGGAGCTTCTCGATGAGGTTGACGCACGCCTTCCTCTCGTTGAAGGACATCGAGGAAGGGAAACCCTCGGCGGCTTCGAGGACTAGCTGGGCTGGGTCGGGGGCAGCACGGAGTGCGGGTCCAAGCTCCGCGAGGACGGCGGCGAGGTCGTCGTTGAAGTTGTCAGCGAGGAATGTTATCAGCCCCTTGGCGTCGTTTCCGATGCAGAGCGAGACGAGCTCGGGCCGAGGAGTGGCGTCCTCGTCGGCCGACGCAGCCTCTTGGGGCGGCGGGGACGGTGGGAGAGTGTCGGTGGCAGTGGCGGTAGCGGTGGAAGAAGCTAGCTTCGGCTCTTTGGCCGCGAGGGACCTGAAGCGAGCATCGATGGAGCTCTCGATGGAGGAGAAGTGGTGCTCGAGGTTGTTCCACTCGAGGGGGAAGGTGGCCATGGCGGACTTGACGGAGTCGAGAGCCTTCCGGAGGCTCTCCTTCTTCTCCGGGATCGACTTGATCGCCTCTGCGATCTTCTTCATAGTAGCCATTGCTACTGATCGAGGAAGAAGAAGAAGGAAACACTAAAATTGGAAGAAAAAAAACCTAACCCTGAAAGAAAGAAAGAAAGATTTACTTCAAAGTAGAAAACAGGGCTGCTCTAAACCCTAACACGGTGGTCCGTGTAAAAATAGTGACCAAGCAATTCAGCAGTACCTTCTTTATCACAAGTGACGGTTTGATGTGCTTCCTGTGGTGGATGGAATTGACGCCATGTATTAAACCTAAATGAAGGCTAAATTGCAACTTATACCCCCAACTATTCTACTTTTTTAAATTGATATCTTCAATTTTTATAGGTACTAACTTAATACCATTTCTCTATCTTTATTCTAACAGTATTAACCGAAAGAATAAAATGACAGAAATGTCCCCTCCCCTATTCTCTTTTTCCTCCCCCCCCCTCTCCGGTGCCGACAGTCGAAAAGGGGGAGGCGTAGCAGCAGCGAGCAACAATAGTGGCGCGGGGCGACAAGGGCAGCAGCGAGCAGTAGTGGGCGGCTTGAGGCGTGTGCGGGACTGCACGGCTGTCGGAGGGAGCGCACAACAGTTGTGCGGCGGCGCGGGGTCGCGGGGTCGCGGGGAGGCTAGGGGTGAGCGGGCAGCGTGAGGCTGGAGGGTCACTGGTGGCGCAGGGGAGCGTCGGGTGGGGGGGGTGGGGGGCGCACGGGGGTGGGGGGTAGCGCAAGAGGGGCGGGGTGTGGGGAGAGGATGGGGAGTGGGGAAGAGGGGGATTTTAGTAAAATAAAAAAATTGGAAAAAAATGAAAAATGAAACGTTGTAATGACGGAGGGTACCAAGTTGAAAATACTAGTTGAGGAATGGTATTAAGTTAGTACCGATCAAAGTTGAGGGTATCAAGTAGATAAATTTGAATAGTTGAGAGTATCAAGTTACAATTTAGCCCTAAATGTATTTTTTTTTAAATATTGTGTTCTTTTGGGCTAATTTGGGTAACCCTGAATTGTATATTATTGGTGAAGTCCTAACATATTCAATTGGAAAGTATAAAAGCATCCACAGTGGAGACAATCCAAACACATACTCCAAATAAGGAAAATTGTGTAACTTATTACTTTTGGAGTCTCATTGATATTGGTACACAATGGTACACTCCAAATTAACCTACTATTTTTTATTTTTATTTTGCTTCCCTATTTGGTAAGATTTTACCTCCCTCTTTTTTCTCTTTATTTTTTTCCTTGTTAGGAAAGAACGATTACTTTTGGTGGGCCCAGAAATTAATGTAGAGAAGCTAGGACACGCTCCAAATATGGAGTATCTCTTAGTTTTCTAGCAATTTTCAATTATAGACAAATACCAATTGTAGCATTCAAGTGCTACAAAATTTGACTAAAATCAAAATGTAGCACTTGAAACCTCTCCCACTGTGGATGCTCTAAGGGCAACTGTCACTCCCCGTTCCCGATATACGTATTTGGAACATATTAGTTTTCCTACTTATATTTTTTCTTGCTTGCATGATAATTAGGATGCATGCATAGACTAGACTCATTCTTTGGTTCAATTAGATCCATGGTTTAATTTTTGGGTTGGTTCATTCATGAGTTGAACCTGTCACGCCCCGATCTCCCGCAGGCAAATCGGCCGTTCCCGCTAGGCGAGAATCACCACGCCAACGCTCCCGCGGAACGATCGCTTTGACCCATCCGGGCGTGATGCCGCACGAGCATGAGCCACGCCCTTGCAAGGCCGTGGTTCATTGGCTGGCGGTAAGAGTTCTAAGCCACAGAGTCGCACAGATTGTCCGAGTGCAGCAGAATCATAAACGCATAGGCGATTTGGTAACAGGTTCACTGAGTCGACAATATAGCGGAAGCATTGAATAACACAAGTTGAAGTAAAGCAACTCTTTATTGATATAAACATGTGTTACAGGCGGCGTATAGCCGAGATTATAAGTCGCTCAAGCCTCTCTCTCTGAAACAGTAAAAGCGTGCCAAGTTGCTACAAGTGTGGAATAATTTGTATAGGCGATGTTCAGGCAAGTTCCAACATTATGTCTTGTATATATGCTTCAGTTCCGGACGCAGCGCCCCAAGGCTTCCGAGGGAACTCCTGGCCTTAGCACGCACGAAGGAGGCATCTGCACCAAACGAGGTTCTCCCGCACCCTGCAAACGAACTGGTGGATTATCAGTACATTGAATGCACTGGTGGGGAGGCTACTCGCCCGCTCGACAAATCCAAACACGTAATATAAGTTTCGTGCACCAACTATTTAGTTGTCTTTCTAGTTGCCTTAGGATCAGTTTCATGCAAAGATTGAATAGCCTAACTCGTGTGGCAGTGCGCCGTGCGACATGAGAGGAAACACGGCGAGACTTACCCACTTACCATTTTACCTTCCCTGTCCAAGGCAAACATTGTTAATTTAAGCACGGGCAAGTATAAACATTCAGGAGGTATAGCATATGCAAACACGAGAGTCGTTGTATCATGATCGTTTAGGTGTTTAGTTATTCATTTGACTCGATGCAATGACTCGCACACGGATAGCCGCTAAGCGAGGATGACTTATCTATATGAACAATTATCGCTGTCATAGCCATAAAGGACGAGTTATAGTCACGGGATAGAAAATGCTATGCGACGCAGGTAGCTAGCCCCGCCACATGCCATCTTTATCCTCAATTCCAATTGACTAATCCATATGTTCCGTCCGGATCGGATCAGTCCCAGTGCCCCAGTGACCGTCCGCGAAACCTCCAAAATCTTGTGCACCAAGTTGTCCGTGACATGCAGGTCTAGGATTATCCATATCCATATCCATCACGATACAATCAATAACACGAGTACAGTCATGAATTTCCGCTACGAACGAGCTTGGACTCTCGTTCAAAGGTAAACTTGATATGATCACAGTACAATATTTACTTGTCTTGATGCATGCCCCTGGTTCGGGGATGCCTTGGTGACCTAACGATCCCGGATACTTGCAGGTTCATTTGCATAGAAGAGCTATTTGATAGTCTCCTGGCTGACTCAATGAATGCACAATACAATAACGTTAGGCATTTATAAGCAAGCAAGCATGCGATTCTTAGGAACTTAAGCAAACACGATGGCTCGGGCCCGAAGGTAAACCGAGAGGTGAAACCATAGGGACTTTTCGAGCGACACGTTCTAGGGTAGCATGCGAGGGTCTGAACATATATATAAACAATGTTTCATTTCCATGTTCTAGCATAAGCAATACAAGTTGGGATTATTCCCTTAGCCAGGTGCATTGGATTCTTATTAGCATGCAGGGGTGATTCACCTAGCGACTAGCATGTATCGTTCCATATTTTATGTGTGCTAATTAAGCAAAGACAAGTTCACCATAGCCACCCACCTTAGCGATGATTTGCCTCGGTTGAGCGATACGTCAAGCGAGCCTCTGAAAGCCTAAGCTGAATTCATATAGGGACAAGTCTGGATATCCTTTATCTCGAACGAGTATTCTCGCCTGAGCAAAGTGGGTCGGGACATTGCACTTTTGTCGTTCGAATCTGCAGTCCGCTTGAACGGAATGGGGTATTACAGAACCCATGGTCTAAATCTCAAACCCTAACTATAAAACCCAACATCTTCTCTCTCTTCCCCCATTCTCTCATTTCCTCTTCTTCCTTCATTTAGGCAAGTACACCTTGCACTATATGGAAAAACCTCTTAATTTTTTATTCTTGCATTTTATTAGTCTATTATGTGCTCATGATGATTCTACACACTTTTAGTACTTGGAGTTTTCAGTTTTAATAGGTGAATTTGAGTAGATCTACATTCTAAGTTTAGGATTTTTATGGGTTCCATGAATTTTTTTGTCACGCCCCAATCTCCCGCGGGTAATCAGCTGTCCCCACTAGGCGCGAATCACCGCGCCAGTGCTCCCACGGGACAATCTTTCTCCATCTGGGCGTGATGTCGCACGAGCGTAAGCCGTGCCCGTGCAAGGCCATGATCCGAACATGCGGTAATATGTTTAAGCCACAGAGTCACACAGATAGTCCGAGTGCAGCGGAATAAGAAACAGACAGGCGATTGGTAATAAGTTCACAGAGTCGTCAATAGCAGAAGCATTGTATAACACAAGTATATAAGTAAAACAAGCTCTTTATTGATATTGAACAAGTATTACAAGCGGCGCTAGGTCAAGATTATAAGTCGCTCAAGCCTCTCTCTCTCTAAAACGATAAAAGTGTGCCAAGTGGCTATATTTGTGGAATGATACATAGATGATGTTCCAACATTATGTCTTGTAAATATGCTTCAACTTCAGACGCAACGCTCTAACGCTCTAGAGTGAACTCCACGCCTTAGCACGCACGAAGGGTTTTCCATACCGAACGAGGTTCTTTCACACCCTGTAAGCAATCTGGTGGGTTATTAGTACATGAATGCACTGGTGGGGAGACTTCTCGCCCGCTCGACAAATCCAAACACATTATATAGGTTCCGTGCACCATCTATTAATTTATCTTTCTAGTCTTGCCTTAGGATCAGCTTTATGGCATAGTGAAAAGCCTAACTTGTGTGGCAGTGCGCCGTACGATATAAAGGAACACGGCGAGACTTACCAACTTACCATTCCTTCTTCCCTGTCTAAGGCAAACCAAGTTAAACCAAGTACGAATATATATAATGCATCTAGGGCGATAGCATATGCAAACACAAGTGTCGTGAATGAGGTTATGTTTCGGGTGCACGAGTTACACGGATTATCACGTGTTTGCAGAAGATATTCAAGTGTTCCATATGTACAAGTGTGTTATACTCATATCCGTTCAGGTATTTCCGATTTCTGGATACGATACAATAACTCGCACGCAGATTGCCACTAAGCGATGATGACTTATCTATATGAACAGGAGTCGCTGGCATAGCCATAAAGGACGAGTTATAGTCATTGACGAGGATGGTATACAACGAAAGCACAAGAGGCCCTACAAGCCATCCCATCCAGCACACGAGACTATCAGCTTTTATTTGCAAAGGTGGTGCGACATTAGCGAAAACGCCACCCAGCTCGTACACGAAAGGCTGCATGAGTTACATCCGAATCGGATCGGTCCCGGTGCCCCAAAGACCATCTGTGGAACGAGATCCAAAAATCTTCCTTGTTTCCAAGTTGTTCGTGACATACAAGTCTTGGGTCTTCCAAATTTATAACATGACATGATAATTCTTGATTCTTGTTATGAACGAGTATTGCTCCACGAGCTGTGATTCTTGTTTTACTTGACATAATTCTCGTTCAGTGTTTAACTTAACTTGATGCATTCCCCTGGTTCAGGGACTGCCTTGGTGACCTAACGGTCCCGGATACTTGCAGGTTCATATTTCACAGAAGAACTATTCGATTGTCTTCTGGCTAACTAAATGCATGCACGATATTGATAGTGTTACTTGATTGTAGCATAATTTTATTGTGGCAAGCATTAGAATGAGGCAACGAGTATAAACTACAGCGTAAGCAGGCAATCATGCATTTATATAAAATCATAAGCATTATGTTGGCGCGGTCTAAGGGGTAAAGCGAGGAGTAAAACCGTAAAGGGACATATCGAGCGACATAATCTAGGGTCGTGCAGTGTAAACAAGTGAAGCAGTGCACTACGAAGAGTATATATATCGATCTACTTAAGGCATAGTGGGATCTACTTGCACAAGACAAAGGTAGCATGCGAGGGTCCATTTATAAGCAAAGTTTTATTTTCATGTTTTAACACAAGCAATACTAGTTGGGATTATTTCCTTAGCTAGGTGCGTTATATCCTTTATTAGCATGCAGAAGGTAATTCACCTAGCGACTAACATGTATCGTCCATATTTTTAAGTGTGCTGGCTAAGTAAAGACATGTTCATTGTAGCCACCCACCTTAGCGATGATTCGCCTCGGTCGAGCGATACTCCGAGTGAGTCTTTGTGTCACGACCCGCACCCGGATATTCGGACACGAGTACGTGGTTATGCCTAGCCTACGCCGCAGAATCGGCGGTAGTTCGCTGTCTAGGTCATTTCTAACTATCTAACATCTCAATAATATAATATGATACCTGTCAATCATCTCAACTCCAAACGGAGGAGCAAAATATAATCTCACAAGTATATCAATCTCAATCACAAAACAAACTAAGGTAGGATAATGCACGAATGGAATAGCGAAGGAAGAAAAATACAATCCACAAGTCTGAAATAATAATACATCTGTGAATCTCCACAAAAGAATAGTCTAATACAAGATCACTAATCATAAACTAAATGTAAATCCCCTCGACCAGAAATTAGGGTTAATTAACTTAAATAGCCTAATTAGGGTTAACTAGATATAATTAAGATTTATTATATAGTATTATAATATCTGTGTAGTGATTTATTATTTTAGGACACTACCCTAGCTGTTACCCTGAAACAAATTCCATACACTTGGCCTAGACATGCTAACCTATCATAATGAACCTTGAACAAACCCCAGATATTGATTTTCGTGCCTAATTTTAGTCGCACAAAAGTCGTTACAAACGTCCGTACGCAAATTAAATAAATTGCGTATTTACGTTCGTTGTCCGTTCCAATCAAAATTGAGACCCAATCTCAACCCAATTTGACCAACCCCGATCATGACATTATTGTACCCTGAGCCTACCACACCAATGACGCTTGTACAACCCAAATTTAGACCCCCGGTATTTATTAAATTAAATTAGAGACACCCGGTGCATTAATTATGAATTAATTAATGTGGTGACCTAACCTCATTTGAATTAGATCCAACTCCAACCCAAACCCACACACACACCCTCAAGCCTCATACAAAACACCATACACCATCCTAGTCCAATATAAAACACCAAACATGGTCATCAAATCCCCAATTCCAGAATTTGTGCAAATTTTAATTTGTTCAGGGGCCTTTGTGCAAAATTGCAATGAGGTGCCCCCCTCTCATTGGCCCAACCATATGGAGAAAGAACCTACATTCCTTGAACCGGTTCACATTTAATTCCCCCCCCCCATTTTTCATGTACTTGTACCCCTTTTTGGAGGGCACATCATGACCCTTCATTTGAAATATTTAATTCCTAGCCCTCCCCTCATTATGATGGAGCCTCCCCAACTCCCCAAAAATTTCACACAGTCGGCCCTAATCCCAAGGCAGGATCCCCACTCTCTCTCCTACATATAGGGCTCCTTACACCTCATTAATTGGCACACAAACCAAAGAATACACTACACAAAACCCTATTTCTCTAAAACCCTCACACACACAGCCGACCCCTACCCAGCTTTCCCGCCGCCCTCTCCCATCCGGCCACCGCCTCCGGCCACCTCCGCAACCACTCGGTCCCCTCCGGCGACCTATCCCCTACCTCCAGCCACCGCCACCCGCCACCTAGCCGCCTACAGCCACCTCAGCAACCCCATCCTCAACCCGAGCTCCTCACTCCCCCGAGCCAACCCGACCACCCAACCTCTCGTTTCTCCGCCGCCGTAGCACGCCCGGCCGCCCAACTCCACTGACCTCTCCCCTGACCAACCACCTCCGTCCCCGCCGAGTTCCACCTCCTGTCGACGCCTGAGCCGGCCGCACTCGCCCCCGCAGCGCAGACAACTCCAGGCGACTGCTGCTACTGCCGAAACCCCCGAGCCCTGCCGGAGCTCCGTCCGGCCACCCCCGCCGTCGACGGCCAGCCACCGGATCCCCCTCGACCTGAGCTACGTTCAGGTACAGTATTTTATGTATTAATACTAGTATTTATATATGTATTTAAGGTTACAATGGTTGTAAATATAGTGTTCTGTATTTTATTCTAGTATTTGAATACGTATTCAGTATATTATATGTACTATTCTGTATTTCTTATTATTTATAAATATAAATGTATGTATATACTGTATTACTGTATTCTGAGTATATTTTATATATAATATAAATATACATGTACGTATTTTATAAATATAAATGTATGTATATACCTAGTATGCAATGTATACTTATTTTTAATAGTTTATATATATTAATACCTAATATATATATGTTTTATATAAATATAAATATATATATATATATATATATATATATATATATATATATATATATATATATAATATATATATATATATAAATGTATATATTTTAGAAATATGTTTTATGTATTAGTATATTTACAAAATTATTACATGTTGTGTAAATAAATAAATATATATATTGGTTGGTATATTTATTTATTTGTGTATATATATATATATATATATTATATATATATATATATATATATATATATATATATATATACCTTATGTATTTAGTGATGTATTCATATATATATTAATATATATTGTGTACGTAGTATATATAAATATGGGTATATATCTATAAGTATATATACTATATATATATATATATATATATATATATATATATATATTATATATATATATATATATATATATATATATATATATATATATATACCTTATGTATTTAGTGTACTAGTGTAGTAAATATATGTATATGTTTTCATATATATATATTAATATATATATTGTGTACGTAGTATATAAATATGGGTATATATATATAATATATATATATATATATATATATATATATATACACATACTAATATTCACAAGATATATATATATTTATATATATACTTGTGAATATTAGTATGTGTATATAAATAATGTTGTGTATATTTATGAGTTATGGGGAGGAGATCTTTTAGGGAGAAATACTTAAATATTATTAAGATCTCAAGATCGTTACAAACTCACGTCACAAGTTTACAAGAGGAATAAAGAGAAAAAGATTGCAGAAACTAAAAATTAAGCACACACTCATATGGAGAGACTCTCCCTATATTTATACATAAACAGATTACTTCATAACAAAGCCACCAGAGGCCAGCTGCCATCGCACTCAGGTAAAGAAGATGCCACCTGTAATCCACTAAAAGATGTCGGCAGAAAGAAAGATTCTTTTTCTGCTTTTGCCTTTAGATAGAAAAAAGCTGTCCGTCCACCTGTCCTGAGAAAAGACGAATACTGCCAAAATAGTCTGGTGCAGTCACCAACATGCAACAGTGAGTGGATATCCCACTACAAAAAGTTGCAAAAAGCCATCCTCAGACCATGTGATAAAAGAAGGATGGACCCCACCCATATCAATCAAAGCTTATCGTCATTGATAGGATCGAGAATAGTCTGATAGAAATCATCAGCAGACATGTCTTCCAGGTTTGTATCAGAATTGGTACTGGAAATGTCCATATCAAAATTAGCATCAAACTGTGCTTTCAAGAATTGAAGGCACCGTTTCTTTAATTCTTCAGCAGAAATCTTAGGATTCTTCCTAATCAGGGAATCCTTAAGTTTAGTGATCGTGTTATCACCAAAGAGTTCATTTTGGACCTTTTTGTCCATTTTTAATTCATTTTCTCTTTGATGGATGCCATAACTTCCATCAATTTTTTCTTTCTCATCAATCCTTTGCCACCATTTCACAAGGAATTTTCGTGACAGGATGGGAATATTGTTGGAATTTAACACACAGTCGATAGTCCAACGGAATATAAATGGGATCTGGAATTGAGCAAAGAAGTATAGCGTGCTCTCCCCCCCAAAAAGATGAGTATCCTGGCAAGGTGGATACGATAATATCCACTGAGAGAATTGTTCCTGTATTGAAGGTGGAATGATATCCAGAGTAGCTCCCATCTGTAAACCACCAATCAAAAAAACCAGGAGGGTAGTCTCGTTTTGAAGAATTTCAGGACAGATACGAATGAACCAAGAATGGCTCCGTTGAGAATTTTCATAGTATAAAAAATCATAAAATGCCTGCACATAATCCCAATAATTATAACTGCAGACAATCACTTTGTCCTTGGAGAGCTACTGTTCCCTATTCGGATGGAGTCCCCAAGTCTGTGAAGTAAGGATATTCTTAATGATCACTTTGCTGTAAGCAACTTCCAAAGAATTTGGTTTAGCAGAGTGCTCAACGGTTATAGATTTGCTGGAGATTAATATACCTTCTGAGAGACTGACAGTTCGTCCTTTAACTGGAATAAAACTGTTCTCCCAGGTAACGTTTATGAAGTTTCCATGGATCCTTCATAAGAGGAATATCATGTTTTTCAAGTTGATAATTTCCTCAATATTTGATTTCTCAAAGAAGATGGACTCAACTTCCATAACTTCTCTGTATGATCGGATATTAGCATCAGCATTATCTGCTGGCTGCTTGCCTTTAGCCGCTGAGCTGGATCCAGCTTCAGAGGGAGGTGGCTTTCGGGCCAATAATCTTTTGAATGCCGAAAGAGTCTTGAGGACGTAATGACCCCTTAGACTTTCCTCTACCGCGAGAGTTCGTGGACATTTTTGCTGCAAAAATTCACGAGTTAGAAAATCAGGAAAAGAATTATTTTTGCCATTAATAAATTCAATGTCAAAATCAAATATAGCAAGTTCAGCTTGCCATCTAGCAAAAATTTGCTTAGAAGCAAGATTCTTAACATCTTTTTGTAATATAGATTTTGGCAGAACTGCAATCTATACGAAGTAAGAATTTCTTATTTAATAGATCATCTTGAAATTTATGAATACATTTGATAATAGAAAGAAGTTCTTTCTTTATCATAGAGTAATTAATCTGGGTATCGTCCCATTTACCAGAATGGTATCTAACAAGGATAGCATGATCTTTGTTTGTGGGATCTATTTGTTTGAGTATACCACCATAACCAATATTGCTGGCATCGGTTTCAACAACTTTGAACCAGTCAGGGTTGGCTAGGTGTAAGCAAGGAAGGCATTTAACCTTTTGCTTAATAAGCTGAACAGCTTTAGTGTGGTTGATACTCCAAGGAGTAGGGTTTTTTCTCAACCTTTGATATAGAATCTTCGTGTCTATAGCAATGTTTTTATAAAAGTCAGAAACATAATTTAAAGCACCAAGAAATCTCTGTAGTTGCTTTATATCTGTAATTTCATCAGGAAATTTCGAAGCAAATTCGATACTCCTGTCAATGGGTATAATGGTATTATTGACAATGTTATGACCAAGAAATCTTATTTCTGTCTGAAATAACTTCATTTTTGGAGCAGAAATAACAAGACCATTTTTGATAGCTAAATGTTTACTTAAAATGCTCATCAATGGTATTAGAGAATATAAGAATGTCATCAATATATGAGAGAATAAAATTAGAATATTGAATAAATATCTCATTCATGATATTCTAAAATTCAGAAGGAGCATTTTTTAAACCAAAAGGCATAACATTCTATTCATAGTGCCTCGAATGGAACTGTGAAGGCAGTTTTGTATTTATCTTTTTCTTCGATTTGAATTTGCCAGTAACCTGACTTTAAATCGAATTTAGAGAATATCTTTGCATTAACAATTCTGTTAAGCAAATCTCTTTTGTTGGGAATAGGGTAACGAATCCATTTAAGGACTTTGTTAAGAGGTTTATAGCTAATAACTAACCGAGGAACACCTCTTTCCTTTTCAGCATTATTATTGACATAAAAGGCTGTACAACTCCATGGAGAGTACGACTTTCTGATAAGTCTTTTATCGAGAAGATCATTGATCTCTTTTTTGCATAATTCAAGATAATTATTGTTCATTTGACAAGGTCTAGCCTTAGTCGGAACATCTCTTTCATTAAAGGATTCTTTATATGGAAGAGAGACAATATGATGTTTTCTATCCCAAAAAGCATTGGGAATATTACTACAAGTTTGACGAACAAATTCATCATTAACTTGTTTTATTTTATTTTTTATTTCATACTTTTCAAGCTGTTCTATAATAGAAAGCTGGAAAATTTCTTCTTTGATAAAGTTTATCTGATTATTCTTCAGATCAACTTCCTTTATCTCATTGAGAATTTTAGCCACAGGGTTTGTGATAAATTCAAAGGTAATATTTTTCCCCTTATAACAAGTGGAAATACCTTTTCTATTAATTTCCTTTATAGGCATAAGTTTTTCTAGAAAAGGAGTTCCTAGAATAACATGCTGGGATATTTCTTTTACAACAATAAAGTGCAAGGGAATGCATGCATCATTTTTACAGATATGAACATCTGTAACCTTAAAAGGTATTGTAAGAGCTTTGTTATTCGCAGCACTCAAAGTTTGAGTAGTGCGTTCACAATATTTTAAAGGAATAATTCCTTCTTTGACACAGTTCAGATCTGCACCACTGTCAACAAGGGCAATAAGATTATAAATCATATATTCATTGTTTATAATTAGATCAATTTTTATATACCATTTGTGGGTAATAAAAAGATCTATTTTAGATAAAAAGGAATGATCAATAGTTTTTTCTTTGGTGGTCATAGCAACAGATTGAACCTGCTGATCAATTATGTCATCGTCATGCTCGTTATCACTATCGATTAAACGAGAATGTTCGATCATTTGTTTTTTGAGAATAATCTCATTGTAAGATTTAACATCTTGTTCAATGAGAGCAAGTCTTTGTTGAGTTATTTCGTCGTTAGACTTTAACTCTTTGACTTCATTCTTCAGAAGCTTTAATTCTTTCTGAAGATCGTTTATAGAGACAGTCTTAGGATTAATCCCTTTTCTTCGGGATAAAACCTCTGTCATAGTATACGGAGGGAAACTTGAAGAAGTTTCTTGAGTATCATCTTGCAAAATCTCAATAATTTTGCTTTCACATTTTGGCTAATAGTATCAGTCAAAAGTGATTCGAGTATTTCTTTTTTATCTTGACTAGTCAATACATTAATTGAAAGACCATTCATTTTGATAATAGATTTATAATAATCAGCTTTACTGTTAATAGTACATGTTTTGCAATCGCAATCAGTACCACAATCAGTAGCAGATTTTATAGAATTAGTAGACTCATCACTTGATAAATCTGATTCATAATCAGAATTGATCATGATCTTTAGTAGAGTCTTTTTCAACCCTTCATCTTCGATCATATCGATCTTTTGTTTAGTATTACACCTATTCGAATAGTGGCCAAGTTTTCCACATTTAAAGCATTTAACTTTTTTATTCGAACTTGTGTTTTTAGAAAACTTTTTCCTAGTGGAAAATTGTTTTCTATTATCATTAGAAAAATCTTTAGGATAATTCCTTTTCGAAGAATATCTCTTCTTTTTATAAGATTTTTCTTTAGAGAATTTTCTTTTACTATCAGGCGGAGGCTTTATAGTTTCCATAGCAAATTGGCTACAAAACTCTCCCAATTGTTTTCTCTCAGATAACCTTTGAGATTTTAATTGATTCCTTAATTTAAGGTCATTACAAAGGGCTAACCCTTCTTGAATACAGGCATTCACAAGGTTACCATAAGTGAAATCACTATATGGAATTATGCCATCATTACTGTTGCGTATTTGTTGTCTTACTTTTTCTGCAAACAGATTAGGAAGACCATCTATAAATTTCGATTTCCAGTGAGCATCATTGGCATCACTTAACTGCATTACTCGATTTAGAAAAGTATCTTTATACCATCTAAAATGAGTAAGAGTTGGACAACGAAGATTTTGGAGTAAAGTCCTGGTGCGTTCACCATTGTCAGAGACTAAACCCGTAAAGTGATCACAAATAGTGCTAATCAAAGTGATAACACTATCCTCAATTTCTCTATTATTTTCAATTTTAACGGCATTAGCAACAACTGCTTTCTGCTCAGGTGATAAACAATGATCCCACCAGCCTTTTAATACTCCGGTAAAATCGCAAGTAATAAAACTAGCAATGGTTTTGTCAGTATTCTTGTTTGTTCGGCAAACCGTAGCAAACATAAGCATACGATGTAACTGATCACAGATCTGTTTATCAGAACATCCATCTATGTTCCATTCATAGATGTTTCCTCCACTGTAATTATTCTGAATGATATTATCATTCTCTTCATATAAAACATCCATAGGAGTTGGACGTTTATAATAATATTTTTGAAGATTAGGCTTCTTGTGTTGCTGCTGCATAGGCAGAATCATGTTAGAAGTCTGTTTAATATTTTGATCAATATCTTCAAAAGAATTTTGAAGAGCATGAATTTGAATAGGATCTAACTGATCATCAGAATTTTGAGAATAATTTTGGCAGGATTCAATATCTGATCCATCAGCCACGGAAGAATTTCCGTCAAGTACCAAAATGGTATTTTGAGTAGAGCTTTCGCCCTTTTCTTTAGAGGATTATTTTTCAACTAAGGAGGTATTCTGAAGCTTCTCAATTAAGCTTTGAATATCTTTCTCAGTAACTTCAGGAGAAGATAATTTAAAACCAGTAGTATCACTAGTAGGTTTTATTGGTAACCTTGTGAACAGCATGTACTAGAATAACATGCTGGGATATTTCTTTTACAACAATAAAGTGCAAGGGAATGCATGCATCATTTTTACAGATATGAACATCTGTAACCTTAAAAGGTGTTGTAAGAGCTTTGTTATTCGCAGCACTCAAAGTTTGAGTAGTGCGTTCACAATATTTTAAAGGAATAATTCCTTCTTTGACACAGTTCAGATCAGCACCACTGTCAACAAGGGCAATAAGATTATAAATCATATATTCATTGTTTATAATTAGATCAATTTTTATATACCATTTGTGGGTAATAAAAAGATCTATAATGTTGTGTATATTTATTTATGTACATAAATAGTATCTAAATATATGTATATGTATAAATATATGATATTATGAATATTATCTATTATATACATATATATGTATTTATTGAATATGTGTATATATACATAATTATTGGTGTATTACTAAATAATACATTGGTGCTATTTTAAAATGTACTATTAAACATACATATTATTTTAATATATTTAAATATGTATTAGTGTACATATATATATATATTTGTGATATCTATGTATAAATATATGTACTAAGGGGTCCCACTAATTATACAGTCCAGACCCTGTGTCAGTTATTGCTACAAGTAGTGTGTCTTGGTTGTGCTATTGTAGCGACTGATGTGTCAATATTATATTATATATAGGACTGCTGGACCGTACAGCCGAGGCTTCAGGAGCAGGACATTGGCTTTCGCAGCTACCCGGGACAGGCAAGTATACCTTGCTGGATTACTGTTTAAATTAAATGATAAATGTTGCAATATACATAAACTGTGCGCGTCCGAGATTGACTCGGGTGCAGTCGATAATGCGTCGATGAGTAGTGTACTTGACCTAGCTGCTAGATGACTCACCTACTACTGTGAGGATATTTTGATATCTTCCTAGACCGTGATACTTTACACGTATCACGATGGTACATTCATATTGGGATACGGGTCCGCGTACCCGATTCGCTATCGGTGCGTACGACATGCATCACGGACTAGCACGTAATCTAGAGTAATATAATTAGATATGACTTGGCATATAGATACGGGATACGCATGTCGTGTATTCGACTTGTGTACCTACATTGGGCGGGAAGGACAACTGATAAACGTATGGGATACACACATCGGACTACGTGGTATCCAGAGGAGCCACAGACCCGATGACTTCCTATATTCAGACACCGCGCTCTTCGGAGTGTTACAGACGTATATACATTGCAGATACCACGTCCCTTAGAGTGTTGGACGTTATATATATATAGATACCTTATTCTTCGGAATGATGGACGTTGCAGATACCACACTCTAGAGGACGTTAGACGTTATGCCTACACCTACCTATACGTTCTGAGGTTGTCCTTACATTGCATTCACTTAGATGGTTAGCACACCCTCTTTATTTTATTCAGTACTATATCTGACATGCATTTTGTATCTTGTTACGTCCCTCTGAGGACCTGGTTATCTTCCAGATCTGGACGAGGCCTATTACCCCACTGTGTACGGACCAGGTGTGGAGACGAGATACGCTCTTGACGAGGAGCTTGAGGTTTTACCATCAGAGTACCCCTGATCATCTTGGTAGGCCTTCCACCTAGGACTGGAGCTTCTTATCTAGTTAGCAGTTGTTTCAGTCACACTCTTATTTCAGTCTTCAGTACTCTATTTTCATCATTTGTAGTGGGTTTGTTCCCACCGGACATATTTTGGTTTGTACTATATCATTCGACTATGTTCTTATATTCCAGTCTTTCACTTCAGTATTTTACTTGTTATTTGTGGATGAGATTAGACTCTGCCTGTTGTTGATATTAGACTTGTTAGATTTAGGACAGCGTAGCACGCTTCGTTAGGATCCATTAAATTGGGATATCCTTGGAGATGTGTCAGCTAGCCAATGCCACGTGGCCTGGTTCCATATATTTTGGGACTGGGCATGACATGGTTTTAGTGGTGGCCCATGCAGGTCTGTAACATCAAATATTTATCGCTTGTGGTATGGTAACGTGCCCAGCGAGCCTGTAATAGGATAGAAATTACTAGGTCTCATCCACTTGATTACGCCTTTGAACCTCTTCCGTACTTTAAAATATCTGCATCCTGTTTGATTGATTCTGTACTCTTTTAATGAAGTTCTATCTCTTACAGCGAGATGAACCTTCGTAGCAGACGCTAGGTACTTGGTGCCATAGTGCCACCCGCTACCGCACAGAGGGAGGATACGTCCCCGGGACCACCCAGAGAGCAGCCTCAGCCAGAGGCACAGGTGATCCCCCAGGCCCCGATGATGCACTGGCATCAGATCTCTCCCGACGAGAGGACGCAGCAGCCAGAGGGCCAGACATCGCAGACGATCCCGAGGTAGCACTTCGAGGGACAGACCTCGAGGGCGACACCGATGCCGCAGTTCGAGAGGCCGGCACCAGAGGAGACACCAAGGAGGCAGCCGGAGGTACCTCTACCACCACCTCCACCGTTTCTACCTCAGATGCCACCAGCGGAGGGACAGCCCCAGATGATGCAGTTCTTCCAGACGATGATGCAGGCCCAGTGGCATCAGACAGAGACCCTGAGACAGGGCCTGATGGTAGTACTGGAGAGGGCACCTGCCCAAGCAGCAGCACCAGCACCTGCACCTGTCCAGCAAGTGGGCACTGTACGAGGCTTCCGACAGATGGGCCCGGGAACCTTCTTGGGCAAGGAGACTACAGAGGAGATCTCAGACTGGGTCTCCAACACTGAGATGCTGTTAGAGGGTTCGCAGCTACACCCCGACCTCTGGATAACCGCCGTGAAGGCCCAACTCACCGGCAACGCCCATCACTGGTGGGATTCTATGGAGCACAGCATCGGCAGGGCACAGACTTGGGAGGAATTTCTGGAATACTTCAATGCGAAGTATTTCCCCGCTACGGTGAGGAACGCCCTGTACTCCTAGTTCCTGCACCTGGAGCAAGGGAACTTGACCGTGGACGCCTACGACGGGGAGTTCAGCAGACTCAGCCGATTCGGTGCAGCCCTGATCCCCAATGACCTGGAGAAGGCCAGAAGATTCCACCATGGCCTCTCTTTCAAGCTACAGAGGTACACCACTACCTAGGCGAGGATTTCTTATGAAGAGGTCCTATCAGAGGCAAGGATCCAGGAGGCTATAGGCGGAGGAGCGAGACGTTCCAGCGCGAACGTACCAGCCAGAACCTAGCAAGGAGCAGGAGGACCGATCCGCCGTCCAGGAGCGCAGGCGCAGCAGAGGACAACGCCGTACCAGCAGAAGGAGCTTCCGACTTGTCACTTTTGTGGCAAGAGGGGACACATCGTCAGAGACTGCCGAAAGAAGCTCGGGCTCTGCATGGTGTGTGGAGCGAGCCAGCACCTTGCTAGAGACTGCGCCCAGCGCAAAGATGTAGCACCCCAGACCGGGCAGAGGCCAGTAGTACCACCCTTGAGGATACTACCCCCAGCAGGAGGTCAGCGTCCACCAGCTACCGGAGGACAGCAGAGAGGACCACCCTTGGTACCACAGGAGGCACATTTCAACTAGGCCCGACAGCAGGCTGGAGGGTAGAGGCGCGGGCAAGCCTTTGCTTTAGCCTCTATCGAGGAGGAACCAGAAGGGGAGGCTATCACAGGTACAATTTTAGTTGCATCATTACCTGCAACTGCACTATTTGATTCTGGAGCTACACTGTCATTTATATCTAGTAGCTTCGTAGCAATGCATAGAGTAGCAACCTCCCCCTTACCTAAGAGTTGGAAGATACTTACCGGAGGAGGCATCGTACCGGTTACCAGCACCATTAGAACGTGCTCGGTAGTAGTTTGTGGTAGAGAGATGGGAGCGCGATTGTTGGTACTCCTAATGCCAGCTTTCGACGTAGTTCTGGGCATGGACTGGTTAAGCCAGTACAATGCCGTACTAGATGTCACAACCCGATTCCGTAGAATCGTTTGAGGCATCCCCCGAATTGTGACTGCCGTGCAGGCCTGGGGTTGCGCCTGCACAAGGCTTTAATGATTTGCATAGCAAGCACATATTCAGAGTACGTAGATAAATTAAAACACAGATTTGAAACATGGAAAAGTTCTCTTTATTGATAATGAACATCTATTACAAACTCCTGAACGAGTCAGCTAATATGCCTCACGGGCTTACAAAAGTGTTGACTCAAAATGAGATAGCATTCCTGTATATTACATCCCTTTATAAACTCAAAATGATAAAGACCTCCAGGCTGGAGGACAGCTTTGCCACGGAGCTGCATTTGTGTATAAAGAGTTGCAAGCTCCTGTCTTCAAAATGCTTCAAGGGGTGTGGTGAAGATGCGCCAACAGCTGGACTGGATCGGGAAGACGACTTCGGCTCCTCGCTCGGTTCGCCTTAGTGCGGAGAACCTGTTTCAACGAGGGTCAGCATGTCAAAATATACTGGTGAAGGCGAGGTAGCCGAACTATACCAATCAATACGTTGTTTTAATGAAGCATGCATATTTGTGGGTTTCTATCTTGCCTTAGTTCATTTACAAGTAAGCAGCATATAGAATTTACTGAAATGAACGTGCCACCGTTTGGTAGATTTTACCTGACCGTCTGAATTACCTGCACAATACTTACCATGCCTTCCCTGCCACGAAGACACAAGTTAGTTTGCAACAGATTTAAATATATAATAGATCACTAGCGTATGCCAATAAGGACACTAGTCATAGACGAGAATGGTTTGCAGCGAAAGTATAGTGGGTGCTACAAGCCATTCCGTCCAGTACAGTTGACTATACTGTAGTGTTCCGTCCGGACCGGATCGGTGTCAGTGCCCCAGCGACCGTCCGCAGGAACCAGTTACCTTGTGCACAAGTTGTCCATGATCGAACAGTATGTTTACTAAGTTTACAGTTCATGCAGTTGAGGCAAACAGGAGTACAGGACAGTCGGTATTGCATGATTCATTTAACATAGCCTCCTTGAACAGTTTAGCGCATACAATGTGTTCCATACTTAGCACGATTCATAGAACAATTATAAATGAACTAGCATACAGTATGATAACAGTTCACAGTTGGTTGACAAGCATAATAACCAAGTCTATTCTCTTTTATCTTGGTTTCTTTTATTATTACTTGGTATCGTTTGATCGGGGCAAAGAAGAATGCAAGATTTTAGGGTGTGAAGCTTGGAAGCAGGGCTAGCTAATCGGGTTGGTAGCCACTCACTTGGATTGTTGTAAGGGAGAAGGAAATAGGCGCTTCACGACTCCGCTCGTAAGCCGCCTACTGCTCGTTCACCTGCACACGAACAGCTCGATTAATACTTCTTTCTCTCTTTCCAATCTCGGAATAGAAGTGCAAGTCAATGAACGAAAATAATAAAGACCATCGAAACCGTTCAAGGAAAACAAGCAAATCCCAAAACTAACTCAAAGTACGAAAGCAACAAGCGACATCGAAAATCGAGGCAATAAAAGATAGCAGCGGAGAGGTCCCTCCTGACTCTGCCGCTAAGTCGATCCCGGGGGCACGATCCACTGAATATGGGAATCGATTCCGAAGAAACAAATCCATAATAAGGACGAGTTCTTAATTCAATCTATCCCGATCGAACGATACCGTCTTGTGTTTCTTAGCCGCGCTCTCCGCACCGGGAGAACGGGGCGCTACATCCTACCCAACTAATTGGAAGTTTTGTCCCGAAACTTAGGATAGAACCTACCGTTAGGGATTATTCTATTAGGGGCGACGATTATTGAGGCGGCTCAATGGACAGTCACGAACGGTATGGTTTGCTTCACTGCAAACTAAACATAATCCAAGTTTCAGATGACACTTATCTATTGCGTGCCCCGGCCGCCTGCAGAAGTGACATACTTTGTCTAACTTTTCTCCATGCTTGCCACCGTTGTTCGGACGCTTTGCAGCGTTGTTTCCTCTGTCGTTGCTTTGGCGTTTGTGATTGTAGGTATGCACAGCGCCGGCAGGAACGTGAGGATAATGTGGTTCGAGATAAGGCATAATTCATGACTTCACGCATTGTACGATACTGATGATCGACTACGTGCCCATGAATGGCAGGGCGCAAACTGCCTTCAAACCTTCTAGCTCGACTCGCTGCATCAGGTAAATAGGCCCTAGCGAATTTGGAGAGTCAGTTGAATTCAGCGGAGTATTGCTTAACTGTCATACTGCCTTGCCTCAGTTGCACGAACTCGTTCTCCATTTGACGTTATACTGGAGGGGGTATAAACTCCTCTTCGAACGCGACATAAAAAGTCGTCCACGAGATTGCCTCCTCTCCGTGATCAAATTGAAGAGATCGTCGATGCACATTCCACCAATCGTGCGCGTTGAGGCGGAGCTGTAGTTGCATGCAGGTGATGCGCTTCTCTTCGGGGACCTCTAGCAGAGCGAAGTGATCTTTAAGTTCTGCCAACCAATCTAGAGCTACGACTGGGTTCTCAGTCCCATTGAATGGGGTGTTGCAGACTTTCTTGAAGTGGCCAAAGTCAAAGGCAGTCACATCCCTCGGCCTTGGAATTTGCGACGTCTCTACTTCAAGCATGGGTTGTTCCACCGGAGTTGGCGCTCTTGCCGTGGAATGGTTGGAAGCCAAAGTCTGAACGATCTGTTGCAGGGCATCCACTTGCTTTTGTTGGACTGAGAATCGTGCTTCTATATTGTCTTAAAACTTGAGCTGACTCTCTTTCGCTCGCTTCTCGGCCCGTTCGTAGCGAGCCTCGTCCCTTTGTTGGTTTTCCTCCAATATCCGCAACATTTGCTGAATGAGATCGATGCTTGGCACGGCTTGCTGGCTTTCTGAACTTTCCGAAGTGCCCGAACTACTTCCTTGGCCTTGTATTTCGTCCGGTGTTTACGCTGTGGATTGCGCTGGTGACATTCCTTCAAAAGAAGGTAAATTACATTAGGATCATAATGTATTATGGACTTATTGCATGAACGTATCTCATTTTGGCCTAGCGAGTTCAAGAGTTCGCACAGAAATTTGATAGTTAAAGGAACTTTTCCAGTGCGAGAGTCTAAGGAACTTGAATCTGTGCTCTGATACCACTATGTCATGACCCGATTCCGTAGAATCGTTTGAGGCGTCCCTCGAATCGTGACCGCCGTGCGGGCCTGGGGTTGCGTTCGCACAAGGCTTTAATGATTTGCATAGCAAGCACATATTCAGAGTACGCAGATAAATTGAAACACAGATTTGAAACATAGAAAAGTTCTCTTTATTGATAATAAATATCTATTACAAACTCCTGAACGAGTCAGCTAATATGCCTCACGGGCTTACAAAAGTGTTGACTCAAAATGAGATAGCAGTCCTGTACATTACATCCCTTTATAAACTTAAAATGATAAAGACCTCCAGGCTGGAGGACAGCTTTGCCACGGAGCTGCATTTGTGTATAAAGAGTTGCAAGCTCCTGTCTTCAAAATGCTTCAAGGGGCGCGGTGAAGATGCGCCAACAGCTGGACTGGATCGGGAAGACGACTTCGGCTCCTCGCTCGGTCCGCCTTAGTGCGGAGAACCTGTTTCAACGAGGGTCAGCATGTCGAAATATACTGGTGAAGGCGAGCTAGCCGAACTATACCAATCAACACGTTGTTTTAATGAAGCATGCATATTTATGGGTTTCTATCTTGCCTTAGTTCATTTACAAGTAAGCAGTATATAGAATTTACTGAAATGAACGTGCCACCGTTCGGTGGATTTTACCTGACCATCTGAATTACCTGCACAATACTTACCATGCCTTCCCTGTCACGAAGACACAAGTTAGTTTGCAACAGGTTTAAATATACAATATATCACTGGCGTATGCCAATAAGGACACTAGTCATAGATGAGAATGGTTTGCAGTGAAAGTACAGTGGGTGCTACAAGCCATTCCGTCCAGTACAGTTGACTATACAGTAGAGTTTCGTCCGGACCGGATCGGTGCCAGTGCCCCAGCGACCGTCCGCAGGAACCAGTTACTTATGCACAAGTTGTCCGTGATCGAACAGTATGTTTACTAAGTTAACAGTTCATGCAGTTAAGGCAAACAGGAGTACAGGACAGTCGGTATTGCATGATTCATTTAACATAGCCTCCTTGAACAGTTTAGCACATATAACGTGTTCCATACTTAGCATGATTCCTAGAACAATTATAAACGAACTAGCATACAGTATGATAATAGTTCACAGTTGGTTGATGTAGAAGCATAAAAAATATGCCGGATGGCTATACGCAGCATATTGGTGCAGAGCAGCGTAAGCAGAGGCCTTCAAAGCTATCAAGCGTGCAACAGAGCTTTTTCTGCTAAACACAGCATGAAATATTAAAAGATCAAAAGGCCATCCGCGTAAGGCAGTACGTCCAAACTACTTCAGCGTAAACGGGGTGCTTCATCGCCTCTAGGGCGTAAAACTCATCCTCTTTCAGACGCAACATTGAGGTGTACAAAAGACGCTTTGTATTCTCCGAAGTGAACCTGTCAGACCCTGCAATGAAGATCCTGCAATGAACCTGACATCTGGACTTTTGACAAAGGGATACGGCTCGACTACCCAGACGACAGCTATAATGATGGCACAACACTGCGACCCAGGCTGTCATTTACCGCCATCCCCTTTACGTAAACTGCTTTTACAAGCATGAAGGGATACGCTGCCTTATTTTACACAGGCATACATGAGCTGTTTACGTTCTGCAGTAAATAAACCGCCTGCTACATCAAAGGCTGCACTCCGTACGGGGTTCGAGGCACGTCTCTGCGTCCAATGCACAGAGCGATGACAGTTGCTCGAGGCACGTCTCTACGTCTAATGCACAGAGCGGTGACAGTTTCTCAAAGCACGTCTCTGCGACTGATGCGCAGAAGGGGCTGCAAACCTTCAAAAATACGCCTCCGCATTTAATACACAGGATGGTGGCAAATCTTGGCATTTAATGCAAAAGATTTGATTATATCTTCAAAAGCCGTAATTCCGGCTAAATCGTCCACATCAACACTCTGGCACGATACGCAGCGGCTTCTACGCCCATCCAGCTCCTGTGCTCATTCGGCTTCTACGCCCATTCGGCTTCTACGCCCACTCGGCCTCTATGACCGCTCGGCTTCTACGCCTATCTCGGCTTCTATGCCTACTTGGCTTCTATGCCATGGTGACAGACATTGGCTTCTATGCCCACCTCTTCTACACAAGGGATACCTACCTACGTGGCTTCTACGCCGTGATCTTCGTAGCGATTATACGCGTTTTGTCCCTTAGTTGGACCCGCGTCACACGCTCATTCAAAGGATCATCTATACGCAGGCATTGGTTATTTTAACCGTTGTGTAAAAGGGTGCTATACTTTCCACTCCTCGGTTTCTACACCGACGGAGTGGTCACTGTCACTAAAACTCTATAAATAGAGACCTCTATCAATGAGGAAAGGAGGAGAGAAAAGGATCAGAGGTCGACAAATTGGAAGATCAAACCAGAGGTCAAGAGAGAGAGAGAGAGAAGAATCCGGAGCTCAGGCAAAGAGTAGGGATCGACGACTTTGGCATCGCGCATCCACCCTCTTCTGCAACCTTCGAAGCTGCTTCCTGTCTTCTACGGCACTTCTTCAACATCGTGTGGTCCAAGGGCTAAAGTGATCGACTGCAGATCAGACACCTATAGCAATATTTACCCAGATTAAATAAATTGTACTCCCATATCCTCGTATAGGATCAAATTGTACAAGTTTGTTTGTAAACCAAAGAAGGCGGGTCTCGTATAAACCCTATCCTGAATATATTTTCATTCTTTCATTTAATACCACAAACAAGATGGCGACTCTGCTGGGGACATCTTTCTCTTCTGATAAGGAAGTAATTGCTCAACACGATGCGATATCTATAGGAACCGTGAAGAAGATACTGGTCGTCCAATTCGACCAATCTGCCTACGAAGACATGCTTCGAACCGGGGGTAGCTCTCACCCTCTCTCTGTCCAAGACAACAGGAAGCTGCGCTAGGTCTGGATGCCCAAGACATCCTCTACCATTCCTGTGGACTCTTCGATTTCTCCGACCAATGAGGTTGTAGCATTGCTCCCTCCGTGCCCTGCACGTAAAATTCAGTCTCCCGCTATGCGCGGTACAGACAAAACTTTGGGCAAAGCCTCAGCGCTAACCCAGAAGTATCCACTGCGCTCTACGCATAGAAACCAGTCTCCCGCTACGCATGGTACAGACAAAACTTCGGGCAAAGCCTCAGTGCTAACCCAGAAGTATCCACTGTGCTCTACGCGTAGAAACCAGTCTCCCGCTGCGCGCGGTACAGACAAAACTTCTGATGATGCCTCAGCGCCAAATCGAAAGTACAAATCATGCTCCGTGCACAAGACAACATCTGACCTCTACGGGGAACCAGATGAGCACTGTGATTTTCATAAGGGAAAGCAAGCGGCAGAGTACTCAACTTCTCGACCTTTAAGCCAGCGAGGGAGCAATCTGCCTACCCTCCGGATTACGCGGAAAGCCGACGACCGACTAAGGACCTCTTCAGCTTTACGTCAGTCTGAGCAAATCTCCAAATTACGCCAGGCGAAGTCCCACGGCGTAAAGCAAGCTCAGGTTGCGGAAAGACACCCTCCCCGGGGATTATTCGCCACCCAGATGGCCAATCTGTTGTACACAGGTGGCACAGGGAAAACCATGGTGCCCAATCTCCGCATGCCTACTGATGGGAACAGAAGGGACAAGTCGTCGTCTTCTTCCTCTACTCCTCCTGACTTGCACAAATATCTAATCCAGAAGCGTAAGGAGAGGGGACCTTCCAACATGTCTATTACGGCCCCTGGCGAGCAATGTTGTAATAGTCATAAAATTATGATTGACTGCTGCTGTTCTAAAGCAAAACGGTCGGTTTTCGACCGATTGAGCTACTCTCAGTCTTTCCAGGAAGAAGAGCCCGCGCATGCATCCATGAATATGGCTTCACACATACCTAGAGGAGGGTCGAGCTCAAGACGTCATCCCTCTAGGCCTTCGAGCCGAAGGAGATTCGAAGACCTCCTCAGGAACACTGAAGCTGGGGTGTTCCAAAACACCCGTGCAAGGTCACAGCAACCAGCTTCGTACTCGTCTGATTCCGACGCTGGGGGTCGCCAATCTCCCAGATCAGATGCTGAGAGTATAGAGTCGACTTCTGCAGCGACCTATACTAATCCTTCGATGACGCCCAAGGAAATAGGAGTTTATGCCATTGAAGATGAACGCGAGGAAGCTTCGCCATCAGGAAACGCGGAACAACGCATCACTGTACTGGAGACATCTTTGAAACAAATGCAATCCATAATGGAGAACATGCACCAGATGATGCTAACTCAGCACGCAACTGCCATGGCTCAAGCGTCGGTCCTGCCAACTCAGATACGTGTAGGGGTGGACTTACCACCATCCAACCCGAGCCAAGAGCCTGCTCTAGATTAAGAGTCAACAGTTCCTCCGCTTCCTCACTCGGAGAATATATTACCCCCCGTTGGAGTCACGATACAACCAACTCCGCACTACACCGTAGTCTCGCCTCCAACTGAAAATCCGATGCAGGCAGTACGGGAGTTGAAAGCCCAGTTTGACGCCTTGAAGCACAAAGATCAGCTCAAGAAACTGGGAATCAACCAGCCTTACCCAGCTATCTGGGAAGAGGTCCCTTTCCCTCCAAGGTACAAACCTCAGACTATGGCTCTGTTCGAGGGAAAAACATCACCAAGTCAGTACATGAACTATTTTAGTATGATGACGGTGTTGCTATAAGGGAACGATGCCCTCCTCACTCGGGTGTTCAAAGGCTGCCTCTCAGGAGTAGCCTATCAGTGGTACCGTAGCTTGGCAGACAACTGCATTACTTCCTTCGAGGACTTCAAATCTTTATTCTTCACGCGATTTTATGAGGGAGGAATGGACATGTCTATGTCCTCTCTCATCGAAGTCAAGCAGAGGAAAAAGGAGGACATTCGCACCTTCATCGAACGTTTTCGTCAGGCCACCTTACAGATGCCTCCAGGAGTTCCAGACTCTGCGTTAGTAGACATTTGCAGGAAGAACCTCCTTTCCGTAGTCTCGGTGTTTACAGGACCATATCAGTTCCATGATTGGCCCTCGTTCATCATCTCGGCAGCAACCGCCGAAGACAACAGTCGCAAGGCGCGCGACAATGGCATTATGATCTCCGCCTCTGACAGAGGCAAATGGTCATCTTCCAGCAGCGACCATCCTCGCAGCTCCAAGGGAAAAGAAGCTCTGGCGATCAATACGTCCAGACAAAAGACTGCGGCGACCACGCAGACGAGACCCGGGACTTCCAGGCCCGTCGAAGTCTACTCTTTTGACGACGACGATATCTCAAGTATATTCGAGTGTCTCGTCAAGAGTGGCAAGATCACCCTTCCAAAGCTAAGGCGGCCCCAAGAAGTCGGCAATACTGACGACCCCAAATACTGCATCTTCCACAGATACGTACACCACCCAACAAAGGCGTGTTACATACTGAAAAGGAAGATCCAGGGGTTAATCAATGCTAAGGCCATCACTCTGCACAACACCGAGAAGACGGTCACGACCAACATGATCTCTCTGCGGTTTGGCAATCTGCCTTCCCAAAAAGTCTCAGACGGTGTCACACCCATTTCCCGGACCATGATGAACATCATCAATCTCCCTCCAGCTAGGGGTCAAAATCATGACCTGGTACCCCTAACCATCCGGCAGGGCGAGATTATGTGGGTTCTGTAACGCCCCACTCTGCGCCGGCGTTATATATCAAGGTGAGTGGGCAGAACTTCGTTCTCTGATTCTTGCACGCCTTAATAATAACCTGAGTTTTTGCTTGCAATGTTTTCTTAAGAGAATGATAGAACCTGCCTTGCATGTTAATGAACGAACTCACCTAGCTTGTCTTTGAATCAATGCCTGCTTAACGAGAATCCTAAATCGCCTGCTTAGAGTGCATGAACATATTCACTATCGTCTATGCTTCGAGAGAACCATACTGTGCCTGAACGTGTTCAAGTGATAAGTCGGATTGCCCCGCAACAACGAGTATATTCTGATGGTTCGTCTCGTCTGCATACTAGAGTTTATTTGATAGTGTTCCATGCATTCGCACGTGGTCGGACAATGGCTATTGGTGGAAAGCTGAACTGCATGTGTCACGGCTGCTACTATGATAGTACAAAGCAACCATGAGTCACAGCTACCTCTAGCATCAGATAAAGAGTCATTGGTATGCTGTTCCACCAGCTGCCGATCCTGAGATACTCGGGGACCGCCCTGCATATAGCTAAGTCATTGTGTTGGCTTGGATAGTGACTGCCCCTAAGATTGTGCATCGTATGTCTAGCTTTGCATCAGACCCTCGAGTCGCACGAGACACGCTGTGCACACCCTGAAACATGAACGATTGCTTGCTTGCATATTCAATACGAAACTCTGTTTCCAAACATGTTTTCAAACAAGTAACTCGACTCTGCTAGAACTGCATGAAACGAACCTAGGTAAAACTAGAAAGATCACTAGTAATGTAATATTTTACAACATGATTACTTAGTGCTCATTTGAGTGAATGCTTGTTTCTGTTCAGTTGATTTATCTCACCAGTACTTGTATAAAGTGCTGACCCACCAACAGTTTACTTGCTTGCAGGTACTGGATCGTCCGAGGAAGCGATAGGCGTGCCACAGTCCCTAAGACCCGGAATCCTGGTTTCGATTGTTGCCCCGAGAATGCTATCGTATAAAGGGGCATAATGTATGGAACGAACGTGTGCCTTTGCTAAAGGAAACCCAAGTTGCCTCAATTATCCCGAACACTCAGTTGGCTAAATGCATTGCATTGCAATAAGTCCCTTTCCGCTGCTTACTCGATTGATGCAATGATAGCCAACTATCAACTTAAACAATTGGCCTTGCACGGGCGCAACCCCAGGCCCGTGCGGCATCACGTCCCCCGAAAGCTCGAACGGGCCATTAGCTTAGCTCCCTTCCTCCCTCGCACCGCGGGACGGGCGCGGTGATTCGCGTCCGGCGTGCCGAGGCACGGTGATTCGTGCCCGGTTCGTTAATCCCGGCCGTACGGGGTGGGGCAGGGCAGAGCGGCGGCCCGGGCGGGTCCGGGGCGTGACAGAATAGTATCAGAGCGGAATCGATCATCTGGCCCAAACCATTGCTATAACTCTGGGATATTATCGATATGGTTTTGCAAAGAGCGTTCCATACAATAAGTCCATAGATATTCTCAAAGTGCAAAATGTTTCCTGAACTTGAATTGCTTGACTGTTTCGATTGAGTACGGCGAGGGACGGCACTATCGCTACTCGGGATATCGAGAAGTTTATCCTTGAAGTTTCGAGGATGAAACTTTTTGTTGGTTGGTAAGTATGTAACGCCCCGCTCCGCGTCGGCGTTATATATCAAGGTGAGTGGGCAGAACTTCGTTCTCTGATTCTTGCACGCCTTAATAATAACCTGAGTTTTTTGCTTGCAATATTTTCTTAAGAGAATGATAGAACCTGCCTTGCATGTTAATGAACGAACTCACCTAGCTTGTCTTTGAATCAATGCCTGCTTAACGAGAATCCTGAATCGCCTGCTTAGAGTGCATGAACATGTTCACTATCGTCTATGCTTCGAGAGAACCATACTGTGCCTGAATGTGTTCAAGTGATAAGTCGGATTGCCCCGCAACAACGAGTATATTCTGATGGTTTGTCTCGTCTGCATACTAGAGTTTATTTGATAGTGTTCTATGCATTCGCACGCGGTCGGACAATGGCTATTGGTGGAGAGCTGAACTGCATGTGTCACGGCTGCTACCATGATAGTGCAAAGCAACCATGAGTCACAACTGCCTCTAGCATCAGATAAAGAGTCATTAGTATGCTGTTCCACCAGCTGCCGATCCTGAGATACTCGGGGACCGCCCTGCATATAGCTAAGTTATTGTGTTGGCTTGGATAGTGACTGCCCCTAAGATTGTGCATCGTGTGTCTAGCTTTGCATCAGACCCTCGAGTCACACGAGACACGCTGCGCACACCCTAAAACATGAACGATTGCTTGCTTGTATATTCAATACGAAACTCTGTTTCCAAACATGTTTCCAAACAAGTAACTCGACTCTGCTAGAACTGCATGAAACGAACCTAGGTAAAACTAGAAAGATCACTAGTAATGTAATATTTTACAACATGATTACTTAGTGCTCGTTTGAGTGAATGCTTGTTTCTGTTCAGTTGATTTATCTCACCAGTACTTGTATAAAGTGCTGACCCACCAACAGTTTACTTGCTTGCAGGTACTGGATCGTCCGAGGAAGCGATAGGCGTGCCACAGTCCCTAAGACCCGGAATCCTGGTTTCGATTGTTGCCCCGAGAATGCTATCGTATAAAGGGGCATAATGTATGGAACGAACGTGTGCCTTTGCTAAAGGAAACCCAAGTTGCCTCGATTGTCCCAAACACTCAGTTGGCTAAATGCATTGCATTGCAACAAGTCCCTTTCCGCTGCTTACTCGATTGATGCAATGATAGCCAACTATCAACTTAAACAATTGGCCTTGCACGGGCGCAACCCCAGGCCCGTGCGGCATCACGTCCCCCGAAAGCTCGAACGGGCCATTAGCTTAGCTCCCTTCCTCCCTCGCACCGCGGGACGGGCGCGGTGATTCGCGTCCGGCGCGCCGAGGCACGGTGATTCGTGCCCGGTTCGTTAATCTCGGCCGTAAGGGGCAGGGCAGGGCGGAGCGGCGGCCCGGGCGGGTCCGGGGAGTGACCGGTTCATCCGGATTTGGTGTCAGAGCTCGAGGAGGAGACTAAAGCTACTAAGGCTACGTCTAGAAAGAACTCCCAATGCAAACCATGCCATATAGTCGCAACTTCTTCGCCATCAGACGAAGATGAGGTGTTTGCTGCAACCCGTTCAGGGAAAGCCTACCTCAACGACTACGGAGCAAGTCAGGAAGATGCACCGGCGGACGCTTCAACCGCCAAACCTTCAAGACCAGGCCCCATCGTACCAGGTGCCAGCCTTCAAAACCGACTCCGGCGGACAAGGGGAAGCAAAGAGAAGTGCGCTTTGATAAACCTGTAAAAAATATTCCAAACAAAGGTTTTGAGAAGCTCTACAACTTTGACATCCTGGCCCAACTGGCTAATACACCAGCCAGGCTCTCCATCTTTGAGCTACTCAGGCTCTCCCAAGACACTCGTCTAGCCCTGAGTGAAGCGCTGATGCAGGCGGAGGCATGCTTGACCCAGCTCAAGTCCCCCGACGAAGAACCAGTGGCGTATCCTCAATGCCACAGCGTGATGGAGGTGGTCCCAAATATCACTTTCACCCAAGACGACATGCTGTTAAAACATAACAAGCATGACAGGCCCCTCTATTACACCGGGTACGTCGGTTCCATGGAGGTCGATCGGATTTACATAGATCCGGGATCGTCGATCAGCATCATCCCTCATAGTCTGCTCAGACCGTTGGCGATTCCTACCAGCGAATTGGCTTACACCTCTACTACAATCGTGGGTTTCAACGCCGGAAGAAGTAAGCCGTTGGGGAAAATTCGCCTGAGGATCCAGATTGGCAACCTCAGATCGGTGGCCACGTATTACGTCATCGATTCAGAGGTGTCCTATAATATTTTGCTGGGAAGACCGTGGATCCACGACCACAACATCGTTCCTTCAACTCTACATCAATGTCTCAAATATGTAGACCCCCAAGGAACGACACAAACGGAGGTTGCTGACCTAAACCCGTTTAAAGGAGTAGAATCCTACTATTCCAATGCCGTGTTGTACTCTCAAGACCACACGGAAGAAGTGTCAGGCGAGGCAGGGAAGGAATCCCACCGGGAGCCAGAAGAACCCTCTGTCGCACTACCACTGTCAATCAGAGTGAAAGGACGAACCACTCGTCCAAAAGCCATGGAGCCTATGGCTATTCACCTGAACAAAACCAGGTCAAGAAAAGGGAGTGATCCTCTAGTGGTCACTTTGAACCAGAAGCCTCCACCCTTGGTCATCAACCTCCGGCACAACGGGAAGCCGATCGATGTAAATACGACCAGGAACGGAGTTCCAGATGATAATAAACATTCTCTTTTCCAGTACGTTAACGCTCAAATTCCAAATCAGGAATCCACTTCCCGTGACGAGGTAGAACCCATAGCACAAAAATTCTTGGAAGTTATGAACTCCTACCATCCGTATGTCTGGAAAGTAGCGTCATCATCCAACGTCGTCACGACATATGGACCACATGAGAATTCTATCTTCATTGTCCCGCCTACCTGCAGCAGCCAGCGTTCAATAGTCTTCGGCCACATGCACAATCAACCGGCTATCCAGGAAGATTCTTTCAATGACGATACTGGAAAAATGCAAGTTCACCAATACAGCCCGCAAGCGTTGAGGATCATGCAAAACATGGGCTACGACTTGGAGCGGAAGCCAGGCCTCAACTACGGAAGAGGCAGACGAACGCCGCTGTGCGGCGACCCCTACTATCAACGAACTCATTTCGGGTTGGGATATGCCACCTCCTCTAAGTCGAACGAGGATATCTTTTCCTTTTCTCAGAATGGCTCGTCGCCCTCTGACTCACCTGACGCTCTCGAGCAAGCATTATCAGCAAATATGGTGGTGGCAGATCCCTTTGAAGTAGACGAACAGGATTCTGAGCCATTTGAGAATGACTCTTGGGCTCAACAAATGGATACGCAGTGGGAATTCCGCTTCGAGCAGAGGGAACCTTCCACCAAAGACGAAGTTATCCAGGTTGATGTTGGGGGTAAACTTTCGCCAAAGTCGATATTCATCAGTAACAATCTTTCCCCAGCTGAAAGGAAAGAAGTTATCCAGCTGATAAAAGAATATATCGACGTCTTTGCGTGGAATTATGAGGATATGCCGGGCCTTGACCCGAAGGTGGCTACTCATAAACTCAATATATTGACTGACTCGAAGCTTATGAAGCAGCACCAACGCCGGTTCCGCCCGGATATGATGGACGCCATCAAAGCTGAAGTCAAGAAGTTGATAGCCTGCGGTTTCATCCGGGAAGAACAACATCCCGACTGGGTCGCCAACGTTGTCCCAGTCATGAAGAAAAATAGGAAAATACGTATCTGCATCGATTACCGAGATCTGAATGCAGCTTGCCCCAAGGATGAGTTCCCTCTTCCCATCACGGACATCATGATCGACAACACCTGCGGTTTTGAACGCATGTCTTTCATGGACGGATTCTCAGGATACAATCAGATCAAGATGCATCCTGAAGACGAGAAGCACACTGCCTTCCGGACCCCGTTGGGAGTATATTGCTATACAGTCATACCCTTCGGATTGAAGAACGTCGGGGCTACATACCAATGGGCTATGAGTAACATATTCTATGAGCATTTACGCAAAATAGTAGAATGTTACGTGGACGACATAGCCGTCAAGAGCCGCCTCAAAGATGATCACATTCAAGACTTGAGGACGGTATTCGAGTTAATGCGCCAACATCAACTCAAGATGAAACCTACGAAGTCCTTTCTGAGTATATCTAGTGGCAAATTCCTGGGATTTGTCATTACCGCCAAAGGCATCCAAGTGGACCCTGACAAAGTCCAGGCCATCGTAGAAATGCGACCGCCCCACAATCTGAGGGAACTACGGGGATTTTAAGGCCGTCTGGCTTATATCCGGAGATTCATATCCAACCTCTCTGAGAGATGTCAGCCCTTTTCTCATCTCATGAAGAAAGGGGTATCCTTTATATGGGACGAAACCTGTCAGCAAGCATTCGGGGATATCAAACGCTACCTCACCAGTCCGCCAGTTCTGGTGCCTCCCGTCATGGGAAGACCATTCTTGCTGTACGTTCGAGCGATGGATCATTCTCTAGGAGCTCTTCTCGCGCAGAAGAACGATGTGGGGCATGAACAGGCTATCTACTACCTCAGCAGGATGATGGTCGGAGCCGAACATCGGTACAACCCAGTGGAGAAAGAATGCTTGGCTCTGATGTTAGCTATCCAGAAGATGCGACACTATGTCACCGGCCAGACTATTCATATCATCTCCAGGATCAACCCTCTTCGAGTATTGATGAGCAAGCCAAGTGCTCTTAATTCCCGACTCGCGACTTGGGCGATGCTGTTAACACCATACAACATGGTATACGTCCCGCAGAAGTCCATCAAAGGCCAAGCGCTGGCTGACTTCCTAGCTGCTTATCCGATCCCGGAGGCCTCCAAATTATACGAGGACATTCCCGACGAGGTTGCAGAATATAATTCCGCAATGAAAAATGACGCATGGCAACTGTTCTTCGACGATGCCTCCAGGACTGGTCCGAAGGGAAACGTGGTTTCAGGGGTAGGAATCGTCCTGGTCACTCCTGATAAACTCGTCATCTACCGAGCATATTCTCTTAGCGAGCCATGCTCCAACAATGTGGCAGAGTACAACGCTCTGCTAATCGGGCTCCAAGTCGTTAAAGAGCTGGGGGTCGAGTCCCTGGAAGCTTTCGGTGATTCTCTGCTCATCGTCAATCAAGTCAAGGGAATATATGAAGTCCGGAATCCAGACCTCATCCTCTGTCACCAAGCAACGGTCGAGATAGCCATGACATTTAAAGGGTTCTTCCTAGAGCATGTACCTCAATCTCATAATCAGGAAGCTGATGCCCTAGCCAGTCTATCTGCGGATTTAGCCACTCCTATAAGAAGGCAGGATTCAGTGATCCTTCTTAACAGAGATTTATTCTGTGTGAAGAACAACTTTCACATAGAACGCAGCTACACTGTGAACACAGATCCCCCTAGAAGAGACTGGAGAAGTCCCTTCATAGATTTCGTTGCATACAGAATCTTGCCGGAGGACCCCAAAGAAGCAGTATCCGTCAAAAGACGATCATTACGCTTCTACTTCAATGCATCTTCACAATGCCTATATCGCCGGACCTACGACGGACTACTATTGAGATGTCTCTCTAACGACGAAGCACGACAAATTATCCGGAAAGCTCACGATGGCATATGCAGAGCGCACCAGCCCGGTCCTAAGCTACAGGATCGTATCAGGAGAATGGGCTATTACTGGCCCACTATGATCATGGACGCGATCAACTATGCAAGACAATGCAGAGCCTGTCAGGTTCATGCTGTAACGCCCCACTCCGCGCCGGCGTTATGTATCAAGGTGAGTGGGCAGAACTTCGTTCTCTGATTCTTGCACGCCTTAATAATAACCTGAGTTTTTGCTTGCAATATTTTCATAAAAGAATGATAGAACCTGCCTTGCATGCTAATAAGAGAACTCACCTAGCTGTCTTTGAAACAAAGTCTGCTTAACGAGAATCCTGATCGCTGGCTTAGAGTGCATGAACATGTTCACTATCGTCTATGCTTCGAGAGAACCATACTGTGCCTGAATGTGTTCAAGTGATAAGGCGGATTGCCCCACAACAGAGAGTGTTTATAGATGGTTCGTCTCGTCTGCATACTGAGAGTTTTGATAGTGTTCCATGCATTCGCACGCGGTCGGACAATGGCTTTTGGTGCAGAGCTGAACTGCATGTGTCCCGGCTGCTACAGAGATAGTGGAAAGCAACCATGAGTCACAGCTGCCATTAGCATCAGATAAAAGAGTCATTGGTATGCTGGACTAACCGCTGCCGATCCTGAGATACTCGGGGACCGCCATTCATATAGCTAAGTCATTGTGTTGGCTTGGATAGAGGACTGCCCCTAAGAATGTGCATTGTGTGTCTAGCTTTGCATCAGACCCTCGAGTCGCACGAGACACGCTGCGCACACTCTGAAACATGAACGGTTTGCTTGCCTGCTTAGTATATGAAACTCTGTTTCCAAACATGTTTCTAAACAAGTAAATCGACTCTGCTAGAACTGCATGAAACGAACCTAGGTAAAACTAGAAAGATCACAAGTAATGTAATGTTTTATAACATTATTACTTAGTGCCTGTTTGAGTGAATGCTTGTTTCTGTTCAGTTGATTTATCTCACCAGTACTTATAAAAGTGCTGACCCCCCAACAGTTTACTTGCTTGTGCAAGTACTGGATCGTCCGAGGGAGCGATAGGCATGCCACAGTCCCGAAGACCCGGAATTCTGGTTTCGATTGTTGCCCCGAGAATGCTATCGTATAAGGGGGCATAATGTATGGAACGAACGTGTGCCTTTGCTAAAGGAAACCCAAGTTGCCTCGATTGTCCCGAACACTCAGTTGGCTAATGCATTGCATTGCAACAAGTCCCTTTCCGCTGCTAACTCGATTGATGCGATGATAGCCAACTATCAACTTAAACGATTGGCCTTGCACGGGCGCAACCCCAGGCCCGTGCGGCATCACGTCCCCCGAAAGCTCGAACGGGCCATTCGCTTGGCTCCCTTCCTCCCTCGCACCCGCAGGACGGGCGCGGTAATTCGCGTCCGGCGCACCGAGGCACGGTGATTCGTGCCCGGTCCGTTAATTCTCGGCCGCACGGGGCGGGGCAGGGCGGAGCGGCGGCCCGGGCGGGTCCGGGGCGTGACACATGCAGACTTCATACACCAACCGTCTGAATATCTACATCCTACGGTTGCGTCCTGGCCTTTTGAAGCATGGGGTATGGATATCATTGGTCCTATTCACCCGTCTTCTTACAGAGGTCACCGGTTCATACTGGCCATCACGGATTACTTCTCCAAATGGGCAGAGGCGATCCCTCTTGCTGAGGTAAAGGCATCTAATGTAATCAGCTTCGTCAAGCATCACGTCATTTATCGCTTTGGGGTTCCCCAAAGGATAATCCATGACAATGGACCTCAGTTCATCAGCCAAGCGTTTCATCGATTTTGCGATAAAAATCAGATACATAATATTGCCTATACGGCATATTATCCAGCTGCTAATGGTTTGGCGGAAGCTTTCAACAAAACCATTATCAAACTCTTGAAGAAGTTCGTCTCTTCAAATAAAAGAGATTGGGATGAGAAGCTGGGCGAATGTCTCTGGGCGTACCGTACAACGGCATGAACACCAACAGGTTGTACCTTATTTTCACTGGTCTGCGGGAGCAAAGTAGTTCTCCCCATTGAAATCTAGATCCCGTCACTCAGGATACCCGTGACTAATGAGCTGACTCAAGAAAAGAATGACCTGTTAAGGCTTCAAGAGCTAGAAGGATTAGACGAGAAATGCCTCCAAGCTCAACAGCGCATCGCGCTCTACCAAGCACGCATTTCTAAAGCTTTCAATCATAAAGTAAAGGAAAGAGTGTTCAAAGTCGGCGAGCTAGTTTTAGCCGTAAGAAGGCCGATGATCCTTACTCACAGGAGTAAAGGCAAATTCCAGCCCAAGTGGGAAGGCCCTTATGTGATCGAGACAACGTTCTCAAACGGCGCTTACTGGTTAGCCCAGCCTAATGGAGACCTGTTAATGGCTCCTATCAACGGTAAATTCCTGAAAATGTACTATGCTTAAACTTCCCTGCTCAAGTGGAATATAGCGAGAATCTCAATTCTGACAAAACTACTTCCAGAACGAAACTAGTTGGGTCATATTCTATCATGTCCGTATGACCTCTGAATAGATATGTCCTGATAAAAGGTTATCAAGGGTCTATCACATCCATACTACCTCTGATATCACTCTCGCCCAAACCTGTCATTTACATTCCGAAATGATGGGTCCACAAAGTCAGAAAAGATTTGCTTTATTTATTCCTAAAAAGAGCAGAATTATATTGGGGAAGCAAAACAAAAACGAAGAAGAAAGGGTACATCATTGTGGGGGAGCGGTCAGATCGTGAATCAGCTGTACCAGTGCAGCTATCCTCTCATCCCTGAAAACCAAGGCATTAGCGCGGGCCCGCTCCAGCCGTGCCTCGGGATTGTTCATAAAGGACAGTTCGGCCCTTGCCCGAAGAGAGCCATTACGGGCAGCTTCTACACGCTCCAGGTCCCGTCGCGCTGTGCTCAGTCGACCAGTCGCTACATCTAGACCTGCCAACGACTGAGAAGCCCACTCCTCTGCCAGAGCGAGTTTTTCTTTCAACTTGCGGGCCCTTACTACATTCCCTTCATGCTCGGATTGGCACTTCGTCTGAAGAGCAAGAGCCTCCTCCACGACAGCTTTTCTTTTATCTAACTCCAGCTTATGTGCTTTGATAGAGTTATCTAGGCTCTCCAGCTGTTTGGTAAACCGCGCAGTCATGAAGTCATATCTGGCCTGGACCTCAGCTTCAAAACTGCCCTGAGTCAGCTGCAAGTATTCATTAATAGGTTGCTCCAACCTATTAACCTTCGCCTCCAGGGCGTCAGCCACCCCAGAATCGCCGAACTCCCTGACCGCCCCAATCAAAAACTGGGAAGCCTTCTTCAGACGCTCAAAATCCAGATTCTTCACCAACACCATTGATATCAGCGTTTTCAAACTGGTGTAAAAGAGGCTGGTATACAGCTCGGTCAGCGCAACCAGATCTGGTTGAACGCCAGGAGTGGCCGCGATATTGGCGAGTTCCCCTCCAGGAATGATTGCAGACGAGGTGGCCACAGCCGCCGCCTCGACGGGTAGTGCGACCGAAGAAGGTGCGACAACGACGGTCGAAGTCATCGGCATACTCGCAAGAGGCGAGGTCACGATAACGGGTTCGTCCTCCTCTTGAGGTGACGAAACTACTCCGGGCGAGCTGGCCCCCGAAGGTATTTCCTCCTCGAAGTCGAACGCCTCCGTATCATCGCCAGGAGCCCGAGCAGAGCCAGAAGGCACTTCAACGCTATACTTCCCGTGGATGCCATCCCCTGAGAAGAGGACAAGAAAGTTGATATTAATATGATAGTAATCTTTCTAAGAGGAGACATAAAGATGACCTTTACCCGTAGCCAACGGTATATATGCCACGTCTGCAGCCGATGTAGCTATATCACGCCTTAATGACGCAATACGAACTGTCATACCTGGAGAAGGAGGTGGGCCAACCGACATCGCCAGGAGCTCTACCAAGCCTTTACCAAGATGCAGTCGAGGTTCGTCAGCTGGAATCTCGCTAGTCATGCTCACGGACGCGGCAGGAGTTTCATCTGTTGCTGGTCTAGGAAAAGATTCTACCATTTGCCTCGGCCACGCAGGCGATTTTATTCTACTACCGGAGTCAGTGGCAGCAACGGCAGCCTCAAGCAGGAGTTCTCCGGCACCACCAGCCGAAACTGAGGGTCCCTCTCCAAAAGGCGGGGAACCTCCAATCAAAGAGACATCCCCAACAGGAGAGACAGCAGGTTCCTCTCTAGGAGCCTCAATGCCAGGAATTCGGAGAGAACGATTAACCGTCTTCTTCTTCCTCTTACGAGGGAAAGTCTGCTTCGAGGCAGGAGCCCTTCGCTTCCCAGAGACTGCCAAAGCCCCCGCAGGCAGAGGCACTTCACACCTCGGCACCGACACCAGAGGCTCATTCGGAGTGACGGACTCCTCACCCTCGTCAGACGAAACCGAGGGGACTTCGACTCTTCCCCCAGGCTTGGGAGAAGGCACCCTAAAGCTTCCACGCATGTCAAAATCACGATGAAAGGTGTTGATCACCACGTAGAACTGGGCATATGAATGGAGGATGCGCAGCTCCGTGGAGAGTGTGACGACCGGCACGATAAAGATTGCTCCCGTGCAACCCATGATAAAATACCGCCATCCTCTGGCTCCGTCAATGAGTCCGCCCCTGGACCTGAAGCTGGTGACGGCATTGCCTACGTACAGTTGATCGTACCCAAACTGCCTGGCGAACCGACTGGGCAAGTAAGGCTCGAAGAAGCAATGATCTTCGCTTCTGTACAGCAAATGGGAGGGTCTGATGCAGACCAACCAATTAAAAGCTTCCGGAGAAAGATTGGTCTTCTCTCCACCTAAATCCTCAAGCCTAATCCCCGACTGATTGCGATGCACAGAGGGGACAGTGCAGAGGAGCTTCCAGCAATGACCGAGGCTTAGCACCAGTCGACAGTCTAAGACTGTATTCACGTTCCAGAGGGAGTCCTTGTAGTTCAGCAAGAAACTACCCCCCGCGCTACTACCAGGGCCGGGAGACATCACCCGGGGGTTGTAGAGAATTAACCATCCCATCAAGTACAGGTATGGTAACTCTACCCGGGGAAAGCTATTACGTCGAGATTCATCAACGAGCAGTCCGTCAGTCATAGCTCTCAGGCCAGCCTGTATACGGCACACCATGGCAGAGAGCAAGCCCAGTCTTGCCCCGAACACCAAACGAACGGCAGGCCACAGGATGTTCCGGTGAATGCGATCCGCGGACGTGATACCGGGCACCACTACTCGATGCAGCCATATGGAGAGGAAACCAGCCAGCCGGGCTTCCTCAGACAAAGGCCTGCGACAGCGCCTCAAGTAACTATAGGCCTTAGTGCCTTCAGGATACTTTTCTACCCCGTTAGTGAGAAACTGATCGGGAGCTTTAGCATCCTCCATAAGATCCTCGACGACCTGGGCACTGAGCACGCCCAAACAGTTCACGGGCTCATTCTTTCCCCCCAAAACTTTCTCCGACTTGACGGCCCTGGCCCGATGGAAGAAGAGATAGGACATCCACTTAGTGGTGTGAGCCAAATCAGAAGGCTCATCATAAAAAGTGGTGCACACGAAGTAGTGGCACATCAGCTCCTGATACACCTCCACAACCCGAGGGTCCGAGTCCTCTAACTCCCGGTTGGTGGGAACATACTCTTCATACGGGGTATCCCCCATCGGCAGTCTCGAGATCACTGCCATTTCGTGGAGGGCCAACCCCAACTCCCCCAGTGGAGTGGCGAAGGTCTCGGTGAGCAAAATGTATCGCTCCATCAGTGCCAAAAACAGGTTAGGGTTGGGAGGCAACCCAACACTCGTCGCACTCACAGCAGCATACAGTCCAATGACCTCCAGCTCTCTCCGAAAATGCTTTAAGGCCCAGTCGACTAGGCAGGACCATCGGAGGTTTGTTGGGGTGATCCACCCATTGCACCGAGGATTCTCCCTGGGGTATACCCCCCCTCGCACCATGAAGTCGTTGCAGAAAGTCGGTAATTGGACCGGCTGGATTACTGAACTGTCTTCACTCGGGACGCTGCCCAGATACAGTCTCCTGAACACCATCACAACGCCGGAAGGGCGGCTGACAAACGACCCCTGGTCAGCTCCTTTCAGATGAAAGATCTTCCCCGGCTTACCGTGAAGATCGGGAGTCAGCGTCCACGAAATCCTCCTGGAATGTGTCGCATGAAAGAAAGCCGAGATGGGATAATCTCTTGGCATCATTGGCAGATACAAGATCACACTCTCGGCGGGGAAAACCCAGGGTTCTCTCTTGGGCTTCATCTGGGACTGTTTGTCAATCATGTCCCCGAAGAGAAAAGCCGGCTTGATGTACTGGTCCCCGTCTATGTACGTCAGGGGCTCTCCGTTAATCATATTCAGCAATATCCGCTCGCCCTGAGCCGATATCAAGATCTCCCTTCCTTCGAGATATTGGGGTCCGGAGATAGAAAATGTCACGTGGGACAGATCCTCCAGATAGTTTGAGTGCAGCATCCCGGCAGCGGAACCCATCACCTTGGCCAGTGGAGACTCATGCAAGTTAACTGCGAAAGTGCAAGGAAAACACGTCATTACAAATCTTGCAACATAAATACCAAGAAACGATAGTCTGTGCTTTACGCCAAGACTGTACAAAATTTGGTCATTTTACGCCGGAAGTCACATCCTGAAGCGTAATTGGCGGTATACTGTCCGTGCTTTATGCCAGACTGCCAAAATTCTAGTTACTAAGCCGGAGGTCCCATCCATAAGCGTAAAACTAAAATTTTATAGTATACACCAAGTTTTCGGCAGTCAGAGCTTTTACGCTCAAAACTGCGAAAACATGGAGTTTTTACGCTGGCACATTAGAAATGTGGGCATAAAAGATGAAAACGTCTCCGTGCGTCATCTTCCTCAAAGAGGCTATCAGCACAGAAGACGACCTAGCGTGGTCACGCTCAACGTGTGCGAAGGTTTTTTCGTCGTTCTTTGTCATCCCAAAGGCTATACCTCTAAGGCCGGGTGCGCTACTCGTCGGCATGATGCTTCGCTCAGAAGGAAGTTTACCTTGCCCGACCGAAGACTCTCTCGCTGGGGCAGAAGAACGAGAAGAAGAGCCTGTGCTTTTTTCCTTAGTGGAGGGGGTTTGTTTCGGCACCATTTCTGAAAACTCGGAGTGCTCGGAGAAAGAACGAGGGGAAAAACTCAAACAATCGAAGGCTCTCTTTCGCAGAAGACGGATAAAAAGTTTTTCTCTCAAAATTTTGGGATATATATAGAGTTTGGGTCGACTCCTCGAATCCTCGGACGGGCTCCTCGAAACCCCAACCAAATCTCACAATTAAATATTTGGTTATGATTGGGTATTACGTCAGCCCACTACTCTCGAAAGACGGACAGTCAGCAAATTCGAAGAGTTTTTCGTGCAAAAGCAGGTCAGCGGTTCCTATGCTAAGGAGCTTTCTACGCTCGACAGCAACAGATCTACGGTTTTACGCTCGCAAGCTATAAGTCTATGGTTTTATGCCCGAATGCCTTTGTGCTCGGTAGCTTTTATGCTCGAGAGGCTACAAACCTATGACTTTACGCTCAGCAGATACCAAATCGATGATTTCACGCTCGATGGCGTTTAGTTTACGCTCAGAGGCAACAGATCCGCAACCTTACGCTCGGAAGATTTCTTTTATTCACAGGCTACAAATCTATAGTTCTACGCTAAGGAGCTTTCTACTCTCGACAGCATCAGATCTACGGTTTTACGCTCGCAAGCTATTAGTCTATGGTTTTATGCCCGGATGCCTTTGTGCTCAGTAGCTTTTATGCTCGAGAGGCTACCAACCTACGACTTTACGCTCAGCAGCTATGAATCTACGATTTCACGCTCGGTGGCTTTCTACGCTCAATAGGCTACGAACTCAGGATTTTTAGCTCATATACACTACGGATCTCTGACTTTCCGCATATCCGAACAGTTCTCAAGGCGGTCGATTACAGGAGTTCACACAGAAGATACTCCTTCTTGACCTCAAAATATCCCAAGTACCCAAAACATACAGAGTTCAAACATTGAGAAATTACTCTTCTCGGGTCAATTGAAGGTTCATCCAGACTCCAGTCTTAATATCTCGTCTATCAAGATGGCAACTCAGTTCGACAGCCATTTCTCGACCCTGTTCCAAGGGATTTTCGAGAAGTCATTCTTGAAGACGAAGTCTGAACAAAAATTCTGTTCATCAGAAGTAAAAGCTCTACGCGGTTCCTCAGTCCTAGCGGCAGGACAGTTCTAAATGTTCAAAATGCTCAACAGCGTTCTATGGACTATTCGCTATGCGCAAAAGGACAGGACCTAGCACTCTTTCTAAACAGAGTCGGCGTAAAGAATCAGACGTGTCGAAGCTACACATATTCAGACTTCACAGCAACGTATAGCAAAACGATCATATGCAGAGAAGAAAGATAATTTTATTAAAGATTAAAGTCATGATTACATATGAGAGAAATTTAATCTACAAGGGTTTTTTCTTTATTTTTATGATTACATCTGAGGGAAACTCCGTCGACAAAGGGGCTTCCTCATCATCGTCTGAAGATCGCCCAGAAGCTGTTCTGACAGGTTCTCGCGTGGGCGCAATTCTTTATCCATCTTCTCCAACAGTTAGTCAGTTCCAGCAAACTGACTGACATGGCAATGATCAACGACGGGAGAATATAGAGTTGGGGCTTGTATAAATTATGCAGATCCCATGCTCCGTGTGCCGTGACAGATTGAGTTGAGATATTTTACCCAACTCAATGCCCGAGGTCAGAGCTAGTAGCTGCTCTCACCCCCGGAGGTAACAGGAGAAGACACCGCTTGCAAGCGCTGTGGTCTAATACGACCCTTCCCTTCTCCTGGAAGAACCGCCATATAAAGTTGCTGATTATCCCGAGCAAGGGAGGCTAAGATATTCTTCTATGATCCATCGTTACAGTGGACGCTTGCTCGAAGATGCCATCTTTTTCGGCTCCTTATACGCTGGAAGAACATAATCTCCTTCTTCCTCAGGTCGACCCGGCGAACTCCGGCGATCATCTCTGCGTGGTGATGGGAATATGGGGAGAACGGGTTAACCCCCCAGCCTTTTTATAGGCGAAAGAGATCACACCGGTCCCCAATAAATCTGCCATAAAGTCAGCATCGACCGTTTCAACGCTTCATTCAGAAACGTTTCGAGTTTCGAGGAGCGGTTCATGCTTCATTCAAAGCGTTCCAAATTTTAAGGAATTTGAAAGCTTTGAAGGGGGTCTTGTAGAAGCATGAAAAATACGCCGGATGGCTATACGCAGCATATTGGTGTAGAGCAGCGTAAGCAGAGGCCTTCAAAGCCATCAAGTGTGCAACAGAGCTTTTTTCACTAAATACAGCGTGAAATATTAAAAGATCAAAAGGCCATCCACGTAAGGCAGTACGTCCAAACCACTTCAGCGTAAACGGGGTGCTTCATCGCCTCTAGGGCGTAAAACTCATCCGCTTTCAGACGCAGCATTGAGGTGTACAAGAGACGCTTCGTATTCTCCGAAGTGAACCTGTCAGACCCTGCAATGAAGATCCTGTAATGAACCTGACGTCTGGACTTCTGACAAAGGGATACGGCTCGACTACCCAGACGACGGCTATAATGATGGCACAACACTGCGACCCAGGCTGTGTCATTTACCGCCACCCCCTTTGCGTAAACTGCTTTTACAAGCACGAAGGGATATGCTGCCTTATTTTACACAGGCAGACACGAGCTGTTTACGTTCTGCAGTAAACAAACCGCCTGCCACATCAAAGGCTGTACACCGTACGGGGTTTGAGGCACGTCTCTGCGTCCAATGCACAGAGCGATGACAGTTGCTCGAGGCACGTCTCTACGTCTAATGCACAGAGCGGTAACAGTTTCTCAAAGCACGTCTTTACAACTGATGCGCAGAAGGGGCTGCAGACCTTCAAAAACACGCCTCCGCATTTAATACACAGGATGGTGGCAAATCTCGGCATTTAATGCAAAAGATTTGATTATATCTTCAAAAGCCGTAATTCCGGCTAAAACGTCCACATCAACACCCTGGCACGGTACGCAACGGCTTCAACGCCCATACAGCTCCTGTGCTCATTCGGCTTCTACGCCCATTCGGCTTCTACGCCCATTCGGCTTCTATACCCACTCGGCCTCTATGACCGCTCGGCTTCTACGCCTATCTCGGCTTCTATGCCTACTTGGCTTCTATGCCATGGTGACAGACATTGGCTTCTACGCCCACCTCTTCTACACAAGGGATACCTACCTACGTGGCTTCTACGCCGTGATCTTCGTAGCGATTATACGCGTTTTGTCCCTTAGTTGGACCCGCGTCACACGCTCATTCAAAGGATCATCTATACGCAGGCATTGGTTATTTTAACCGTTGTGTAAAAGGGTGCTGTACTTTCTACTCCTCGATTTCTATACCGACGGAGTGGTCACTGTCACTAAAACTCTATAAATAGAGACCTCTATCAATGAGGAAAGGAGGAGAGAAAAGGATCAGAGGTCGACAAATTGGAAGATCGAACCAGAGGTCAAGAGAGAGAGAGAGAGAAGAATCCGGAGCTCAGGCAAAGAGTAGGGATCGACGACTTTGGCATCGCGCATCCACCCTCTTCTGCAACCTTTGAAGCTGCTTCCTGTCTTCTATGGCACTTCTTCAACATCGTGTGGTCCAAGGGCTAAAGTGATCGACTGCAGATCAGACACCTATAGAAATATTTACCCAGATTAAATAAATTATACTCCCATATCCTCGTATAGGATCAAATTGTACAAGTTTGTTTGTAAACCAAAGAAGGCGGGTCTCGTATAAACCCTATCCTGAATACATTTTTATTCTTTCGTTTAATACCACAAACAGTTGACAAGCATAATAACCAAGTCTATTCTCTTTTATCTTGGTTTTTTTTATTATTACTTGGTATTGTTTGATCAGGGCAAAGAAGAATGCAAGATTTTAGGGTGTGAAGCTTAGAAGCAAGGCTAGCTAATCGGGTTGGTAGCCACTCACTTGGATTGTTGGAAGGGAGAAGAAAAGAGGCGCTTCACGACTCCGCTCGTAAGCCGCCTACTGCTCGTTCACCTGCACACGAACAGCTCGATTAATACTTCTTCCTCTCTTTCCAATATCGGAATAGAAGTGCAAGTCAATGAACGAAAACAATGAAGACCATCGAAACCGTTCAAGGAAAACAAGCAAATCCTAAAACCAACTCAAAGCACGAAAGCAACAAGCGACATCGAAAACCGAGGCAATAAAAGATAGCAGCGGAGAGGTCCCTCCTGACTCTGCCGCTAAGTCGATCCCGGGGGCACGATCCATTGAATATGGGAATCGATTCCGAAGAAACAAATCCATAACGAGGACGAGTTCTTAATTCAATCTATCCCGATCTAACGATACCGTCTTGTGTTTCTTAGCCGCGCTCTCCGCACCGGGAGAACGGGACGCTACACTAGATTGCCGGAAGGGTAGCGTTACTTTTAGACTACCAGGACACCCGGAGTTCGAGTACATGCGAGGCACCATCGAGCGAGGAGTAGGACACACAGCTGGAGCTTATATGGCGATGGAGATGGCACCCCCAAAAATTATTGCAGAGTTCGAGGATGTTTTCTTAGAGGAGTTGCCAGGCCTACCGCCTGATAGAGAGGTGGAGTTCACCATTGAGCTAGTACCTGGAGCAGCACCGGTATCATCAAATGTGTACCGGTTGGCGAAGAAGGAGCTTGACGAGCTGAAGGTACAGTTAGAGGAGTTGCAGATCAAGGGATTCGTCCGTCCTAGTGCATCACCCTGGGAGCACCAGTGTTGTTTGTACCAAAAAAGGACAGGACGTTCCGGATGTGCATTGATTACAGAGCCCTTAATGCTCTGACTATCAAGAATAAGTACCCTCTACCGCGAATCGACGATCTGTTCGACCAGCTGACATGAGCAGTGGTGTTCAAAAAGATTGACCTGACATCGGGCTATCACCAGGTAAAGGTACGAAGAGATGACATTGCAAAGACAGCATTTAGGAATCGTTATGGTCACTACGAGTTCTTAGTGATGCCTTTTGGATTGACAAATGCGCCTGCTATGTTTATGAACCTGATGAACAGAGTCTTCCATGAGTATCTGGACCAGTTCATGGTAGTCTTTATCGACGACATCTTAGTGTATTCGAAGAGCCACGAGGAGCACGGGGAGCACTTGAGGCTAGTGCTAGAGACGCTGAGACGAGAGAGGCTTTATGCCAAGCTGAGGAAGTGCGAGTTTCTCCGTGATCGTGTCGCATTTCTTGGACACGTTATCTCGGGAGATGGCATTTCGGTAGATCCCGCAAAGATTTCGTCAGTAGAGACGTGGCCGACCCCTACCAACGTCTCGGAGGTGAGGAGTTTCCTAGGACTTGCCGGATATTACCGGAGGTTCGTAGAGAACTTCGCAAGGATCGCAGAGCCGATGACCCACTTGACCCGCAAGGATCAGGAGTTTACCTGGATAGAGGAGTGTCAGACGGCGTTTGATGAGCTGAAGAAGCGTCTGACTACAGCACCCATCTTGACCATACCTTCTGGACCCGAAGGATTCGTGATCTATAGCGATGCGTCCGGAAAAGGATTAGGATGTGTCTTGATGTAGCATGGGAAGGTTGTGGCCTATGCCTCTAGGCAGTTGAGGACCCATGAGAAGAACTATCCTACCCATGACTTGGAGCTTGTCGCAGTGATCTTTGCTTTGAAGCTTTGAAGGCACTACCTGTACGGAGAACGCGTGGAGATATTCACCGATCACAAGAGCCTGATGTACGTCTACACCCAGAAGACCCTGAACCAGAGGCAGAGACATTAGCTCAAAGTGATGGCGGACTTTAAGATTAAGCTACAGTACCATCCGGGAAAGGCTAATGTGGTAGCCGATGCTTTAAGCAGGAAGCCCATAGCATTTTTCCTGACTACCCAACAACATCTGTTGAGAGATCTAGAACAGTTGGGTATAGAGGTCATTATGCCCGGAGTAGACGGCCAGATGTTGAGTTTCCAGGTGCAATCGACATTGGTGGAGAGAATCAAGGCTGCTTTGCCGACATACGCTAGATTTTTGAGGCTTCGATAGAGGACAGAGGCTGGAATACAGACGGGACTGCATATACACGAGGACAGGACTTTGAGATGCGGAGATCATCTCTATGTTTCGAATGGAGAGCTTCGCCAGGAGCTGATAACGGAGGCACACAGTTTGACCTATTCTATTCATCCAAGAGGCACAAAGATGTACCGAGACCTGAGGCAGTACTATTGGTGGCACGGGATGAAGAGGGAGATAGCCCGCTTCGTGGCTAAGTGTCTGGTGTGTCAGCAAGTCAAGGCTGAGCATCAGAGGTCTGCCGGATTGCTTCAACCACTCCCGATACCGGAATGGAAATGGGAGAACATCACCATGAACTTCGTTACGGGTTTCCCGAGAAGTCCTAGTGGTCGCAATGCGGTATGGGTAATCGTAGATAGACTCACCAAGTCTGCCTACTTTTTACCCTTCAGAGTTGGGCAATCTACGAAAGTCTTGGCAGACATGTACATGAAAGAGATTGTGCGATTGCATGGAGTGCCAGTCAGTATCGTGTCTGACAGGGATACGAGGTTCACATCGTACTTTTGGAGGAGTATGCAAGAGAGTCTTGGTACCCGCCTTAAGTTCAGTACTTTGTACCACCCGCAGACAGATGGCTAATCCGAGCGCACCATTCAGACGCTGGAGGACATGTTGAGGGCATGCATGCTTGACTTCAGTGGTTCATGGAAGGACCACTTGCACTTGGTCAAATTTTCCTACAATAATAGCTTTCAGGCGAGCTTTCAGATGGCTCCCTACGAGGCATTGTATGGTAGGAAGTGTCGTTCCCCAGTATGTTGGAGCGATGTAGGCGAGAGACAGATTCTAGGGCCAGAGTTGGTCATCCGTACAGTGGAGAAGGTGAAGAAGATCCAAGGGCATCTAGGAGTAGCACAGGACAGGCAGAAGCATTAGGCTAATGTGCATCGACGACCCCTAGAGTTCCAGGTTGGACAACATGTGTTCCTGAAGATCTCACCTACCAGAAGAACCATCAGATTTGGAGGCAGAGGGAAGCTGAGTCCGAGGTACATCAGACCATTCGATGTAAAAGAGCGCGTCGGAGAAGTTGCTTATAGATTGGCCTTGCCGCATGCATTGGAAGGAGTTCATGACTTCTTTCATGTATCTCAGCTGAGGAGGTACATTTCGGATCCGAGTCATGTGCTTGACCACTCGGAGATCACCGTCGGTCCAAGTTTGTCATACCAGGAGGAGCCGGTAGAGATCCTAGACCGGAGCGAGAAGGTACTGCGAGGCCAGACTATCCCTCTAGTTCTTTTCGTATGGAGGCATCATGCACCAGGTGAATCAACCTGGGAACGAGAGGACGATATTCAGCAACGCTTTCTCTATCTCTTCGAAGGCCTAGGTATGTGATAGCAATTTATTTCATTCAATAGTTTTTCTATATGTTTGTTTTAATTTCGAGGACGAAATGCTCTAAGGAGGGTATGTTGTAAACCCCCTCGACCAGAAATTAGGGTTAATTAACTTAAATAGCCTAATTAGGGTTAACTAGATATAATTAAGATTTATTATATAGTATTATAATATCTGTGCAGTGATTTGTTATTTTAGGACACTACCCTAGCTGTTACCCTGAAACAAATTTTATACACTTGGCCTAGACATACTAACCTATCATAATGAACCTTGAACAAACCCCGAATACTAATTTTCGTGCCTGATTTTAGTCGCACAAAAGTTGTTACAAACGTCCGTACGCAAATTAAATAAATTGCGTATTTACGTTCGTTGTCCGTTCAAATCGAAATTGAGACCCAATCTCAACCCGATTTGACCAACCCCGATTATGACATTATTGTACCCTGAGCCTACCACACCAATGACGCTTGTACAACCCAAATTTAGACCCCCGATATTTATTAAATTAAATTAGAGACATCCGGTGCATTAATTATGAATTAATTAATGTGGTGACCTAATCTCATTTGAATTAGACCCAACTCTAACCCAAACCCACACACACACCCTCAAGCCTCACACAAAACACCATACACCATCCTAGCCTAAAACAAAATACCAAACATGGTATTTTGTTACATCAAATCCCCAATTCCAGAATTTGTGCAAATTCTAATTTGTTCAGGGGCCTTTGTGCAAAATTACAATAAGGTGCCCCCCTCTCATTGGCCCAACCATATGGAGAAAGAACCTACATTCCTTGAACCGGTTCACATTTAATTTCCCCCCATTTTTTATGTACTTGTACCCCTTTTTGGAGGGCACATCATAACCCTTCATTTGAAATGTTTAATTCCTAGCCCTCCCCTCATCATGATGGAGCCTCCCAAACTCCCCAAAAATTTCACACAGCCGGCCCTAATCCCAAGGCAGGATCCCCACTCTCTCTCCTACATATAGGGCTCCTTACACCTCATTAATTGGCACACAAACCAAGGAATACACTACACAAAACCCTATTTCTCTAAAACCCTCACACACACAGCCGACCCCTACCCAGCTTTCCCGCCGCCCTCTCCCGTCCGGCCACCGCCTCCGGCCACCCCCGCAACCACTCGGTCCCCTTCGGCGACCTATCCCCTACCTCCAGCCACCGCCACCCGCCGCCTAGCCGCCTACAGCCACCCCCAGCAACCCCGTCCTCAACCCGAGCTCCTCACTCCCCCGAGCCAACCCGACCACCCGACCTCCCGTTTCTCCGCCGCCGTAGCATGCCCGGCCGCCCAACTCCACTGACCTCTCCCCTGAGCAACCACCTCCGTCCCCGCTGAGTTCCACCCCCAGTCGACGCCTGAGCCGGCCGCACTCGCCCCTGCAGCGCAGACAACTCCAGGCGACTGCTGCTACTGCCGAACCCCCCGAGCCCTGCCGGAGCTCCGTCCGGCCACCCCCGCCGTCGACGGCCAGCCACCGGATCCCCCTCGACCTGAGCTACGTTCAGGTACAGTATTTTATGTATTAATACTAGTATTTATATATGTATTTAAGGTTACAATGGTTGTAAATATAGTGTTCTGTATTTTATTCTAGTATTTGAATACGTATTCAGTATATTATATGTATTATTCTGTATTTCTTAGTATTTATAAATATAAATGTACGTATATACTATATTACTGTATTCTGAGTATATTTTATATATAATATAAATATACATGTACGTATTTTATAAATATAAATGTATGTATATACCTAGTATGCAATGTATACTTATTTTTAATAGTTTATATATATTAATACCTAATATGTATATGTTTAATATATATATATATATAAATGTATATATTTCAGAAATATGTTTTATGTATTAGTATATTACAAAATTATTACATGTTGTGTAAATAAATAAATATATATATTGGTTGGTATATTTATTTATTTGTGTATATAAATGTGTATATAAATATATATATATATATATATATATATATATATATATATATATATATATATATATATATACCTTATGTATTTAGTGTACTAGTGTAGTAAATATATGTATATGTATTCATAAATATATTAATATATATTGTGTACATAGTATATAAATATGGGTACATATCTATAAGTATATATATATATATATATATATATATATATATATATATATATATATATATATATATATATATATATATATATATATATATATATATATATATATATATATATATATATATATATATATATATATACACTTGTGAATATTAGTATGTATATATATATATATATATATATATATATATATATATATTTAAATATATATAAATATGTTATGTATATTTACTTAGGTACATAAAATTAATATTTAAATACATATAAATAATGTTGTGTATATTTATTTATGTACATAAATAGTATCTAAATATATTTATATGTATAAATATATGATATTATGAATATTATCTATTATATACATATATATGTATTTATTGAATATGTGTATATATACATAATTATTGGTGTATTACTAAATAATACATAGGTGCTATTTTTAAATGTACTATTAAACATACATATTATTTTAATATATTCAAATATGTATTAGTGTATATATATATATATATATATATATATATATATATATATATATATATATATATATATATATATATATATATATTTGTGATATCTATGTATAAATATATGTACTAAGGGGTCCCACTAATTGTACAGTCCAGACCTGTGTCAGTTATTGCTACAAGTAGTGTGTCTTGGTCGTGCTATTGTAGCGACTGATGTGTCAATATTATATCATATATAGGACTGCTGGACCGTACAATCGAGGCTTCAGGAGCAGGACATTGGCTTTCGCAGCTACCCGGGACAGGCAAGTATACCTTGTTGGATTACTGTTTAAATTAAATGATAAATGTTGCAATATACATAAACTGTGCGCGTCCGAGATTGACTCGGGTGCAGTCGACAATGCGTTGATGAGTAGTGTACTTGACCTAGCTGCTAGATGACTCACCTACTACTGTGAGGATATTTTGATATCTTTTTAGACCGTGACACTTTACACGTATCATGATGGTACATTCATATTGGGATGCGGGTCCGCGTACCCGATTCGCTATCGGTGCGTACGACATGCATCACGGACTAGCACGTAATCTAGAGTAATATAATTAGATGTGACTTGGCATATAGATACGGGATACGCACGTCGTTTATTCGACTTGTATACCTACATTGGGCGGGGAGGACAACTGATAAATGTATGGGATACACACATCGGATTCTATGGTATCCAGAGGAGCCACAGACCCGATGACTTCCTATATTCAAACACCTCGCTCTTCGGAGTATTACGGACGTATATACATTGCAGATACCACGTCCTTAGAGTGTTGGACGTTATATATATACAGATACCTCATTCTTCGGAATGATGGACGTTGCAGATACCACACTCTAGAGGATGTTTGACGTTATGCCTACACCTACCTATACGTTCCGAGGTTGTTCTTACATTGCATTCACTTAGATGGTTAGCACACCCTCTTTATTTTATTCAGTATTATATCTGGCATGCATTTTGTATCTTGTTACGTCCCTCTGAGGACCTGGTTATCTTCCAGATCTGGACGAGGCCTATTACCCTACTGTGTACGGACCAGGTGTGGAGACGAGATACGCTCTTGACGAGGAGCTTGAGTTTTACCATTGGAGTACCCCTGATCATCTTGGTAGGCCTTCCGCCTAGGACTGGAGCTTCTTATCTAGTTAGCAGTTGTTTCAGTCACACTCTTATTTCAGTCTTCAGTACTCTATTTTCATCATTTGTAGTGGGTTTGTTCCCACCGGACATATTTTGGTTTGTACTATGTCATTCGACTATGTTCTTATATTTCAGTCTTTTATTTCAGTATTTTACTTGTTATTTGTGGATGAGATTAGACTCTGCCTGTTGTTGATATTAGACTTGTTAGATTTAGGACAGCATAGCTCGCTTCATTAGGATTCATTAAATTGGAATATCCACAGAGATGTGTCAGCTGGCCAATGCCACGTGGCCTGGTTCCATATATTTTGGGACTGGGGCGTGACACTAAACCTCCTCGATCACTAGTACAATGTCCTCTGGATCTAGGGGAGTATCCTCTAAAGTCTCACCCTCTCGTGGGCTGTAATATGTGGAACAGAGCTCCTCTAGCCAATCATCTGGAGAAAATATATCCAGTTAGGATTGGAGCGAAGTACATACCTCTGAAAGCAGTTCCAATAACATAATCGAGCATATATAACAAGCAATAGAAAAAAGATACTAGATGCACAAGTAGAGAGAATATACAATATAGGGTGAACAGCAATAAGCACAATAAGAACTGAAAGTAAATACAAGAATAACTACAAGTAGAGAACACGAATACTAACTATGTGTTTTAGAGTGTAAGTTCATTATGTGATCGGCTTAGGTTGTACATGAGGTATAAAGGTAACTCCATTATACGTGAGGTGTATAATCGACATGCACATGAGATCAAGAGGGCTTTGATCACATAACCAACTCCTACTCCCCCTTCCCAACCAATACTCATGGATCCAATCACGACACATTAGGTACATGATCACGATAGTCACACTAGCACACGAAATAGTGGATGCACAAGAAGTACATGAAAGTCAATACCCGATGCACACGATAAAATACATGTGACTGGGTACCCGTTGCACATGGTAGGGGATAACACCTCCTGACGGGATCCATATAGCACCAGTCCGTGAAATCACTATGTCGGAAATCAATGTATACTATTTTAGAACATGCATATATACAATATTATGAATTAAAAACAAACAGAGAAATGTACTCGCCTGAAGTCCTGAGCAACGTGTGTCTCTCGATGCCCAAGCTGGTGTCTCATAACCTATATATGGTATGTTGCATCAATACAAGGTTCAATGATGAAAATAAATAAAGTTGATACAATTCTAGGTCAATACGCCATTTCTAAGTTAAACCAATGAATTCTAGGTTGTAAGATTCTAATGCTAGTCACTAAGTCGATATACTATAAAATTATGCTAAACTAGCTAAGCTAATACACAACAGTACATTCAAGGAGCCGTATCCTAAGATACGCAAGTTTCGGATATAAAAATAGGTTTTTATATATATACATAAGTCACATATAATAATAATATCTCAAAACAATATAAATATGATACCTTGGCCTTGCACCAATGCGTATTGCAACTACCTTGATACCAAAGCTCAATACCTTGGGTATCAGCCCAATACCTTGGTGATACCTTGGTATCTCAAGGTAATCTAAGACTAAACATAATAGATAAACATATATATATATATATATATAAATAGATACCTCAAACTAATTTGCTAACTATACACTAATCACTTAAACTAATTAACCATCACCTTAACTAAATAAACTAACTATTTTCTAACAAGTCTACTAAACTAATATATATTACCTATACTAATATACATATCTATCTAATAACATAATCAACTAATACATCTACTACTCACTAACCACTATTAAAACTAGTATACATAGTTATATACATACTAACTACCCCACATAGACTACTAACCAAAACCTCAATACCTTGGCTCAATAATAACCAAAATACCTTACCTGATACTGGACACTGCTACTCCCCTGCACTTGGCTGTTGATGTGGAGTTGCTCAGTGTTCTTGCTCTCTGCCTGAAACTACTAACTGTTGCAGTCTAGCTGCTACTTGTTGTGTATGCCACTGCCCTCTCTGCTGATAATTTTAGTGTTCATGCTTATAGTGGCTAGACTGTGCACACATAGTATTGCAGTGAGGTTGCTCCCCCTCACCGCCACTGTGCACGAACTGATACTAATATTTCAGGTATGCTAAAATAATGAAGGTTGTACTATTATCTTCAATGGTGAAGGTAAGCTGCTATGTTGCTGCTCTTGAATGCTCACTGTGCAGCTAGAGCAAGCTGCTACACTGGCCAATGAAGTTGCTGCTGAGGCTCTGCTAGCTGCAGTGGTGGCTCTCTTTGCTGTGATACTGCACACAGTGGTGTGTTTCCAGCAGTGCAGAGATACAGTGTGGCTGTGCACGAGATGGCCACTGCAACTACAGCTCCCACTGGCTGCTGTGCATTGCTGAATCTCATTTGCACCAAGCTGCTGTGCCTTAGTTTGTTGTGGAATGTATACAGGGACTTTGCTGTAGGTGTTGGTCTACTCGCAAGCCTGCTGCAGCTGCTGCTCTACTCGCAGACCTGCTGAACACTCTCTTGCACATACTGTGCACTTCAAGATGCACAGTTACTTCCCTTCTTCTCTGTGCACTGCTTGCTGGTGACTCCCCCCTTTCTAGGTGTTGGTCTACTCGCAAGCCTGCTGCAGCTGCTGCTCTACTCGCAGACCTGCTGAACACTCTCTTGCACATACTGTGCACTTCAAGATGCACAGTTACTTCCCTTCTTCTCTGTGCACTGCTTGCTGGTGACTCCCTCCTTTCTCTATGCACTGATGTGCACCTTATAAACCACAGGGAAGATTTCATTGGGACTGTGCTCAGCTGCACAGTCCCTTATTCGAGCTACTGAATATGCAGCCACCTGTTGCACCCTGTTGTTCCCCATCTCTTAGCACACAGTGCAACTGCTGCTGTGTATGAAGACCCTACCTGATCACCCCCTGTCTAAATGCTCACTTACTCACTCACTCACACTGATCACACAAACACATAACACTCACTACACCTTATGCATATAAACACAACCAATATGTAGCTATATATATATATATATATATATATATATATATATATACACACACACACACACACACATATAGATTTATGTAGATACTCTATTATATACACATAGACACACAGAAATACAAAAACCCAAATTACACTATTATATACTCTATATAGTACATAGATAGTATATACATATATAATTACATATGCACGTATAGTAAAATGAGCCAAAACACAAACACATGGAGTGCATCGCACCCGAATCACACTTCTTCTATGATACGCTTGCGATACGGCTCCAACACACAACCAAACGCATCCTAGAGGACATGTACAAGTATAATACCTAAATTATGAACAATACGTATAGTAATTAGAGTGTCTACGTATCCGTGTCACAATGTGATATGCACAAGGCCCCGTGTCGGAGGAAACCCCCCAAAATCAACCCGTTTCGTCAAATTGACGAGATACGGCCTACACGTATCCAATTGTTGACATGACACTAGTCACAAACAAACAATCAAGTGTCAATTAGATCTATTAGATTAATTGACAAGTACTACATGTGCCAATCTCAGAATTTCTCCAAAATTGGCACCAATTTGGTCATAACTTCCACCGTAGGTCTCCAATTGACCCAAAACCAAAACCTATAAGTAGCCTATGCATGTGGGTTGGTTTCTCATGGTAAAATCTTAGATCTATAGTCTAATAGAAGGAAGAAAACTGAATTGTACCTATTGGGAGATGGATTCCCAATAAAAATTTCCTAATTGACAAGTAGCTCCTCTCCTTGTAGATCTTGGCCTCCTCCTCCTTGCTCTTTGCTTGTAGATCCTTGATGTAGAGGACTTAATGATGAATTTAGAAGGTGATTGGTGAAGAATTGATGAGGGAATGGAGGGAAATTGGAAGAGGAAAATGTAAATCTAGAAATTTGGGGAAGAAATGAAATGAGAGTACTCTCTCTCTCCTCCTAATTATGGCTGGTCATAAATCCCTCTCCAAGCAATGTATAATATCCCAAATACCCCTTGGGGCCTCTCATAAAAAAATAATTAGGGAGGGAAGGTTCTAGTCTAATGGTTTCACTAATTAATCAAGTCTCTTAATCCATGGGCCTAATTCATGGGCTCAACTTAGACTAGTCTAAAAGTTTGTTTCATGCTCTCTAATTAAATGGTTAGGTCCACTACACAAGTCTAAAATAATCTACACTAGCCACAATTAATAATACAATAAATAAATAAATCATGCCATGCACAAATATTAATTATAATTAATCCTAAATAATTAATACCCATTGACAATTACCAAACTACCCTTAGATGAAAATGTGAGGGTGACACTTTGAAAGTCTAAGTCTGAACTCTTGAAGGGCCAAGTCTAGAAATCTTTTGCCTCAAACGAGTCATCTCGCTGAGCAAAGTGGGTCAGGTCATTGCACTTGCGCCATTTGAATTAACTGTCCGCTTGAACGGAACGGATCGTTATAGGTATATCCCTTTACGGTTTTACTCCTCGCTTTACCCCTTAGACCGCGCCAACATAATGCTTATGTTTTCATATAAATGCATGCTTGCCTGCTTACACTGTAGTTTGTACTCATTGCCTCGTTCCAATACTTGCCATAATGAAATTATGCTTCAATCAAGTACCAATATCCGTATCGTGCATTCATCTAGTTAGCCAGAAGACTATCAAATAGTCATTCTGTGAAATATGAACCTGCACGTATCCGGGACCGTTAGGTCACCAAGGCAGTCCATGAACCAGGTGAATGCATCAAGTCAAGTTGAACACTAAACGAGAATCATGTCAAGTAAAGCAAGAATCATAGCTCATGGAACAATACTCGTTCAGAACAAGAATTATCATGTCATATTGTGAATTTGGAAGACCCAAGACTTGCATTTCACAGACTGTCATGCCCCAGCCTCGAAGGCCGCCCGACCACCGTTCCCCCGACGGACTGGACGCGAATCACCGTGCCTCGGGCTCCTGCGGGGCACGTATGGCCGTTTGATACTGGGACGTGATGTCGTGCGAGCCTTGGGCTGCGCCCGCACAAGGCAACATCGTTAAAGTTTGTCTATCATCCCATTAATCGAGTAAGCAGCGGAGGGACATTATTGCAATGCAATGCATTTAGCCAACTGAGTATTCGGGGGAAATCGAGGGACTGGGTTCTCTGTTTATAAAGGCATCATTCCATACATTATGCCCCTCTATACGAAAGCATGCTCGAGGCATTCAAAACCAGATTTTTGGGTCTTGGAGATGAGGCACGCCTATCGTTCCCTCGGACGATCCAGTACCTACAAGCAAGTAAACTGTTGGCGGGTCAACACTTTTATAAGTACTGGTGAGTAAAAATAACTGAACAGAAGCAAACATTCACTAAAACCAACACTAAGTAATCATGTTATAAAATATTACATTACTAGTGATCTTTCTAGTTTTACCTATGTTCATTTCATGCAGCTGAAGAACGGAGTCATATTACTTTATTTTGGAAATATCTTTAGAAAACAGGGTTCATATTCGATATAAGCAAAGCAGACAAGACAAGCCAATTATTCTGTTATCAGGGTGTGTGCAGCGTGTCTCATGAGCTATACTCAAAGACTCTAGGGACAAATGCACATATAGACACAATGTACATCTAGGGGTAGTCCTCTATCAAGCCAACACAATGAACTATCTTATATGCAGTGCGGTCCCTGAGTAACTCAGAATCGGCAGAAGTTGATCCAGCTAACCAATGACTCATTTATCTGATGATATTGGCAGCTGTGACATATGATTGCTTTCCACTATCTTTATAGCAGCCATGACATATGGTTCAACCCTCCACCAATAGCCATTGTCCGACCGATGTGAATGCATGAAATATTATTAAATAAACTCTAGGATGAAGATGAGACGAACCATCAGACCATATATCTTTGTTACGGACTAGCCGCACTCACTGAACAAGTTCAAGCACACGATATGGTTCTCTCGGAGCACAGGCGATAGTGGAACATGTTCATGCAAACTCTTAGTCTTAGACAAGCGTTTCAGGGTCTCTTAGTTAAGCAGACAAGTTCATTTTAAAGACAAGCTAGGTGAGTTCTCTTATTTAGCATGCAAGGCAGGTTCTATCATTCTCTTATGAAAACAAGCATTCAAAAACTCAGATTCATTATTAAGGCGTGCAAGAATCAAAGAACGAAGTTCTGCCCACTCACCTTGATACATAGTGCCGACGCGGAGCGGGGTACTACATACTTACCCAACAACAAAAAGTTTTGTCCTCGAAACTTCAAGGATAAACTTCTCGATATTCCGAGCAGCGATAGTCCTCATCCCTCGTCGTACTCAATCGAAACAATCAAGTCCAGAAAATATTTGTACGACTTTGAGAATATCTATAGACTTATTATATGGAACGCTCTATTACAATACAATATCGAGCAAATCTCAGAGTCATAGTAATGTAATGGGCAAAGAATCGAATCCACTCTCATACCATTATGTCACACCCCGTCCCCGAAGGTCGCTCGACCACCGTTCCCCTACCAGACCGGATGCGAATCACCGTGCCTCGGCGCTCCCACGGGGTGCATATGGCCATTTGATACCGAGACGTGATGCCGTGCGAGCCTGGGGTTGTGCCCGCACAAGCAACATCATTAAAGTTTGGCTATCATTGCATCAATCGAGTAAGCAGAGGAGGGACATTGTTGTAATGCAATGTATTTAGCCAACTGAGTATTCGAGGCAAATCGAGGGACTGGGTTCTCTATTTACAAAGGCATCATTCTATACATTATGCCCCTCTATACGAAAGCATGCTTGAGGCAATCGAAACCAGATTTTTGGGTCTTGGGGATGAGGCACGCCTATCGCTCCCTCGGACGATCCAGTACCTGCAAGCAAGTAAACTGTTGGTGGGTCATCACTTTTATAAGTACTGGTGAGTAAAAACAACTGAACAGAAGCAAACATTCACTAAAACCAACACTAAGTAATCATGTTATAAAATATTACATTACTAGTGATCTTTCTAAATTTACCTATGTTCATTTCATGCAGCTGAAGAACGAAGTCATATTACTTTATTTTGGAAACATCTTTAGAAAACAGAGTTCATATTCGATATAAGCAATGTCACACCCCAGCCCCAAAATACGTAGGACCAGGAATACGCGACACTCCAGCTACGCATTCGACCAGACTCTGGTCTGACTCGAATATGTATAAGCTGTGTAATAAAGGGCACTATCTAAAAATCCCGTAAATATAAACATCTATGTCTCAATCCACAATGAACAGAAGTATACAAGAAAGAGCTACATGTGCTAAAGTCGGCCGCCCAATAACACACCAACTCGAATAGACTCGAGAAAAAATATGAGTCTATAAAAACTAGGCTACAACAGCAGATGAATAATTAATATAAAATAACCATAATGCTGGTAGATATGATATGAGTACCTGGTATAATGCCCGCAAGACATGCAACTCCAACAGCAACTCCAAATGCTCCGTAATCGTCTATGCTGCAAAACTGGCAGGGGACCAGGTCCTCAGAGGGACGTAGCAAGGTACAAAATACAACATGCCAAAGTACAACAGAAAGTACAAGTGCAACGACGGTGTAGTCTAGCATAACCAACTAAGTGAGACACAGTTTGAAGACGATGTTCGACGCGTGGGCTTTCCAAAATAAAACTGTAGCTCCGAACACAAAGACACACGGGGCAACCGTAGCTCCGAGCACAGAGTCACACGGGTGATACTACTACTCCGGATACAGGAACACTATATCAATAAGACATACATATATAAAGCGTGTGCAGAGGAGCCCAAACGTCTAGTAACTGTCTTCCCCATCCCAAGCGGTCAACGATGGTGCACTGAACCTGAACCTCTATCTAACAGTCTCGTCACACAGAAATAACTCAACAGACGTGACCCTAAGGTCGTTCCAGTCTCCGGTCATGATGTCAGTATCAGGATACAGGAAATCTGGCACGATAATAGTGTATAAATGTATCCTGGGGTGACGATATACTCAGGTACGTACATCAAGGTGTGACGAACATCTAACATTCGTTACAAGACGTTACGATGAACGTCTGCACCCGGTTGTGATCCGGACGCGAAGTAACGATCTTAATCAAACACACGCACAATATAAATAATAAAACAATAAATATCTGGTAACTGAAATATAAGGTGGCAAGGTATACTTACCTGCGTCCGGCTGCTGAAGATGGGGATCCGGTACCACTTCCGAGTCCGCAGGTCCCGTAGTACCTAGAGACGAGATACAAACTCAATCAATAAACTATCACGCGGCTGAAATAATGTGTGACACACGTCTAACATTTGATCAAACTTAGCTACACTCATATGGACACGAAGCTAGAGGATTGACCACGTTGACTCGGAGGTTCGTTACATTTAATACGATCGATCACTTGTATAATATCATCAGAACAAATCCTCAATCCCACTATCCATCACGGTGTTTATCATCAGTTCAAGCCATGATCAATCCTCAGATTCCTCCTGGTATTCCCAGACATTATCATGCACGTTTAATTATCATACTCGAAATAAATAATTAATAATTATCTAAACCCTCGATTATAAATACAGTCCTTAAATTATTTGAACACCGCTCCCCAATAACATTATTATTATTTCTCAGTCCTCAAATCACTGACTAATGGTTTGATATTACACACTATTTCACAATCAATCTCCTGTTCCTCAATGTCCATCAATGTTTTAATATCATAACATTATTTCACAACCCTTAACTCTACTCATAAACAATAATCAATTAAATATAATGAATAAATAACTCTTTAAAATCTCTTATGACATTTAAACTCTATACTCCTTATGGCATACATGAACCCTAAACTAACTAAGTTATAAATAACAAATTCATAATATTTAAACCTGCTCCTCTACAACCATCAAAGTGTATATACTAAAATAAAATAAACCCTAAGATTTCACATGACATATATAAACCCTACACTCAAAGTCTAGCTTCTTAAACCCTAACCTTCACTATGTTATATTAAGCCATGAATAATACCACACTACTCATGAAGATGGGGGAGAGTTTGTAGCGCCCCGTTCCTCCTATTCGAGGAGCGTGGCTAAGAAACACAATACGGTATCGTTCGATCGGGATAGATTGAAACAAGAACTCGTCCTCGTTATGGATTTGTTTCTTCGGAATTGATTCCCATATTCAGTGGACCATACCCCCGGGATCGACTTAGCTGCAGAGTCAGGAGGGACCTCTCCGCTGCTATCTTTTATTGCCTCGGTTTTCGATGTCGCTTGTTCCTTTCGTGCTTTGAGTTAGTTTTGGGATTTGCTTGTTTTCCTTGAACGGTTTCGATGGTTTTCATTATTTTTGTTCTTTGAACTGCACTTCAATTTTGAGATTGGAAAAGTGGAAGAGGTATTGATCGAGCTGTTCATAATGCAGGTGAACGAGCAGTAGGCGGCTTGCAAGCGGAGTCGTGAAGCGCCTCTTTCCTTCTCCCTTCCAACAATCTAAGTGAGTGGCTACTATCCCGATTAGCTAGCCCTGCTTCCAAGTCTTCACACCTAAATCCCTTGCATTCTTGTTGCCCCGATCAAACGATACCAAGTAATAATAAAATATACCAAGATAAAAAGGGAATAGACTTGGATTGTATTGCTTGTCATTCAACTTGGGAACGATTACTTACACTGCATGCTTATTCATTTGGAATGTTCATCATATGTTTCAATTTTAGTTAGAATACATGTTTCTTCTATAAATTGTGCTATGCATATGGAACACACTTTAATTTGGCATAGATTGATCAGTAAGACTATGTAAAACCGCTTGTGCTATGGAGCTTGCCCATATTCGTTTGAAATTCGTATGAAATGATTCAAACTAAATGTGCTTGATCACGGACAACTTGTGCACAAGATATTTTGGCTTCCGCGGACGGCCGCAAGGGCACTGGGGCCGATCCGATCCGGGCGGAAGAGTTCGTATAGTCTTTTGTCATGGACGGGATGCTATGTAGCGGGGCTCGCCACCTGCGTTGCATATCATTCTTGTCCCGAGACTATAACCCGTCCCTTTGTGGCATCATGTCAGTGATCCCTGTGTATATTTAAACCTGTTGCAAACTAACTTGTGTCTTCGTGGTAGGGAAGGCATGGTAAGTATTGTGCAGGTCATTCAGACGGACAGGTAAAATCCACCGAACGGTGGCACATTCATTTCAGTAAATTCTATATGCTGCTTACTTGTAAATGAACTAAGGCAAGATAGAAACCCATAAAATATGCATGCTTCATTAAAACAACGTGTTGATTGGTATAGTTCGGTTAGCTTGCCTTCACCAGTATGTTTCGACATGCTGACCCTCGTTGAAACAGGTTCTCCGAACTAAGGTAAACCGAGCGAGGAGCCGAAGTCGTCTTCCCGATCCAGTCCAGCTGTTGGCGTATCCTGATCGCGCCGCTTTTGAAGTACTTAGAGAAGAAGCTTGCAACTTTATATACAATGCAGCTTCGTGGCAAAGCCGTCCTCCAGCCCGGAGGTCTTTATCATTTTAAAGTTTATAAAGGGATATAATGTACAGGACTGCTATCTCATTTTGAGTCAACACTTTTGTAAGCCCGTGCGGCAAATTAGCTGACTCGTTCAGGAGTTTGTAATAGATGTTCATTATCAATAAAGAAAACTTTTCCATGTTTCAAATCTGTATTTTAATTTATCTGCGTACTCTGAATATGTGCTTATTATGCAAATCATTAAAGCCTTGTGCCGGCGCAACCCCAGGCCCGCACGGCAGCCACGATTCAGGGGACGCCTCAACGATTCTTTGGAATCGGGTCGTGACATAATGGTATCAGAGCACATATTCAAGTTCCTTAGACTCTCGTACTGGAAAAGTTCCTTTAACGATCAATTTCCTGTGCGAACTCTTGAACTCGCTAGGCCAAATGAGATACGTTCATGCAATAAGTCCATAATACATTATGATCCTAATGTAATTTACCTTCTTTTGAAGGAATGGCACCAGCGCAATCTGCAGCACAAGCACCGAACAAAATGCAAGGCCAAAAAAGTAGTTCGGGCACTTCGGGAAGCTCTCGGAGCCAGCGAGGCATATCTCAAGTTGATCCGCTTGAGCGGATAATGCTAATGTTAGAAGCACAACGACAAGGAGATGATGCTCGCCAAGCCAAGTTTGAAAGCAATTTAGAGACCCGATTCTCAGTCCAACAAAAGCAGGTAGATGCCCTGCAACAGATCGTTCAGACTTTGACTTCCAACCATTCTGCTGCAACTGCAACGACTCCGGTGGAACAGCCCGTGCTTGAAGTTGAGACTCCACAAATTCCAAGGTCGAAGGACGTGACTGCCTTCGACTTTGGCCACTTCAAAAAAGTTTGCAACACCCCATTCAATGGGACTGAGGACCCAGTGGTAGCTCTAGATTGGCTAGCCGAACTTGAAGATCACTTCGCTCTGTTAGAGGTCCCCGAAGAGAAGCGCGTCGCCTTTGTGCAACTTCAGCTCCGCCTCAACGCGCACGATTGGTCGGACGTGCATCGACGATCTCTCCAATTTGATCACGGAGAGGAGGCGATCTCGTGGATAACTTTTTGTGCTGCGTTCAAAGAGGAGTTTGTACCCCCTCTAATACAACATTAAATGGAAAATGAGTTCGTGAAACTGAGGCAGGGCAGTATGACAGTTAAACAGTATTCTGCCGAATTCAACCGACTCTCCAAATTTGCTAGGGCTTATTTACCTGATACAACGAGTCGAGCTAGAAGGTTTGAAGGCGGTTTGCATCCTGCCATCCATGGGCACGTGGTTGTTAATCAGTACGGGACCATGCGTGAAGTCATGAATCACGTCTTATCTCTTGAACCACAGTATCCTCACGTTTCTACTGGCTCTATGCATACCTACAATCACAAAAGCCAAGGGAACGAGAGAGGAAACAATGCTACAAAGCGACAAAACAATGGTGGTCAAAATAAGACAAATGCAGGAGTATGTTGTGAGCACTGCTACAGACCGGGGCACACCATCGTTAATTGTTACTTGAAGAATGGGTCTTGTTACAACTGTGGCGAAAATGGACACTTGATTCGAAACTGTCCGCTCCTAGATCGCCGCCAGCAACAAAATAATCCCTAACGGTTGGTTCTATTCCTAAGTTTTGCGATGAAACTTCCAATTGGTTGGGTAGGATGTAGCGCCCCGTTCCTCCTATTCGAGGAGCGCGGCTAAGAAACACAATACAGTATCGTTCGATCGGGATAGATTGAAATAAGAACTCTTTCTCGTTATGGATTTGTTTTTTCGGAATCGATTCCCATATTCAGTGGACCGTGCCCCCGGGATCGACTTAGCGGCAGAGTCAGGAGGGACCTCTCCGCTGCTATCTTTTATTGCCTCGATTTTCGATGTCGCTTGTTGCTTTCATGCTTTGAGTTAGTTTTGGAATTTGATTGTTTTCCTTGAACGGTTTCGATAGTTTTCATTATTTTTGTCCTTTGAACTGCACTTCAATTCCGAGATTGGAAAAGTGGAAGAGGTATTGATCGAGCTGTTCGTAATGCAGGTGAACGAGCAGTAGGCGGCTTACGAGCGGAGTCGTGAAGCGCCTCTTTCCTTCTCCCTTCCAACAATCTAAGTGAGTGGCTACCATCCCGATTAGCTAGCCCTGTTTCCAAGTCTTTACACCTAAATCCCTTGCATTCTTGTTGCCCCGATCAAATGATACCAAGTAATAATAAAACATACCAAGATAAAAAGGGAATAGACTTGGATTGTATTGCTTGTCATTCAACTTGGGAACGATTACTTACACTGCATGCTTATTCATTTGGAATGTTCATCATATGTTTCAATTTTAGTTAGAATACATGTTTCTTCTATAAATTGTGCTATGCATATGGAACACACTTTAATTTGGCATATATTGATCAGTAAGACTATGCAAAACCGCTTGTGCTATGGATCTTGCCCATATTCGTTTGAAATTCGTATGAAATGATTCGAACTAAATGTGCTTGATCACGGACAACTTGTGCACAAGGTATTTTGGCTTCCGCGGACGGCCGCCAGGGCACTCGGGACGATCCGATCCGGGCGAAAGAGTTCGTATAGTCGTTTGTCATGGACGGGATGCTATGTAGCGGGGCTCGCCATCTGCGTTGCATATCATTCTTGTCCCGAGACTATAACCCGTCCCTTTGTGACATCATGCCAGTGATCCCTGTGTATATTTAAACCCGTTGCAAACTAACTTGTGTCTTCGTGGCAGGGAAGGCATGGTAAGTATTGTGCAGGTCATTCAGACGGACAGGTAAAATCTACCGAACGGTGGCACATTCATTTCAGTAAATTCTATATGCTGCTTACTTGTAAATGAACTAAGGCAAGATAGAAACCCACAAAATATGCATGCTTTATTAAAACAACGTGTTGATTGGTATAGTTCGTTTAGCTCGCCTTCACCAGTATGTTTTGACATGCTGACCCTCGTTGAAACAGGTTCTCCGAACTAAGGCGAACTGAGCGAGGAGCCGAAGTCGTCTTCCCGATCCAGTCCAGCTGTTGGCGCATCCTGATCGTGCCGCTTTTGAAGTACTTGGAGAAGAAGCTTGCAACTTTATATACAATGCAGCTTCGTGGCAAAGCCATCCTCCAGCCCGGAGGTCTTTATCATTTTGAAGTTTATAAAGGGATGTAATGTACAGGACTGGTATCTCATTTTGAGTCAACACTTTTGTAAGTCCGTGCGACAAATTAGCTGACTCGTTCAGGAGTTTGTAATAGATATTCATTATCAATAAAGAAAACTTTTCTATGTTTCAAATCTGTATTTTAATTTATCTGCGTACTCTGAATATGTGCTTGTTATGCAAATCATTAAAGCCTTGTGCGGGCGCAACCCCAGGCCCGCACGGCGGCCACGATTCGGGGGATGCCTCAACGATTCTTTAGAATCGGGTCATGACAGAGTTTATCTCGACGATACATAGTGGTGGTGTTGGCCGGTTGTATTGGTGACGACGGTGGTGAGTGAAGGTAGTTGACGGTCTGAGTAGCAGCGGGTCGTCGAGATGCTCGGCTGGCCGGAGGGGTGTTGATGGTGGTGTTGAAGAAGGGTGGTGCTGGTGGTGTTGAGTAGTGGTGCTGGTGGGTGAAGTGGTCTATACAGGTCAGGGTGAGGGTGAGGTGGTGCACAACAGTGTCTTCCAGGGATTTTCCGTTGGTGGCTGAGAAAACATCGGTTCAGGGAAGAGTTCGAGGCTCACGCGGCCTCGGCGGTGACCGCAGCTTCGACGAAATCGAGCTTCGATATGGTCTACCAGCTCACAACCAGGCAGCAGTTCGGTTGATCATTCTTGGTATGCGGGTTCCCGAAGGAGCGCAACTTGCTCGTACTGTATCAAGGAGATGCTGCTCGCTCAGCCAGTGCAGGAGTCTCGATGAGGCACAACGAGTCGGTGCTTGGCATTCACTGGTGGAGACTAGGGAGGTCCCGACTTCCCAGATCTGATCGTTGCACCGGCATGCGACAGTTCGCCGGCTCGACTAGGTCGGGTGGTTAGTTGGCTTAGCGAGAAGCGTCGTGTCGAGCAAAGGTGATCGGTAGGGGAGTTGGTACTATACTTGGCGGGGTCGACGGGGGGTCATGATTGGCCGAACCTGGCCTGCTCGTGCTTCTGCACGGCCAGGGTGGTGGTGGTCATACTAAGGGGAGCTAGGGTTGGGTGCATCCCTTAGAGGAAGTAGAAGGAGAAGAAGAAGAAAAAAGGAAGAAGGAGAAGTAGAAGAAACGGGAGGAGGTCGGCTAAAATTTTGAGGAGGGAGGAGAGAGAGAGGGGGTGGGGTTCTCTAGGTTTTGGGGATTAGGGCCAGCCTTGGGGGAAGAGTGTGATGGTGATGTTTTATAGGGAGGCGTGATATAGTTTGTGGGGTGAGGATGCTTCCAAATTTGAATTAGTGGCTAGGATTAGTCATGAGGGAATTTTGTTCACACAATGAAGAGGGAGGGGTGATGTTGGACCAGTCAATGCTTGAGGGAGTTTTCTTCATTTGGGTTTAAACCAAAGAGGGGATGACACCTAAAGCAATATTTGCAAATAAGACCCTTAATTTTGGGTATTTGCACAAACACATAAAATGATAAAAAAATTATGGGAGAATTGGTGTTTGGTGTTTTGTAGGGTAAGGGGGTATTGTGTGTTTTGCATGGGCAAAATTAAATAGGCATTAGAATTAAATTAGGATTAAATTAGGATTAGTCAAAGTTGGTATCCCCAATTTAATTAGAATAAAAATGTTATGTGCTCTTAAATTAAATGGGGGCACATGGGATCTCAATTGGGAGTGACATAAAGGTTAAAAATGGTGTAGGCTTGGAGTCAGTCTTGAACCCTTTAATTGGTCTGGCTCAACGGGTTGAGTTGGTATCTTAAAATTGATGGCAATGATACAGGTGCGTGACACGAGATTAAATAATGGATTTCGGTTACGGAAAATTATACAATTAATTTAGAGCACAAGGAAATATGATTTTGAGTGACGGAAAAGTCCAGCGCCTAAATTGGCTTGTCAAGTCAAGAGTGCAAAAATCTGTTGGAATTTATGGGCTGATGTTGGGCTCCGAATATTTCAACAACGATAGGGCGCTCCAAGGGTTTAATTTAAAATCAGACATCTGTAACCTTACTCTAAACCTCAATCATCTACTGCTAAACCAAATTTTTTTAACCCATACCAGACTATCTGTAGAAATAAATAAGGGGGTTTACATTCTTCCCAACTTAGAAAAATTTCGTCCCCGAAATTAAAAGTAAAGCACGATAATAGCTAAGAGAATTTAAAAGCAAACTGGTAATCAAATGCGGTACGTAAATTCGTACCTTGGTCCTCAAATAAATACGAGAACTGCTGTCGAATGGAATCCTCGCACTCTTAGGTAGATTCGCCTGGCGAATGATGCTTCCATGTAACTCTGACCAGTCGAATAGTCTGACCCCTCAAAGTCTTCTTACTGTGATCGAGTATCTCCACTGGCTGCTCCACGTAAGATAAACTGGGCCCGACTGTAATCTCTGAATGATCAAGCATGTGGCTAGGGTCTGCCACGTATCTCCTCAACTATGATACATGAAATACGTCATGCACCCCTTCTAATGATGGAGGCAATGCAAGACGATAAGCCATTTTGCCAAATCATTCCAAGACGTCAAAAGGTCCGATGTACCTCGGTCTCAGCTTGCCTCTGCCTCCGAATCTGATGGTACCACGAGTAGGCGATATCTTCAAAAATATATGGTCACCTTCCTTGAACTCCAAAGGTCTGCGGTGCGCATCTGTCCAATATTTCTGTCTGTCCTTTGCTGTACGTAAGTGGCTCTGATTCTGCTTGACTTTCTCTATCGTCTGTGTCACCAACTCTGGACCAAGTATCTGATGCTCTCCTACGTCACTCCAACATACTGGTGACCTACACTTCCTGCCATACAGTGCCTCATAAGGTACCATCTGTATGCTAGCCTGGTAGCTATTATTGTAGGAGAATTCCACCAAGTGTAGATGGTCCTCCCAAGATCCTCCAAAATAGATCATGCACGCTCTCAACATATCCTCTAGTATCTGTATTGTGCACTCTGACTGGCCATCAGTTTGTGGATGATATGTAGTGCTGAACTTGAAACGAGTTCCTAGACTCTCCTGCATACTTCACCAAAAATATGATGTGAATCTGGAATCACGATCTGATATAATGCTGACAGGAACCCCATGTAGTCGTACTATCTGCCTCATATACATGTCAGCTAATATCTCCGTGGTCTGCCCAACTCTGAAGGGCAAAAAATATCCAGACTTGGTGAGTCTACGACAACCCAAACTGCATCCTTCTCGCTAGGGCTCCGTGGGAATCCTGTGACAAAGTCCATGGTAATGTGTTCCCACTTCCACTCGGGAATGGAAAGTAGTTACAATAGTCCTGCAGTCCTCTGATGTTCAGCCTTGACTTGCTGACAGACTAAATATCTCGCCACGAATCTTGTAATCTCTTTTCATCCCATGCCACCAGTAATATTGTCTCAAATCTCGGTATATCTTCGTACCCTCGAGATGAATAGAATAAATTGAGCTATGAGCCTCAGTCATCAACTCTTGCCAGCGCCTCTGTCTCATATTAAGCTCCTTCTATGTATAGACATACCTCAGACTTTTGTGATCTGTGTAAATCTCAACACGCTCTCCCTAAAGGTAGTGTTGCCATAGCTTTAGTGCAAATATCACTGCAGCTAGCTCTAGATCGTGCGTCGGATAGTTCTTTTCATGAACTCTCTGCTGTCTCGATGCATAGGCTATCACTTTGTCATGTTGCATCAGTATACATCCTAATCCGCTCCCAGACGCATCACTGTATACTATAAATCCTCCCGATCCTGAAGAAAGTGTCAAAATCGGTGCTGACGTCAAACGCTTCTTCAATTCATCGAAAGCTGTCTGACACTCTTCGGTCCAGATAAACTCCTCGCCTTTATGCGTTAGTCGCGTCATAGGCACAATAATCCTCGAGAAATTTTCTATGAACCTCCGATAATATCTGGCAAGTCTGAGAAAACTCCTAATCTCTGTAACTGATAAACTCATATTTGCTGAGCTTGGCGTACAGCCTCTTCTGCCTCAGTGTCTCCAACACGATCCTGAGATGTCTCTCGTGCTCCTCCTGGCTCTTGGAATATACTAAGATGTCATCGATGAACACCACCATAAACTTATCTAAGTACTGGTGGAAAATATTGTTCATCAGGCTCATAAATACTGCTGGCGCATTGGTTAAACCAAACGGCATGACTAGAAACTCATAGTATCCATACTTCATCCGAAAAGCCATCTTCGGAATGTTCTCTTTTCGTACCTTGATCTGATGATATCCTGATTTGAGATCGATCTTCAAGAATACATATGTGCCACTTAGCTGATTTAAATAAATCATCGATACGCGGCATAAGGTACTTATTCTTTATCGTTACAGCCCTTAATGCCCTGTAATTGATATACAAACGTACCTTCCCATCCTTCTTCGGTACAAATAAGATGGATACTCTTCATGGAGAAACACTAGCCCGACTGAAACCCTTGACTATGAGATCCTCTACTATGGACCTTTAACTCATCCAACTCTATCGGTGCTAGTCTGTAGACGGGGGAAATAATTGGCTCGGCTCTTGGAGTCAACTCTATAGCAAATTCTATCTCTCTGTCAGGTGGCAGGCTAGGAAGATTCTCTAGAACCACATCCTCAAACTCTGATATAATGCAGGGGTACACTGGTTCACCTTCTACAATGTGTGCCTCTAAGGTAGATGTACACCATGCTCCCGGGCTCCCTGAAGAAACTTAAACTTAGGGTAATCTGGTGGTCATAAATAATGTAACCACGTTGACAATCTAGCATTGCGTGGTATTGGCTTAACCAAATCCATGTCTAGGGTAATGTCATCGTCTAGACTAAACCTCATAATAAATTCTCCCGTTCTGTTTTCAACATCAATCCTCAAAGAATTTTTTTCCTTGCCTAATGTATAATTACTCTTCTCCTCAAATTTATTCTTATAATTGTATTCCTCAAATTTTTTTCTTTTCGTTATTTATCTCTCCAAGTCACATAGTACATTAATGGTATCACCCAAGCACATACTAGAATTCCTGGAATTAGATCATTATCTTCCAAGTGAGAGCCTAAAATTTTATCCTCACCATTTCCTAATAATATTCCTGGTATCGCCATCATATACATCAACTAAGTTCTAGCATCGGGCTATGCATTTCCATAAATTATTCTAGGTCATGATCAACAATCTTTCCAGCTTCCAGTACTTCCAAGATCATTGCTATCTCAAGCACGGGTAGGGTACTACTGGGTCCAATTCTCTTGCTAACCTTCCACACTAGTTCTAGCATCTAAAAAGAACCTATCAATCTATCCTACTAAGTGTAACAACTGTAACACCCCGTTAAGCGGACTGCCATTTCAAACGACAATATTGTAATATCTTGACCCGCTTTGCTCAGGCGAGAACACTCGTTTGAGACAAAGGATATCCAGACTTGTCCTTACAGGTTCCAGCTTAGGCTTTCAGAGGCTCGCCTGACGTATCGCTCTACCGAGGCGAATCATCGCTAAGGTGGGTGACTACGGTAAACTTGTCTTTGCTTAGCCAGCACACATAAAATCTGGAATGATACATGCTAGTCACTAGGTGAATCACCCCCTGCATGCTAATAAGAATCCAACACACTTAGCTAAGGGAATAATCCCAACTTGTATTGCTTATGTAGAACATGGAAATGAAACACTGCTTATATATATGTTCAGTGTCACGACCTGCACCCAAAATTTGGGCATGAGTCGTGGGTACGTCCAGCCTACGCCGCAGCATCAGCGGTAGAATGCTGTCTAGGTCTCAACACAACATATATCCTGTCAATCGTCTCAACTCCGTATGGAGGACAATGTAATAATCCACAGTTCTATAAATATACTCAATCACAAGCTATAAGAATAATGGCACGAAGAGAATGGAAAAAATTCTATAATAAACCAACCACAATAAGTCCAACTCAATCCTGGGTCTAGATGACCTCACAAAGTCACAAAATAATAAATACAACTCAGTCTCAATCTAAAACAATAATGCAGAAAAATAATCTAAGAACAGGCAGGTAAGATCTCCTCTAGATTAGGCAACTCCTCTGGGATTTCCGGAGTAAAATCTCTCTCTAATCCTGGGCCATAATGAGTGGGGCATAAGTTCTCCAGGTCCTCTGAAAAATGTTATCCAGTCAGGATTGGAGCGAAGCACAAGCACTAACAGCAGTTTCATTAAATTGACAAAGACTATAAATAGTGTAAGAAATACAAGATGGAAATAAATACTGGAAATGTAAAGTACTGGAGAAATAGAAATAGGCAATAGAGCATCTAGCAATGAATAATAAACAGTGAATGCTAGAACAAGTAAATCTGAATAAAATAGACATCTAGCTAAGTATTTGAATTATCAGTTTATTATGTGATCGACTTGGGACTAGATCAGGCTGGTTATATATGATTAGCTATGATTCTTGTAGGTCAGGCTAACCATATGGTTAGCTATGATGCATGTAGTGGTCAGGCTAATCATATATAACAGCTATGATGCATGTAAATGGTCAGGCCGCACCCGACGTGAGAAGTGGGGTGAGCTATGATGCATGTAAATGTTTGGATATGATCACATAATCTACTAATAGTTCCCCATCCCCCAGCTAGCACGATGGATTCAAATCACGACTCCTCATAATGGGGATCTAGGGTGCTAACTCGTGTATCCATAGTGTCGGAATCAAGTATGTAATACAACTAGATTATAGAAGTAATCAACAAAATAAAAACTGTTAGAGAATGTACTCGCCTGTGGTCCTGAGCAAGGTGTGAGGATCGATGTCCAAAGTGGGATCACAATGACCTATTTGTGGAATATAATTGTCAAATACTGAATTAAGGAAATAAACATGCTTAACTAATTAAATATAAGGCCTCTAGGTCAATTCTGAGGTTTACTGGTCAAAATTAGGTTAACTAGTCAATACTAGCCCATATATATATCATAATAGTCCATATTGGACAAAACCTAACTAAACTAGTCATTTCTAGCTATACTAGACATTAGTACATAGCTATCTATATGATATTACATAATACTTATATAATAAAGTCTAGTTAGCACATATATACTTATATATAGCTTACAAGCTAAATCACTACCTAAATACACACCTCTAAAACTGATACACAATTTACTGTCTGAAATTTCCCAGACCTACCCATACCTACATCACACACAGGCTATACACCTCTCTCTCTCTCACTCACTGAATTCAGCATTGTTCACTGACACCTGGACACACATTGGTTCATTCATTCATCTATACACTAATATCTCACCCCACACTGATTTCTTAATCCTATGCACACAGTCACACATCAACACATAGGTAAGCTGACACACTAATATACTGCTCCTTCACTCACTCACTGAATGTTGGTACATGGACACAAGTAAACAGCACATTGCCATAACCCTCTCTCTCACAGAATTACACACACACACACACTGTCACATAGGCACATTGGTACCTCACTGCACACAATACCTCACTGCACACACTGATAATACTAGTTACTGATACATATACATATACACACACTGAATTCCTCTCTGCACACTGATACCTGGACATCCACACACACACACACAGGTAAACTGCATACTGCACAGTTAACTACTCACTCACACACACTAGTAGACACTCACTCAGACATACACATGTAGACACAGCCCCTGGACTGCTACTGCACTGCTACAGTCTGAAACTGATACACACACAGAGGGATACATCTGAATTCTGAGACAAATACTGATACCCACACTGTTAAACACCCACACACACAGAATTTACTGCTCACACAGCATACATATATATATTCACACTGATCTCTCTCTTAGGCACAGGTCTACACACAGGTATCAACTGAACTCCTCACTGACACAACCTACAGAATTACACACAGGCACACAGGTTCTCACATACAGGGATACACACTCAGCTACACTAGGTTTTATAGTACACACAGAAATCTGAGAGTTCTCACACAGATACAGTTTTCCTCATACAGACACAATGGCACACCTAGTTCACAGCCATTTAACCCCCATTCACTGATACCTCAAGTTCCTACACTACCACACACATACATGCAGGTATTGATACTGATACACAGGCACACTGAACACAGGAAATGCTAAGATTCACACACACTCTCACCTACACTGGCACACCCCTAATACCTAAACACACAGACACACACAGGATCCCCTATTCAACACCAATGTCTGATACACAATCTAACACAAGCACATGATACTGATACCCAGGATACACATAACCCTGAAATCCAATTCACTGCACACACATATACATACTCAAATTAATGACACAGCACACTGAAACATAAACAACTACACACAGATACCTACTCTAAAACCCGACTAAACAGAATCCTCCTTGACTGTGCACAGTGAATCCCCACAGTGCATTCTCCCCAAAACACACAACTCATTCAATACATATGCAATATATGTGTATATATGTATATTTATATATTAAAACTTGTAATATCAGAAAGGATTAGATAGGTAAATCCTGAAGGGCATTTCTACAAACACCTAGGGGGCTGAAATCGGATCCACACAAGTACCCATGAATCCTAAATTCGAAAACCTAAGGATCGAGATCTAAACTCGTATATAGGAGGTGAAATCCTGTCTACATAAAATCCTTAGGTTTAGGGTTCCTGAATTGGGGAAAAACCAACGTATGGGCACAAAACCCTAGTTCCTCCTAAATCTCCATGTAGAAACCCTAAAATCGAAATCCAAACCAATTTGGTGGGCTCCTAATGGCCAACAATAATGAAAAACAAAATATAATTGAATAAAAATAGGGTTTTACCTATAGGGAGATGGTTTCCCTATGAAAGTTCTTCTTCCCCAAGGTTTCTTGACCCAAGCTCCTTGCTTCCCTTTGTTGGAAGAGGAAGAGGGATCTCCTAGGTCTGGATTCTGAATTTGGGGTAGGGAAATGGTTTTCTTTTATAGAGGCTAGGGTTTTCTTTCTTCATGAAGGAGGAAAGGGTTGAGGGTGGCTCCCTTTTTATATTAAAAGCTAGGTTAGGGTTTCTTATGCATAGGTTTAGGTTAAACCCCCATGTTCGGTCATGCAGAACTCTATTAGCTCAGATTTAGTCATTCTAGGGTTTGAGGTTCAACCCTAAAGTTGGAATTCTAGGGTTTGTCTAGAATTTGGGTTTCAAACTAGGGTTTAGTCCTTAGGGTTATAGTCCTAATGAGTTCTAGGGTTTGACCTAAACCAAACACAACTAACAACATATAAATAGTTTTAAAAACTCAGCAAATTAATTAAATACATAATTATTCAAAATAGTAAAATTACACAAATGCCTTTATCTGGAAATGTGGTAGTGACAAGTCTACCCTCCTAAAAGAAATTTCGTCCTCGAAATTGGACTGAACTAGAACAAGAATGAAATCAGAAAAGGAAATATACCTCAAGTCTAGAAGAGATACGGGTATTGCTCGCGCATTTCGTCCTCTCTCTCCCAGGTCGACTCCCCTGGAGAGTGATGTCTCCATGCAACACGAACCAAAGGAATAGTTTGGTTCCGCAACACCTTCTCTCTGCGGTCCAAGATCTCTACGGGCTGCTCGGGGTAGCTGAGCGTCGGTCCAACCTCAATCTCCGAGTGATCAAGTACGTGACTAGGGTCTGCCACGTATCGTCTCAGCTGTGACACGTGGAACACATCATGCACTCCCTCTAATACAGGCGGCAAGTCTAGTCTATACGCCACTGCACCTACCCTCGCAAGAATACCAAAGGGTCCGATGTAATTTGGGCTAAGCTTCCCGTCTCCACCAAAACGAATCGTGCCACGCGTCGGAGAAATCCGTAGGAATACTAGATCGCCAACCTAAAACAAAACAGTCTCAATATGCAGTCTAAATAAACATACACAAGCTAGAAAAATAACCTATACCTGAAACTCAAGGGGTCTACGGTAGCTGTCGGCCCAATGCCGCTGTCTGTCCTGCGCCACTCGCAGTCTGTCTCTGATGAGTTTCACCTTTTCTGCTGCATCCACGACCATTTCTGGTCCTAGCAAGGCTCTCTCTCCAACGTCGTCCCAAGATAACGGTATACGACACCTCCGTCCATAAAGAGCCTCAAATGTTGACATCTCGATGCTGGCATGGTAGCTGTTGTTGTAAGCAAACTCCACCAGGTGCAGATGATCCTCCCAAGAACCTCCGAGATCTAGAACGCAAGTGCGTAGCATATCCTCGAGAGTCTGAATAGTCCTCTCAGACTGCCCGTCTGTCTGGGGGTGATATGCGGTACTGAACTTGAGCTGAGTGCCCAAGCTAGCCTGCAGACTCCTCCAGAAGTGGAAAATGAAATGACTATCCCAATCTGAGATGATGCTCACAGGAACTCCATGAAGCCTAACGATCTGTCGCACGTATATCTCTGCTAGCCTCTCTATCGACGTGCCCACCTTGAAAGGCAAGAAATGGGCTGATTTGGTCAATCTGTCCTCGATGACCCAAATCGCGTCCTTCCCTCCTGGAGAACGTGGAAGCCCTGAAACGAAATCCATGGTCACGTGCTCCCATTTCCATTCTGGAATCGGTAAAGGTTGAAGCAAACCACCTGGCCTCTGCCGGTCTGCCTTTACCTGCTGGCACACTAGACACCGGGATACGAAGCGTGCTACCTCGCGCTTCATTCCATACCACCACACGTGCTCCCTCAAGTCTCGATACATCTTGTTGGCACCGGGATGCATCGAGTACTGAGTGCGATGTGCCTTCTGCAAAACCTCCTCGCGCAGCTCCCCGCTCGGCACACACATCCTCGTGCCGTGCCGTAAGGAACCATCCTCTGCGATAGTAAAGTCGTCCGACAATCCTGTCTGAACCTGTGCCCTGATACTCCTCAGAGCCTCATCCTCGTACTGCGCAGCTCTGATCCTGTCTATCAGTTCGGACTGTATCTGCAATATCCACATCTGAATCTCAGTACCGGGAACTAACACCTCAATCTCCAAGCTTTCCAGATCTGCCAACAAATGTCTATCAGTCGTCAAGTAAATAGCCATCGGATACCTGCTCAAGGCATCGGCGACTACGTTGGCCTTCCCTGGGTGGTACTGCAATGAGATATCGAAGTCCTTCATCAACTCCAACCACCTCCTCTGCCTCATGTTTAGCTCCTTCTGTGTGAACACGTATTTCAAGCTCTTGTGGTCTGTGAAGATCTCCACACGCTCTCCGTACAAGTAATGTTTCCACAGCTTTAGAGTGAAGATAACTGCTGCCAACTCCAAATCGTGGGTGGGGTAGTTCTTTTCCTGAGGGCATAACTGCCTGGAAGCATAGGCAATTACCTTTCCGTGCTGCTGAAGAACACATCCCAGACCCTTTCCTGAAGCATCACTGTAGATGGTGAACCCACCTGTCCCTGCTGGCAACGTCAAAACTGGAGCTGTCGTCAACCTCTTCTTCAGCTCATCAAATGCAGCCTGGCACTCCTCCGTACAGACAAAATCTATATCTTTCCTAGTCAGTCTGGTCATCGGCGCTGCAATTTTGGAGAAGTCTTGCACAAACCTCCTGTAGTATCCTGCTAGCCCGAGAAAACTCCTGATCTCAGCTACCGAACTGGGGGTAGCCCACGACTCCACTGCCTCGATCTTCTGTGGGTTAACCGAGATTCTGTCACCTGATACCATATGCCCAAGAAATTCAACCTTGTCAAGGAAGAATTCACACTTAGAGAGTTTCCCATACAGCTTCTCCCTCCTGAGAGTCTCTAAGACCAACCTCAGGTACTCTTCGTGCTCCTCCGGGGTCTTGGAATACACAAGAATATCATCGATGAACACCACCATGAACTTGTCAAGGTACTGGTGGAATACCTTGTTCATCAGGTTCATGAATACTGCCAGTGCATTGGTTAAACCAAATGGCATCACCATGAACTCAAACTGGTCGTATCTGGTCCGAAAGGCTGTCTTCAGCGTGTCCTCTCTCTTCACCTTCACCTAGTGATAGCCTGACCTCAAATCTATCTTTGAAAACACCCTCGTCCCGCTCAACTGATCGAAAAGATCATCTATCCTCGGCAGCGGGTACTTGTTCTTGATAGTGATATTGTTCAAAGCTCTATAATCAATGCACATGCGCACCGTGCCGTCCTTCTTCGGTACGAACAATACCGGAGCTCTCCATGGTGATGAACAGAATTTGATGAAGCCTTTGTCCTGCAGCTCCTCGACTTGCTTCTTCAGTTCTGCCAGCTTGCTGTTGTTGACTCTATAGACATGTTGTGAAATGGGCTCCGCTCTTGGAACCAAGTCTATAGAGAATTTAACATCTCTGTCTGGCGGCAAGCCTGGCAACTCCTCTGGAAATACATCCAGGAACTCCGCTATCAGAGGATGTGGCAACTCCTCTTCTTCCGCCCTGGCTCCGCAAAATGTGCTCCTGCTCTGTTCCGCTGCTCCTCTGATGACCTCAAACTCCGGCTCTCCTGGTGGTCTAAATAATACTCTGCCTCTATAACAATCTATAGTAGCATGATGCCTACTCAACCAGTCCATTCCGAGTACAATATCGTACCCCGGAAGTGGCATGACAAGTAAGCTCACGCTCAACTCTCGGCCTCCTACTGACACTCTCCGGTCCTTGCAGTGATCACGGACTAGGATAATACCTCCACCAGTCATGATCTTGCAAGTCCTAGCTAATGGTTCTGTGTCTAAATGATGTCGAAGTGCATAAGATACAGACACAAAACTATGGAAAGCGCCAGAGTCGAATAAGGTAAATACGGGAATACAATCGAGAAGAACCGAACCTGTGATCAAGTCTCCTGCTGGCTCGATCTCCTCGACTGCCATGGCGTACGCTCGCCCCTGGGGTACACCTCTCTGCTACTGGTGCTGGGCAAACTTCTGATGTTGCGGTGGAAGTGGTGCCCTCTGTTGTTGGCCTCCTAGTATGGCAGGTACCCTGTCTGGTCCTCTCTGGGCGGCTGCTCCACCCTGACCTGGACGAATGGTAGGGCAATCCCTTAGCTGGTGTGTCATTGATCCGCAGGACAGACATGAGCCCAATCTCTTCCTGCAGATCTCTCTAGTATGGCCTGTCTTCCCATAGTATGCACACTGGATGGCGGGCTGAGTCTGCCTCTGTTGCTGCTGCTGGACCTGCCCTCGGGCTGGTGCCTGGTACTGCTGGTGCTGCTGCTGAAAGGGCCTCTACTTCTGCTGATAGTGTGGACGCTTGCCCGGTCCCGCACTACTGTTTGCTCCTCCGGAAATATCGTGTCCCCTTTTGGGCCTGAGGTCCAAGTCGTCCTCGGCTATCTGGGTATCCATCAATATGCCCTCGTAGGTAGCTGTGCGACATCCCGACGTGCGAGACTTGATCTCCCTTGCCAGCCACTTTTTGAACATCTGGGCCCTGTCCCCCGGATCTCCAATCATCGGTGGCGCGAAGCGGCTCAGGCGGCAAAACTCTGTGGCATACTCATCGACGGACGAGCTCCCCTGGGCTAAGTCATGGAACTGACTCTCCAAAGCTCCCAGGGCAACATCAGGAAAGAACTTCTCCTTGAAGAGCTTCTTGAAAGCTTCCCAAGTGAGTCCCATGTCAAGGAGTCTCTGCTCTGTACGAAACCACGTCAAGGCTATGTCGAACATCTGGCTGCCGGCGGCCTCGATCTGAAGAGCCTCCGGAAGCTGCGCCAAGCGCAAGTTCCTCTCGATGTCCTCTAGCCAATCATCGGCGTAGAGTATCCCTTCTGTCCCCTTGAACTCCCGAGGCATCATCCTCTTGAAATCCACAATGGTGCTCGGCCTCTGATGGTGCTGATCAGGACGCTGCTGCTGCTGCTAAGTGACTCTTTCCACAGCCTGGAGAGCCACTTGATGAGCATTCTCTATGTTTACCCTCATCATCTCTGTCTGGGCCTGGTGTGCCTCAGCCTGCACCCTCTGGGCCTCTGCCGACATCCTCTGGGCATCGACCATGCCCTGAATCAAAGCGAACATCTGTGCTCCATCGACGGGCACACCTCCTGGATGCTGAACTGGTGGTGGTGGTGGTGGTGGTGATGGAGGAGCCGTCGTAGCTATGGGGACCCTCTGAACAGGTGGTGGAGGACCCCCGAATGCTGCAGATACTCTCACATGTACTGGAGATGTAGGAGGTGCTGCGGATGTCTGTCCGGCAAGGCGAGAGGTGGCAGACCTCTCTGACTCCGCTGCTCCGGTTCTCCGGGATCTGGTCCTCGGCGGCATCCTGAAGACAGATCGAAGAATTTAATTAAGGCAATAGACACGATATTATCAAGGAAGGACAGTAAATTTCTAAAGGAGAAATCCTTTAGAGTAGTATTATAAGAATCAGAAATTCCTAATTGTGATTGAGCATATCCTCGGCCTAATTCCTATTTCCTAAAACAGGCTTGTAGTAATACTCTAAGTGAGCACTACTACGATATCGTCCTAATGCGAATCTAGGACTCGACCTGCATGGGCCACCACTAAAAATGTGTCACGACCCGCACCCAAAATTTGGGCATGAGTCGTGGGTACGTCCAGCCTACGCCACAGCATCGGCGGTAGAACGTTGTCTAGGTCTCAACACAACATATATCCTATCAATCGTCTCAACTCCGTACGGAGGACAATGATAATAATCCACAGTTCTATAAATATACTTAATCACAAGCTATAAGAATAATGGCACGAAGAGAATGGAAAAAATTCTATAATAAACCAACCACAATAAGTCCAACTCAATCCTGGGTCTAGATGACCTCACAAAGTCACAAAATAATAAATACAACTCAGTCTCAATCTAAAACAATAATGCAGAAAAATAATCTAAGAACAGGCAGGTAAGATCTCCTCTAGATTAGGCAACTCCTCTGGGATTTTCGGAGTGAAATCTCCCTCTAATCCTGGGCCGTAATGAGTGGGGCATAAGTTCTCCAGGTCCTCTGAAAAATGTTATCCAGTCAGGATTGGAGCGAAGCACAAGCACTAACAGCAGTTTTATTAAATTGACAAAGACTATAAACAGTGTAAGAAATACAAGATGGAAATAAATGCTGGAAATGTAAAGTACTGGAGAAATAGAAATAGGCAATAGAGCATCTAGCAATGAACAATAAACAGTGAATGCTAGAACAAGTGAATCTGAATAAAATAGACATCTAGCTAAGTGTTTGAATTATCAGTTTATTATGTGATCGGCTTGGGACTAGATCAGGCTGGTTATATATGATTAGCTATGATTCTTGTAGGTAAGGCTAACCATATGGTTAGCTATGATGCATGTAGTGGTCAGGCTAATCATATATAACAACTATGATGCATGTAAATGGTCAGGCCGCACCCGACGTGAGAAGTGGGATGAGCTATGATGCATGTAAATGTTTGGATATGATCACATAATCTACTAATAGTTCCCCATCCCCCAGCTAGCACGATGGATTCCAATCACGACTCCTCATGATGGGGATCTAGGGTGCTAACTCGTGTATCCATAGTGTCGGAATCAAGTATGTAATACAACTAGATTATAGAAGTAATCAACAAAATAAAAACTGTCAGAGAATGTACTCGCCTGTGGTCCTGAGCAAGGTGTGAGGATCGATGTCCAAAGTGGGATCACAATGACCTATTTGTGGAATATAATTGTCAAATACTGATTTAAGAAAATAAACATGCTTAACTAATTAAATATGAGGCCTCTAGGTCAATTCTGAGGTTTACTGGTCAAAATTAGGTTAACTAGTCAATACTAGCCCATATATATATCATAATAGTCCATATTGGACAAAACCTAACTAAACTAGTCATTTCTAGCTATACTAGACATTAGTACATAGCTATCTATATGATATTACATAATACTTATATACTAGAGTCAAGTTAGCACATATATACTTATATATAGCTTACAAGCTAAATCACTACCTAAATACACACCTCTAAAACTGATACACAGTTTACTGTCTGAAATTTCCCAGACCTACCCATACCTACATCACACATAGGCTATACACCTCTCTCTCTCTCTCACTCACTGAATTCAGCATTGTTCACTGACACCTGGACACACATTGGTTCATTCATTCATCTATACACTAATATCTCACCCCACACTGATTTCTTAATCCTATACACACAGTCACACATCAACACATAGGTAAGCTGACATACTAATACACTTCTCCTTCACTCACTCACTGAATGTTGGTACATGGACAAAAGTAAACAGAACATTGCCATAACCCTCTCTCTTACAGAATTACACACACACTGTCACATAGGCACATTGGTACCTCACTGCACACAATACCTCACTGCACACACTGATAATACTAGTTACTGATACATACACACATACACACACTGAATTCCTTTCTGCATACTGATACCTGGACATCCACACACACACACAGGTAAACTGCATACTGCACAGTTAACTACTCACTCACACACACTAGTAGATACTCACTCAGACATATACATGTAGACACAGCCCCTGGACTGCTACTGCACTGCTACAGTCTGAAACTGATACACACACAGAGGGATACATCTGAATTCTGAGACAAATACTGATACCCACACTTTTAAACACCCACACACACAGAATTTACTGCTCACACAGCATACATATACATATTCACACTGATCTCTCTCTTAGGCACAGGTCTACACACAGGTATCAACTGAACTCCTCACTGACACAACCTACAGAATTACACACAGGCACACAGGTTCTCACATACAGGGATACACACTCAGCTACACTAGGTTTTATGGTACACACAAAAATCTGAGAGTTCTCACACAGATACAGTTTTCCTCACACAGACACAATGGCACACCTAGTTCACAGCCATTTAACCCCCATTCACTGATACCTCAAGTTCCTACACTACCACACACATACATGCAGGTATTGACACTGATACACAGGCACACTGAACACAGGAAATGCTAAGATTCACACACACTCTCACCTACACTGGCACACCCCTAATACCTAAATACACAGACACACACACAGGATCCCCTATTCAACACCAATGTCTGATACACAATCTAACACAAGCATATGATACTGATACCCAGGATACACATAACCCTGAAATCCAATTTACTGCACACACATATACATACTCAAATTAATGACACAGCACACTGAAACATAAACAACTACACACAGATACCTACTCTAAAACCCGACTAAACAGAATCCTCCTTGACTGTGCACAGTGAATCCCCACAGTGCATTCTCCCCAAAACACACAACTCATTCAATACATATGCAATATATGTGTATATATGTATATTTATATATTAAAACTTGCAATATCAGAAAGGATTAGATAGGTAAATCCTTAAGGGCATTTCTACAAACACCTAGGGGGCTGAAATCGGATCCACACAAGTACCCATGAATCCTAAATTCGAAAACCTAAGGATCGAGATCTAAACTCGTATGTAGGAGGTGAAATCCTGTCTACATAAAATCCCTAGGTTTAGGGTTCCTGAATTGGGGGAAAACCAACGTATGGGCACAAAACCCTAGTTCCTCCTAAATCTCCATGTAGAAACCCTAAAATCGAAATCCAAACCAATTTGGTGGGCTCCTAATGGCCAACAATAATGAAAAATAAAATATAATTGAATAAAAATAGGGTTTTACCTATAGGAAGATGGTTTCCCTATGAAAGTTCTTCTTCCCCAAGGTTTCTTGACCCAAGCTCCTTGCTTCCCTTTGTTGGAGGAGGAAGAGGGATCTCCTAGGTCTGGATTCCGAATTTGGGGTGGGGAAATGGTTTTCTTTTATGGAGGCTAGGGTTTTCTTTCTTCATGAAGGAGGAAAGGGTTGAGGGTGGCTCCCTTTTTATATTAAAAGCTAGGTTAGGGTTTCTTATGCATAGGTTTAGGTTAAACCCCCATGTTAGGTCATGCAGAACTCTATTAGCTCAGGTTTAGTCATTCTAGGGTTTGAGGTTCAACCCTAAAGTTGGAATTCTAGAGTTTGTCTAGAATTTGGGTTTCAAACTAGGGTTTAGTCCTTAGGGTTATAGTCCTAATGAGTTCTAGGGTTTGACCTAAACCAAACACAACTAACAACATATAAATAGTTTTAAAAACTCAGCAGATTAATTAAATACATAATTATTCAAAATAGTAAAATTACATAAATGCCCTTATTTGGAAATATGGTAGTGACATTCAGTCCCTCGCATGCTACCCTAGAACGTGTTGCTCGGGAAGTCCCCTAACGATCTCACTCCTCGGTTTACCTTTGGGCCCGAGCTAATGTGAATACTTGTGTTTATACAAATGCATGCTTGTCTGCTTGTATATTGCCTTGTTTTCATCCAAACTCCGGAAGACTACTAAGTAGTCGTTCTGTGCATGATTGAACCTGCAAGTATCCGGGACCGTTAGGTTACCAAAGGCAGCCCCGAACCAGGGGAATGCATCAAGGCAAGTCATTCACTGAACAAAGAATCAAGATTCAAGTATCTCGTGTACTCGTGTACTCGTGTTCTAGTGCACTCGTGTTCTCGTGTTCTTGTGCATTTGTGTTCTCGTGTTCTCGTGTATCTCGTGATAATTGAAAGACCCAATGATTGCATATCGCAGACAACTTGGAAACGAGGTATTGTTCCACGGATGGTCACCGGGGCACTGGGGCCGATCCGATCCGGATGGAACTCGTGTGTAGTCATCGTGTACAGGAGAGGATAGCTTACAGTGCATCGTATACTCTCGTAGCATGCTATCCTTGTCCTTGACTACGTCTAAATGGCTAGACTCATGTTCATATAGATAAGGCATCCTCGCTTAGCGGCTATCCGCGTGCGAGTCATTGCATCGAGTCAAATGAATAACTTAACACCTGAACGATCATAATACAATGACTCTCGCGTTGCATATGCTATGCCTCCTGAATGTTTATACTTGCCCGTGCTTGAATTAACAATGTTTGCCTTGGACAGGGAAGGTAAAATGGTAAGTGGGTAAGTCTTGCCGTATTTCCTCTCCTGTCGCACGGCGCACTGCCACACGAACTAGGCTATTCAAATCTTGCATAAAACTGATCCTAAGGAAACTAGAAAGACAACTTAATAGTTGGTGCACGGAACCTATATTACGTGTTTGGATTTATCGAGCGGGCGAGTAGCCTCCCCACCAGTGCATTCAATGTACTGATAACCCATCAGATCATTTGCAGGGTGCGAGAGAACCTCGTTCGGTGCGGATGCCTCCTTCGTGCGTGCTAAGGCGTGGAGATCACTCCGAAGCAGCGGTGCATTCGGAACTGAAGCACATATATAAGACATAATGTTGGAACATAGCCTGAACATCGCCTGTACAATCATTCCACAATTGTAGCCACTTGGCACATTTTTACTATTTAAGAGAGAGAGACTTGAGCGACTTGTAATCTCGGCTATACGCCGCCTGTAACACTTCTTTATATCAATAAAAGAGCTTGCTTTACTTCAACTTGTGTTATTCTATGCTTTTGCTATATTGTCGACTCAGTGAACCTGTTACCGAATTGCCTATGCGTTTATGACTCCGCTGCACTCGGACAATCTGTGCGACTCTGTGGCTTAGAACACTTATCGCCAACCAATGGACCACGGCCTTGCACGGGCGTGGCTCATGCTCGTGTGGCATCACACCCGGATGGGTCAAAGCGATCGTTTCGCGGGAGCACTGGTGCGGTGATTCTTGCCTAGCGGGAATGGCCAATTTGCCTGCGGGAGATCGGGGCGTGACATGTTGGTATCAGAGCCTGGCTTCTACGCCTTTGGACTTTATTTCAATTATCTCAGTTTTGAAAGCTCGTTCGTGGGTTATGTGTACGCTCTCTCTCTCAATGTCCCAAACGGAATGTTCCAACAATAAGTCTAAATACTTTCAAAATACGTTTTGAATGATATGATTGCTTGTATGAAATCGTGATGCGAGTGGCCTTTGTGCCAACCTGTATGAACCCTTGAGATTATCGCAAGTAGCTTGTCCGATTTTACTAACTCTAAGTTTGGTTGAATGCATCTATTCGAGGGACGTCTTGAACTGGTGCACGATCCAAGACTTAAGAAAAGGTGAAACTCGAGTGCTAAGACTTCGCTATCGCCGAGTTGGTGAAGTGCATGTATTAGAGGGGCACTTCGAGTATGTGTACGATCGTGGCCCTAGATTGGCTCGCCGAGCTTGAAGATCATTTTTCTCTCCTAGAAGTGCCGGAAGACAAGCGCGTCACCTGTGCCCAACTACTGCTTCTCCTAAATACGCACGACTGGTGGGACGTGCATCGACGATCTCTTCAACTTGGCCATGGAGAGGAGGCGATCGCGTGGACGACTTTTCATGCCGCATTTGAGGAGGAGTTTATACCCCCGCCTGTACGCCGTCAGCGAGAAAACGAGTTTGTACAACTACGGCAGGGCAGCATGACGGTTAAGCAATACTCGGCAGAATTCAACAAACTGGCCAAATTTGCTAGTGCCTATCTACCGGATGTAGCGAGTCATGCCAGACGATTCGAGGGAGGGCTACGTCCTGGCATCCACGGGCACGTAGTCGTTCCACAGTATCAGACGATGAGGGAAGTCTTAAACCATGCCCTCTCCCTCGAACCGCAGTATCCTCACGTTGCTGTCAGCGCTGTGCAAACTTCCAATCACAAACACCAAGGCAATGATAGAGGAAACAACGCTGCAAAGCGTCCAAATAACGGCGGTAAATAGCGTGGAGACACCAACAAGACCTGTAACTTTTGCAGGAAGCCAGGGCATAGCGAAAAAGATTGTCGCCGCAAGCTTGGGACTTGCCTCCGTTGCGGCGATCCAACCCATCAAATTAGCAGCTGTCCGCTCTCCCCACCTCAACAACAGAATCAGACACATGCACCTCAGGCAAATCGAGCGGCGCCTCAGCAAGGGCGTAATCAAGCTCAAGGCCGGGTCTATACCATGACACGGGAAGAAGCTCTAGCTTCGGATACCATCGTGTCAGGTACTTTGCTTTTCAATAATATACCTGCTCGTGTTCTATTTGATTCAGGTGCAATGCATAGTTTTATTTCCACAAATTTTGCCGGGGAGAACAATGTAAAAATGACTTCATTGCACCTAGATTTAAGTGTTAGCACCCTATCTGGTACGAAAATACCTATCCGTTCAGTCTGCCAAGGTGGTTACATCTGTATTGGAGAAAAGAAGCTATCACTCGATGTCTTAGTTCTAGACGTTCGGGACTATGATATCATTTTGGGAATGGATTGGCTCGGCGCATGCGCGACAACTATTGAATGTGCAGAAAAGCGAGTCTTTTTTTGTCTGCCCGGAGAAGCCGTGTTCTGTTACACCAGTAGTCCAGCGACAGATGCGACCAGGGCCTGCATGGTGATTTCGGCAAAATCTGCTCGACGAATGCTCTACACAGGCTGCGAGGGATTTCTACCGGTTCAGGACACATGGCAGGACTACGTAAACGTCGAGTCTACTTCCGTTGAGGTGGAGTTCCCCGATGTGTTTCCGAGCGAACTACCCGGCATGCCGCCAGACCGAGAGATTGAATTCACTATCGACACATTTCTAAATACACAGCCTATTTCAAAGCCTCCGTACAGAATGGCCCCTGCAGAACTGAGGGAATTGAAATGCCAGCTTCAGGGATTACTTGATCATGGGTTTATCCGTCCGAGCGTATCTTCTTGGGGTGCACCTGTGCTCTTCGTGAAGAAGAAGGACGGAATGCTACGCCTCTGTATAGACTACAGAGAATTGAACAAAGTCACAATCAGAAACAAATATCCTCTGCCATGGATAGATGACTTGTTTGATCAGCTACAGGGGGCAGCAGTATTTTCTAAGGTCGATCTTCGCTCAGGTTATCACTAGCTGAAGATTAAGCCAGAAGACGTGCCAAAGACTGCTTTTCGAACCCGATACGGACATTACGAGTTCTCAGTAATGCCGTTTGGACTGATGAATGCACCTGCTGCATTCATTGATCTGATGAACCGGGTATTTCGGCCTTTCATCGATAAATTCGTGGTGGTTTTTATCGATGACATCTTAATGTACTCTAAGACTAGGGATGAGCATGCAGGACACCTGCGGATGGTGCTGCAAACCCTTCGAGACAATAAGTTGTATGCAAAATTAAGTAAATGTGACTTTTGGCTAGACAGTATCTCCTTTTTGGGGCATATCATCTCCTCGGAAGGCATTTCAGTTGATCCGAAGAAGGTGGAAGCCATTACGCAGTGGAAACGTCCGGAGTCAGCTAGTGATATCCGATGTTTTCTTGGACTGGCAAGGTACTACCGCAGGTTTATACAGAATTTTGCTAGAATTGCTTCGCCCTTGACTCAGCTCACACGGAAGGGTGCAAAGTTTACTTGGACGGACGACTGTGAAGCTTCATTTACGGAGCTAAAGCAGCGCCTCATCTCTGTCCCAATCCTTACTCTGCCGAACGGACAAGATGATTTCAAAATTTTCAGTGATGCATCGGGTAAAGGACTAGGATGTGTCCTGATACAGCATGATAAAGTCATAGCCTATGCGTCGAGACAGTTAAAGCCTCACGAGATGAACTATCCGACGCATGACTTAGAATTGGCTGCAGTAGTGTTTACTTTGAAGCTGTGGCGCCACTACCTTTATGGCGTGTCGTGTGAAATCTACACGGACAATAAGAGCTTGAAATATTTGTACACTCAAAAGGATTTAAATCTTCGGCAGCGGCGATGGCTTGAACTCCTTAGCGACATCGACATCATGATCAGATACACGCCTGGTAAAGGAAACGTAGTAGCTGACGCACTGAGTCGAGTGTTCGTAGGGAGCTTGCCTATCAATGATATACTGCCCCGAGATCTTGAATCACTGGACATTACACTGAAAATTAGATACAAAAAGTGGGCGCAAGTAGCACAACTGCGCCTCGAACCAGACTTGTTACATAAAGTGAAGACCGCTCAGAAGGACGACCCATTCCTGCAAAAGATTTATGCCATTATTTTAGCAGGAAAGGCGTCCGACTTTGCGGTAGGCTCAGACGGGACGCTTCGAGTGAAGGGAAGACTGTGCGTTCTGAACGATGCGGCCCTCAGACAAGAGATACTCACGGCGGCCTACTATGCTAGTTATACTTCTCATCCGGGTAGCACTAAGATGTATCCGGATCTTCGTACGACGTTTTGGTGGCACGGCTTGAAACGTGATATGGCGCAGTTCGTATCGCATTGCATGGCTTGTCTTCGAGTAAAGGTCGAACACCAGAAACCAGGCGGAGAGCTTCAGAGCCTTGCTATTCCGGAGTAGAAATGGGATCATATAACGATGGATTTTATTGTTGGCTTGCCAAGGACGCAACGGGGACTTGATGTAGTCTGGGTTATCGTCGATCGACTCACCAAGTCAGCTCACTTTCTGCCTATCAAATCTACTTGGAGTGTCGACCGCCTGGCTCAGATATATCTCAACAAAATCGTTCGACTCCATGGCATGCCCGTAACCATAGTCTCCGATCGAGATGGTCGATTTATATCACATTTCTGGGGAAGCCTGCAGTCAGCAATGGGGATGAAGTTAAAGTTCAGCTCCGCCTACCATCCACAGACTGACGGCCAAACCGAACGTGTCAACCAGATCCTCGAAGACATGCTGCGACTCTGCGCCTTGGATTTGAAGACTAGTTAGGACCTTCATCTATCTTTAACCGAATTTGCTTACAACAATAGTTATCAATCAAGCATTCAAATGGCGCCGTATAAGGCGTTATACGGGCGGAAGTGTCGATCTCTGATCTGCTGGGACGAAGTTGGTGAACGGCAGATACTTGGCCCTGAGCTCGTGGAACAAACTGTCCAAAAAGTTTGATTAATTCGGGAAAGATTAAAGGTAGCTCAAAGCCGTCAGAAGAGCTATGCGGATTTACACCGGAGACCGCTAAAGTTCCAAGTAGGCGATGGGTATTCCTTAAGGTCTCGCCCATGCGAGGGGTCAGCAGGTTCGGAGTAAAGGGAAAGCTAAGTCCAAGATTTGTCGGTCCGTTCGAAATACTAAAGCGGGTTGCTTCAGTTGCTTATCAAATAGCACTACCACCATCCCTATCCGACGTACATGATATATTCCACGTTTCTCAACTTAGGAAATATGTGTATGATCCAAGCCACATAGTAGACCTTGAACAACTAAATCTCCAGGCCGACTTGACGTATGTAGAATAACCAGTGCAAATTTTGGATAGAAAAGAAAAGCTGCTTCGGACCCGTTCGGTCCCTCTAGTGCGCGTGCTTTGGCGAAATCACTCTGTCGAAGAGTCTACTTGGGAGCTTGAATCAGAGATGAGGGAAAGGTTCCCCTCATTATTTCCTAGTGGTAGGTTCTATTCCTTAAGTTTTGGGACAAAACTGCCAATTAGTTGGGTAGGATGTGGTGCCCCGTTCCCCCTATTCGGGGAGCGCGGCTAAGAAATACAAGACGGTATCGTTCGATCGGGATAGATTGAATCAAGAACTCATCCTTGTTATGGATTTGTCTCTTCGGAATCGATTCCCATATTCAGTGGACCGTGCCCCCGGGATTGACTTAGCGGCAGAGTCAGGAGGGACCTCTCCGCTGCATTCTTTTGCTGCCTAGTTTTCGCTGTCGCTTGTTGCTTTCGTGCCTTGAGTTGGTTTTCGGATTTTATTGGATTTTCTTGAACGGTTTCGATGGATTTCATTGCTTTCGTTCATAGGAATGCACTTCAATTTCGATAACAGAAAGAAAGGAAGAAGTACTGATCAGCTGTTCGTGGCAATGCAGGTGATCCAGCAGTAGGCGTCGCTCGAATGGACTCCTAAAGCACTTCTTTCCTTCTTCCTTCCAACTACTAAAGTGAGTGTCTACCATCCCGATTAGCTAGCCCTTCTTGCTAGTCTTTACACCTGAATCTTGTATTCGTGCTTGCCCCGATCAAACAATACCAAGTAAATAACTAAAAGATATCAAGATAATAAGGGAATAGACTTGGATCAACATGCTTGTCAATGAAACTTGTGAATGGTTACTTACTTACATGCTTGCTCGTTTGAATTGTTCATCATATGCATAATTACAAGTTAGAATACATATTTTTTCTTAAATTTGTGCTATGTATAGAACTCTTCTTGAATGCCATAAACTGAACAGGAAGGCTATGCAAAAGTAAATCTTGCCCTGTACTGCCTTGCTCCTGATATGCCCTGATTTGCCTTGATTGCTAACTTAGTGTACTGCGTTGATTATGGACAACTTATGCACAAGGTCTTAGTTCCTGCGGACGATCACTGGGGCACCGGCACCGATCCGATCCGGACGGAACTCATGATAGTCGCCTGCTATAGGACGGAATGCCTTGGGACATCCTGATCTATGCGTCGCACGGCACTCCGTACCGAGACTAGCCCGTCCATTATGGCAACGTGCCAGTGATCCCCTTGTATATTTAAGCCTGTTGCAACTAACTTGTGTCTTCTTGGCAGGGAAGGCATGGTAAGTAATGGCAGGTGGTTCAGACGGACAGGTAAATATCACCGAACTGTGGCGGGTTATTTCAATGATTTTTATATCTATTTTTTGCTGTAAAATAAACTAAGGCAAGATAGAAATCCACAATAAATATGCATGCTTCAATTAAAACAACGTGTTGATTGATATAGTTGGGTTAGCTTGCCTTCACCAGTACGTTTCGATGTACTGACCCTCGTTGAAACTGGTTCCCCGCGCTAAGGAGAACCAAGCGAGGAGCAGAAGACAAATTCCCCAATCCAGTCCAGCTGTAGGCACGCCTCGATCGTGCCAACCTTTTGAAGCATTTTGAAGATAGAAGCTAGCAGCCAAGCAATCATGCAGCTTCGTGGCAAAGTAGTCGTTCCTACCCAAGGTCTTATATTTTGAGTTGTAGTAAAGGATGTAATGTACATGACTGCTATCTCATTTTGTGTCAACACTTTTGTAAGCCCATAGAGGCAAATCCTTATGACTCAGTTCAAGGAGTTTGTAATAGATGTTCATATTATCAATAAAAAGAGAACTTTTCCATGCTTTAAATCTGTATTCATTTAATCTGCGTACTCTGAATATGTGCTCGCTATACAAAAATAAAATACTTGGCCTTGTGCGGAGTGCAACCTAGGCCCGCACGGCGGTCACGCCCAGGTGACGACTATCGATTCCACGGAATCGGGGCGTGACAATACGTAGGACCAGGAATACGCGATACGCCAACTATGCATTCGACCAAACTCTGGTCTGAGTCGAATATGTATAAGCTGTGTAATAAAGGGCACTATCTAAAAATCCCATAAATATAAACATCTATGTCTCAATCCACAATGAACAGAAGTATACAAGAAAGAGCTACATGTGCTAAAGTCGACGGCCCAATAACACACCAACTCGAATAGACTCAAGAAGAAATATGAGTCTATAAAAATTAGGCTACAACAGCAGATGAATAATCAATATAAAATAACCATAATACCGGTAGATATGATGTGAGTACCTGGTACAATGCCCGCAAGACATACAACTCCAACAGTAACTCCAAATGCTCCATAATTGTCTATGCTGCAAAACTGGCAGGGGACCAGGTCCTCAGAGGGACGTAACAAGGTACAAAATACAGCATGCCAAAGTACAACAAAAAGTATAAGTGCAACGACGGTGTAGTCTAGCATAACCAACTAAGTGAGACACAGTTTGAAGACAATGTTCGATACGTGGGCTGTCCAAAATAAAACCGTAGCTCCGAACACAGAGACACACGGGGCGTACCGTAGCTCCAAGTACAGAGTCACACGGGTGATACTACTACTCCGGATACAGGAACACTATATTAACAGGACATACATATATAAAGCGTATGTAGGGGAGCCCAAACGTCTAGTAACTGTCTTCCCCATCCCAAGTGGTCAACGATGGTGTGCTGAACCTGAACCTCTATCTAACAGTCTCGTCACACAGAAATAACTCAACAGATACGACCCTAAGGTCGTCCCAGTCTCCGATCATGATGTCAGTATCAGGATACAGGAAATCTGGTACGATAATAGTGCATGAATGTGTCATGGGGTAACGATCTACTCAGGTACGTACATCGAGGTATTACGAACATCTAACATTCATTACAAGACGTTATGACGAACGTCTACACCCGGTTGTGATCCGGATGCGAAGTAACGATCTTGATCAAACATGCGCACAATATAAATAATGAAACAATAAATATCTAGTAACTGAAATACAGGGTGGCAAGGTACACTTGCCTGCGTCCGGCTGCTGAAGATGGGGATTCAGTACCACGTCCGAGTCCGCAGGTCCCGTAGTACCTAGAGACGAGATTCAAACTGAATCAATAAACTATCACGCGACTGAAATAAGGTGTGACACACGTCTAACATTTGATCAAACTCAGCTACACTCACATGGACACGAAGCTAGAGGGTTGACCATATTTGACTCGGAGGTTCGTTACATCTAATACGATCGATCACCTGTATAATATCATTAGAACAAATCCTCAATCCCACTATCCATTATGGTGTTTATCAGCAGTTCAAGCCATGATCAATCCTCAGATTCCTCCTGGTATTTCCAGACATTATCATGCACGTTTAATTATCATCCTCGAAATAAATAAGTAATAATTATCTAAACCCTCGATTATAAATACAGTCCGTAAATTATTTGAACACCGCTCCCCAATAACATTATTATTATTTCTCAGTCCTCAATCACTGACTAATGGTTTGATATTACACACTATTTCATAATCAATCTCCTGCTCCTCAATGTCCATCAATATTTTAATATCACAATATTATTTCACAACCCTTAACTCTACTCATCAACAATAATAAATTGCATATAATGAATAAATAACTCTTTAAAATCTCTTATGACATTTAAACTCTATACTCCTTATAGCATACCTGAACCCTAAACTACTAAGTTATAAATAACAAATTCATAATATTTAAACCTGCTCCTCTACAACCATCAAAGTATATATACTAAAATGTAATAAACCCTAAGATTTCACATGACATATATAAACCCTACACTCAAACTCTAGCTTCTTAAACCCTAACCTTCACTATGTTATATTAAGCCATGAATAATACTACACTACTCATGAAGATGGGGGCGAGTTTACCTCGACGGCATAGTGGTGGTGTTGGCCGGTTGTGTTGGTGACGACGGTGGTGAGTGAAGGTGGTTGACGGTATGAGTAGCAGCGGGTCGTCGAGATGCTCGGCTGGCCGGAGGGGTGTTGATGGTGGTGTTGAAGAGGGGTGGTGCTGGTGGTGTTGAGTAGTGGTGCTGGTGGGTGAAGTGGTCTATACAGGTCGGGGTGAGGGTGAGGTGGTGCACAACAGTGTCTTCTAGGGATTTTCCGGTGGTGGCTGAGGAAACATCGGTTCAGGAAAGAGTTCGAGGCTCACGCGGCCTAGGCGGTGACCACAGCTTCGACGAAGTCGGGCTTCGAGATGGTCTACCGGCTCACGACCAGGCAGCAGTTCGGTTGATCATTCCTGGCGTACGGGTTCCCGAAGGAGTGCGACTTGCTCGTACTGCATCAAGGAGATGCTGCTCGCTCAGCCAGTACAAGAGTCTCGATGAGGCACAGCGAGTCAGTGCTCTGCGTTCACTGGCGGAGACTAGGGAGGTCCCGGCTTCCCAGATCTGATCGTTGCACCAACATGCGACAGTTCGCCAGCTCGACTAGGTCGGGTGGTCAGTTGGATTGGCGAGAAGTGCCGTGTCGAGCAAAGGTGATCGGTAGGGGAGTTGGTACTATACTTGGCGGGGTCGACGGGGGGTTGTGATCGGCCGAACCTGGCCTGCTCGTGCTTCTGCACGACCAGGGTGGTGGTGGTCACACTAAGGGGAGCTAGGATTGGGTGCATCCCTTAGAGGAAGTAGAAGGAGAAGAAGAAGAAGAAGAAGAAGAAGAAGAAGAAAGGAAGAAGGAGAAGTAGAAGAAATGGGAGGAGGTCGGCTGAAATTTTGAGGAGGGAGGAGAGAGAGAGGGGGTGGGGTTCTCTAGGTTTTGGGGATTAGGGCCAGCCTTGGGGGAAGAGTGTGATGGTGATGTTTTATAGGGAGGTGTGATGTAGTTTTTGGGGTGAGGATGCTTCCAAATTTGAATGAGTGGCTAGGATTAGTCATGAGAAAATTTTGTTCACACAATGGAGAGGGAGGGATGATGTTGGACCGGTCAATGGTTGAGGGAGTTTTCTTTATTTGGGTTTAAACCAAAGAGGGGATGACACCTAAAGCAACATTTGCAAATAAGCCCCTTAATTTTGGGTATTTGCACAAACACATAAAATGATGAAAAAAATTATGGAAGAATTAGTGTTTGGTGTTTTATAGGGTGAGGGGGTATTGTGTGTTTTGCATGGACAAAATTAAATGGACATTGGAATTAAATTGGGATTAAATTAGAATTAGTCAAAGTTGGTATCCCCAATTTAATTAGAATAAAAATGTCATGTGCTCTTAAATTAAATGGGGGTATATGGGATCTCAATTAGGAGTGACACAAAGGTCAAGGATGGTGTAGGCTTGGAGTCTGTCTTGGACCCTTTAATTGATCCGGCTCAACGGGTTGAGTTGGTGTCTCAAAATTGATGGCAACGACACATGTGCGCGATACGGGATTAAATAATGGATTTCGGTTACGAAAAATTGTGCAATTAATTTAGAGCACAAGAAAATATGATTTTGAGCGACGGAAAAGTCCAGCACCTAAATTGGCGTGTCAAGTCAAGAGTGCAAAAATCTGTTGGAATTTATAGGCTGATGTTGGGCTCCAAATATTTCAATAACGGTAGGGCGCTCCAAGGGTTTAATTTAAAATCAGACATCTGTAACCTTACTCTAAACCTTAATCATCTGCTATTAAACCAAAATTTTCTAACCCATACCAGACTATCTATATAAATAAATGAGGGGGTTTACAAGCAAAGCAAACAAGACAAGCCGATTATTCTGTTATCAGGGTGTGTGCAGCGTGTCTCGTGAGCTATACTCAAAGACTCTAGGGACAAATGCACATCTAGACATAAATGCACATCTAGGGGCAGTCCTCTATCAAGCCAACACAATGAACTATCTTATATGCATTGTAGTCCCCGAGTAACTCATGATCAGCAGCGATTGATCCAGCTAACCAATGACTCATTTATCTGATGCTATTGGCAGCTGTGACACATGGTTGCTTTCTACTATCTCTGTAGCAGCCGTGACACATGGTTCAGCTCTTCACCAATAGCCATTGTCCGACTAATGCGAATGCATGAAATACTATCAAATAAACTCTATGATGCAGACGAGACGAACTATCATACCATATATCTTTGTTATGGACTAGCCGCCCTCACTGAACAAGTTCAAGCACACGATATGGTTCTCTCAGAGCACATGCGATAGTGGAACATATTCATGCAAACTCTTAGTCTTAGACAAGCATTTCAGGATCTCTTAGTTAAGAAGACAAGTTTGTTTCAAATATAAGCTAGGTGAGTTCTCTTATTTAGCATGCAAGACAGGTTCTATCATTCTCTTATGAAAATAATCATTCAAAAACTCAGATTCATTATTAAGGCGTGCAAGAATCAGAGAACGAAGTTCTGCCCACTCACCTTGATACGTAGTGCCGACGCGGAGCAGGGATGATCGAACTCACAGAAATGTATTCGGTGATTATTCCAAACGAACTCGATGAATAGAACGTATCAAAAATCACTACATGAACGAACTTGACTCGATGGATATATCTTGGATGGAACAAAGTGAAATGATAAGGTATCTCGATCGTACCAAAGATATCATGACCCGCACCCAGAATTTGGGATACGAGTACGTGGGTACGTCCAGCTTACGTTGCAGCATCGATGATAGAACGCTGTCTAGGTCATGGTACTATCTAATCAATCTCTTACGAATACCCATCTCCATAAGGAGACACAGATATCACAATATAATATGGAATAAATCACATAAACTAAGGCACGATGAGATATCGAAGAAATAAATAAAATACAAGACAAGTCTAAACAACAATAATAGTCTAACATGCAATCAATAACATCCAAGTCTCCAAGTATGCTGGAAATAAGTCCTCTATGTCACAGTCTGAAAAAAATATCCAGTCAGGATTGGAGCAAAGTACATCTCTAACAGCAGTTCTATATTAATGATATAAACCATGTAGCAGTAAATAGATGTAAATATACAAGATGCATATACATGTACAAGAGATACACAATAAAGGAAATACTGGAAATAAATACGAGGATGAACAATATGTCAATGAACCAGAATACTAATGACTAAGTATGTGAGTACTAGCTTTAACATGTGATCGACTTAGAAACTTGTACATGAGTACTGGCCTGGCTAGTCATACGTGCAGTATATGACCAACACTAACATGAAAACAAGACTTGTACATGAAGGGTATGATCACATATCTACACTAAAATACTCTCCACCCCCGACTGGTATAGTAGATCCAACCATGGTACGCTATGGCATAGAATTCCCCCAGAAGATATCGACTCTTCCCGAGAATCAGTGTCTGTATATGTACAATATAAACAATGAAACAAGACTTGCACAAGATACACCATGAACAAAAAATAACATCTCATGACGAGATCCGGATATACCAATCCGTGTAACCATCGTGTCAAGGAATATGGATATTTATACTAGATATAATGAACATAGAGAATATCATAAATAAGAAACTATCAGAGAATGTACTCGCCTGTGGTCCTTAGCTGGTATGAATCAGAGTCCAAGTCACAGTCCAAATAGCCTATGTATTACAATTTTACCATGTCAAAAGATAATTTATTTTGATTTATTTAATTCTAGAATAATTATTCTAAAATATTATTTTAATCTTATTATTCTAATTTTTAGGTTAATTACTAAATTTTGTCCAAAGGAACTAAATTTTATCAACTCGAGACTCATGGCACGCAAATCGAGGCGATCTGTTGACCAAAAAGTCAACCAACACAAACTCAACTTTCATTCATGATTTCATGTAGATTTTAGCGTCAAAAATATGCTGGAATTTATGGCTCATCTAAATTCAAATTCCTTTGGGAATTATGGCACATACAAATTTTGTATTGTGCAACGGAGGTTAATTTCTAACCTAGAAGTTCTACAGAATTAATAGTATAAAAATATTTCAAATTAAATTCTAGGAAAAATATATGTCAATTATCTCCACATTATCTTTCCGAAACTTTAAACGGTTCATGATTCTGATTCCTAGTTCTCCCAAAATCGTAAAAACATCGAAATATATCTATTTTTGGACATGTTGTGCTCTACGAATTTTCCAGAATTTAATACTCATAATTTCGTAAAACAATTTTTATATTCAAAAATATAACCTCAATATGGTTCTAACGCAAGAAACTGGGCCTTGTTTGGAGTCCGGGGCTATGAGTAATGGCTTATAGAAGATGAAGGAATCCTAGATGATAATTCTCCAAAATTTGGCTCAAAGAAAAACCCTAGGAATTATAACCTAAACTATTATATATATAAAGGAGAGAGAAAGAAGCCGCGGCTCGGAGTGCGCCATGTGACAGCCATCTGCTGCTGCCCACTCAGATCGAACGATCAGGGTTTGACCCGGCTTGGCTCAGTTGAGTCCGACTCGGACTAGGACTCGGCTCGGCTCGGCTCGGCTGCACCCGCACCCACCCTCGGTCGCTGACAGGCGGGCCCTACCCAGTTCACTGCGGGAGGCTGACAGGTGGGCCCCCTGTTGTCTGACTGGGCAGAATATTTACTTTTATTAGTTTTCTTTTTCAGAAATTAGTTTTTAATTCAGTTTTTCATAATTAACTCAAAATAAATTCTAAAAATAATAAAAAAACTCCCAAAAAATTCTAGAAAATATATTTGACTATTTAGAATCTAAAATAAAAGTTTGGGATATTTTTAATTATGTTTAACCCTAAAATAAATTCTTACAAGTCCTAGGAAATTAGTGTTACTAGTTTTTAATTAACTAAAAATTGTGGAAAATCTCCAATAGCCCCAAATTATCCTAATAACAATATTTAAGCAAGAATTTTAGGATACAGAGGTTACAGAAGATAACCATAACATTCAAACATTCTTGTCTTGTGCGAGCGTAACTCTATGTACGTACATGCGTCACGTTCGAAATAGGACGATTATCCAGTGGGAGCGTTAGCGTAGTGATCTCACGTCCAACGAGGGTGATCGAACTTATGGGAGACCAGAGTGTGACAAACTAATGGATCATCTTGACTTTTGGTTCGATACGATATGACGAATTTAGAATGCAAGTAATTCAAAAATGTTTTATGGATAAGTTAGCCTAGAACCTAAAATAAATCATGCTTGATGGTTTCATGAACGGATACATGAATCAGGTTGAACGACTTAAAGTTATAAATAAAGGTTTAGAATTGAATCTTGGCTTGGTGGTCTATACTTGGAATGGATATGGATTCTATCAAAACATGTTTGGAGAGAAAGACTATGCAAATTACTAGGCTTGTCCTGCATCTTGAATATTATGGATTTCACTGAACGGACTCGTCCCCCGTACAAACGAACATGTTATTGAGAGTAGGAAAATCTTTGCTTAATATTTAGAAATCTGAGTAAAACGAGCTTGGGTAGAACACCATGTGCAAATGAACAATGATTTAACCCTAGGAAGTGGGGCGAGCATCGTACGACGAATTTGCATGATGAATCGCGTACTTGAACTTGTACCTATGACCTTGTGAGCTAACCTAGCAATTATGCAGATGACCCCGTACCGAGTGGATAAACCTGTGTTACCGACTTTACCATATTGCTTGAATAAAGCTTCACAACTGGGGCAGCAAGACTTAGGGTTAGACTGGGAACGTTAACGTGTGCTATGTTTGACCCGAATGGATGAATGCTAGTCGGTAAACCGAATAGATCATGCTTAACGGTAGTGCAAATACTTGATTGAGTTGGAAATGAAATGATATGGAAATTAAATTGACCCTATTGGAAGTTAAACGAAAACCCTTGAGATTTTTACAAAAAGCTTGTCCGATTTTACTATCTCTAAGCTTGGTTAAATGCATATGTTTGAGGGACGCCTTGAATGTGTGCACGATCCAGACTCGTATTATGCTGATCTCGATGCTAAGTGCAAGTGAATATCCATATGAACAAGTATAACGACTCGTATAAGTTTGCCTCAGGACTAGATTGTTGATCAAGATCGATTGAAACGTACTCCGCGTTAAGCAACATGTCCCGCACTAAGGCACAAATGAGACTGACTCAGCACACACGCGATACGGCGTAAGAATCGAGTAGGCGATTGTGTTTAAAAATTGGATCTAGTGGTACCGTTTGCTACGTTTGGCATAGATTTAATAATGCGATAGAACGACCTACGCTCAGTAAGTCTCGAGGAGGAGACTTTTTCTGAGTGGTGTATGATGTAATACCCTGTTCCGCTCAAGCGGACTGCCGATTCAAACGATAAAAGTGCAATGTCCCGACCCGCTTTGCTCAGGCGAGAATACTCGTTTGAGGCAAAAGGATATCCAAACTTGTCCCTACAGGAGTTCGGCTTAGGATTTCAGAGGCTCGCTCGAAATATCCCTCGACCGATATATGCTAGTTGCTAGGTGAATCATCCCCTGCATGCTAATAAGAATATAATGCACTTAGCTAAGGGAATAATCCCAACTTATATTGCTTGTGCTAGAACATGAAAATGAAATATTGCTTATAATCAGACCCTCGCATGCTACCTTTGCCTTGTGCAACTAGACCCGCGATGCCTCGAATAGAACGATATATATATGCTTTTCTTAGTGCACTGTTCACTTTTTTACACTGTATGACCCTATATCATGTCGCTCGATAATTCCGTTTACGGATTCACTCCTCGGCTTACCTTCGGGCCTGAGCCAACGTAATGCTTAAGTTTTCTTAAAATGCATGCTTTGCTGCTTATATGTTAACTTGAAATGTTGCCTTGCCTCAGTGTTTGCCACACGAAGTTCTGCCAACTCACCTTGATACATAGTGCCAACGCGGAGCGGGACACTAAATACTTACCCACTAACAAAAAGTTTTGTCCTCGAAACTTCAAGGATAAACTTTTTGATATTTTGAGCAGCGATAGTCTTCATCCCTCGCCGTACTCAATCGAAACAATCAAGTCCAGAAAATATTTTCACAACTTTGAGAATATTATGGACTAATTGTATGGAATGCTCTATTGCAATACAATATCGAGCAAATCTCAGAGTTATAGCAACAAAATGGGCAAAGAATCGAATCCGCTCTGATACTATTATGTCACGCCCCAGCCCCGAAGGCCGCCCGACCACCGTTCCCCCGTCAGACCGGACGCGAATCACCACACCTCGGCGCTCCCGCGGGGCGCGTATGGCCGTTTGATACCGGGACGTGATGCCATGTGAGCCTGGGGTTGCGCCCGCACAAGGCAACATCGTTAAAGTTTGGCTATCATCGCATCAATCGAGTAAGCAGCGAAGGAATATTGTTCCAATGCAATATATTTAGCCAAATGAGTATTCGGGGCAAATCGAGGGACTGGGTTTTTCTGTTTACAAAGGCATTATTTCATACATTATGCCCCTCTATATGAAAGCATGCTCGAGGCAATCGAAACCAGATTTCTGGGTCTTGGGGATGAGGCACGCCTATCGCTCCCTCGGACGATCCAGTACCTGCAAGCAAGTAAACTGTTGGTGGGTCATCACTTTTATAAGTACTGGTGAGTAAAAACAACTAAACAGAAGCAAACATTCACTAAAACCAATACTAAGTAATCATGTTATAAAATATTATATTACTAGTGATCTTTCTAGTTTTACCTATATTTATTTTATGCAGCTGAAGAACGTAGTCATATTACTTTGTTTTGGAAACATCTTTAGAAAACAGAGTTCATATTCGATATAAGCAAAGAAAACAAGACAAGCCGATTATTCTATTATCAGGGTGTGCGCAGCGTATCTCATGAGTTATACTCAAAGACTCTAGGGACAAATGCATATCTAGACACAAATGCACATCTAGGGGAAGTCCTCTATCAAGCCAACACAATGAACTATCTTATATGCAGTACGGTCCCCGAGTAACTCAGGATCGGCAGCGGTTGATCCAGCTAACCAATGACTCATTTATCTGATGCTATTGGCAGCTGTAACACATGGTTGCTTTCCGCTATCTCTGTAGCAGCCATGACACATGGTTCAGGTCTCCACCAATAGCCATTGTCCGACTGATGCGAATGCATAAAACACTATCAAATAAACTCTATGATGCAGACGAGACGAACCATCAGACCATATATCTTTGTTGCGGACTAGCCGCCCTCATTGAACAAGTTCAAGCACAAGATATGGTTCTCTCGGAGCACAGGCGATAGTGGAACATGTAAATGCGAACTCTTAGTCTTAGACAAGCATTTCAGGGTCTCTTAGTTAAGCAGACAAGTTTGTTTCAAAGACAAGCTTGGTGAGTTCTCTTATTTAGCATGCAAGGCAGGTTCTATTATTCTCTTATGAAAATAAGCATTCAAAAACTTATATTCATTATTAAGGCGTACAAGAATCAGAGAACAAAGTTCTGCCCACTTACCTTGATATATAGTGCCGACGCAGAGTGGGACACTACACGGACAACTTGGAAACAAGGAAGATTTTCGGATCTTGTTCCACGGACGGTCTCCGGGGCACCGGGACCGATCTGATCCAGATGGAACTCATGCAGCCTTTCGTGTACGAGCTGGGTGGCATCTCCGCTAACACTATACCACCTTTGCAGATAAAAGCTGATAGTCTCGTGTGCTGGACGGGATGGCTTGTAGGGCCTCTTGTGCTTTCATTGTATTCCATCCTCGTCAATGACTATAACTCGTCCGTTATGGCTATGCCAGTGACTCATGTTCATATAGATAAGTCATCATCGCTTAGCGGCAATCTGCGTGTGAGTTATTGTATCGCATCCAAAAATTGAAAACACCTGAATGGATATGAGTATAACACACTTGTACATATGGAACACTTGAATAGCTTTTACAAATACCTAATAATCCGTATAACTCGTGCACCTGAAATATAACCTCGTTCACGTTACTTGTGTTTGCATATGCTATCGCCCTTGGATGCATTATAAATATTCGTGCTTGGTTTAACTTGGTTTGCCTTGGACAGTGTCACTACCACATTCTGAAAACTGGAGTATTTTTGACTTTTTATAATATTTAATATTATTATAGTTACAATTTAGTAATTGCGTGATAGGTATATTAATTTAAATAATTATGTGATGTATAATTAAATATATAATTATTACAGTATTTATTTGTTTTGAGCTAGCAGACTTGATCTAGAAGCCCAGTAGATGAACGCCTGTCCGAATTATGGAATTCTGTATTTAATTGTTTTATCTAGAATTTATTTATTGGAGATTTTAATTAATTACCGTATTTTATTTAATTATTGCGTATTGCCTTTGCTTCGATATTTGGAGCACTACCCTATCTTTTGCCTTCCAACAAATTTCATAATTTTGCCCTAGACATGCCTGCCTTCCATTCTGTTATTTTTGCAACTCATAATTATGCTCTCTGTATATTATTTCTAGCCGCATAAAAATCGTCGCGGACGTTATTTAATAAAATTCCTATTTTTGTATCGTTGTGCGTTCCAATCAAAATTGGAGACAATCTTGACCTATTTTTCGTGCGGCCCAAATTAGGGTAATATCCTGTTCTGAGTCTACTTCATTATTGGTATTGATGACCTGACCTGATTTTGGCCCCATGTACTCCTAATTAATTTTAGAACACAACTTGCATTTATTTCTAATTAAATTAAGGATACTATTTTAACCGATTCTGAAAATCCCAATTTAATTCTAGTGCCCTGCCTGGCATGGCCCTGAGGCCAGTATTTTTGACTGTGTGTTAGCATAGCACCTGATACAAGTGTTATTATGATGTGTTTATAGGACTGTTGTTTTACCCAAGAGATACTCTGGAACAGGACAGCAATAATTACCAGCTAAGGACCCAAGGCAAGTACATTCTCTGATAATTTCCAATTCCTTGATAATTTCTATAAGTTCAATAATCATGAAATGCTACATCTGAATCCTTGACACTGTGCTACACGGACTAGTATAGCTTGGATCTGCAGTCATGAGATGTTACATTGATTATCGTTGACATTGTACACGACATGTATATTAGACATCGTACATGATAGATTGGACTAGCTCGTGTATCGTGACGTATCATGGTTGGATCCACAGTACTAGTTGGGGGCGGGGAAGTAGTTAGTAAGAAATGTGATCATAACCTCTTATTGTAGTATAGAACAATGTAAGTGTTAATCATGCTCTTCACCCATGATTAGCCAGGCCCTATAGCTATCGTACATGTTCCCAAGCCGATCATATTTTGAAACTACTATTTCAAACACTTAGAGTAGATTACAGTTCCCTATTTTAAATCATATACTACATCACCCGTATATGATACTGTTCCTTGTTCTTTTCATTTTCATACATGCACTGACTGTATCATATTGCCTATTGCCTGTCTCTTTACATTGCCTGTCTCTTTTTAATTGCCATTGCATTTATTTCACTGTCTTCTCAGTAGCTAGCATCACATGTTTATTGTTTTATAGTCCTTATCAATTTAGTGGAACTGTTATTTGAGATTGTACTTTGCTCCTTCCTGACTGGAAACATTTTTCCAGACTATGCCTTAGAGGATCGGTAGCCAACACTTTATGGACCATATGGTGAGTAGCTGCAACTTGGGCTTGATAGTTTAGTTGTGATTCCGGGAGGTCTAGCCGGAATCACCAATCTTCTAGTTAGTTCTTTCAGTAGACTATTTGGTACCGGATTTGTCTCCGACATTTTATTGAGACTTGAATATTTGTTGAGTTCAATTATTACTTTAGACTTGTATTATAGTTAATTTTTGTTCGCTATCTTATCGTGCTGTAATCCTGTGATTGAGTATGTGTTCATTTTATTTGTGTCATCCGTGCCTCCTTATGGAGATTGGATGCTTGTGTGAGATTGGCTAGATAGTATCAAGATCTTGACAACGTTCTACCGCCGATGCTGCGGCGTAGGCTGGACGTACTCGCGTACTCGTGCCCTAATTCCGGGTGTAGGTCGTGACACATTTTTAGTGGTGGCCCATGCAGGTCAGACTTCGCAAGTTGTGCGATGATGTGGTAGTGTGGCATCTTTATTACACTACTGCGTACCTGCGATAGGATCTAGGACATAGGATACTAGGACGAGAGCGAATACTCAATCACAATTTCTTGAGAGATTCCTGGGATGACCCCAGAGAATCTTATTTTAAATTCTAATTTAAAACATTTCCCCTTGTTCCGTCCATTCTCACTTGCTGAAATTGAATTTGATTCTTGTTGATTAGTTAAATTAGGATCTTGGTTTCATCATATAGTTTGATTTCATATTAAGATGATTTTGCAGACTGATTTATGGTATTATATGATGACACATGTCGATGAGGACAACGAGGAAGATTAACACTAGGGCTATTGGACTACTAGATATGGATTTAAATTATAATTTGAAGATTGAAAACAAATTGAATTTTTGAATTTTGAGAAGTTGAGATATTGTCATTAAAACTTTTTGAGAATTTAGATTCGATTCAATGAACCTAGACAAGCTGTAAGGATTTTTGTGATTAAATTTTCATTTCAGTATTTAAAATAATTAACCTTTGAGGAAAGTGTATGCATTTTACTTTAAAATTTATTCGAGGAGTTATTTTGAGAAACTTTATTTGAGGATAGGATTTTATAGTGGAAGAGATATATTAGTATATAATAGATGAGATGCATGTGTAAGGATCTGTTGGCTTGAGCATGATTGAGATTTCACTGCCAACTGGCTTAGGTGTTCATCTAGGATTGTATTAGAGAGAGAGCAGTACTTAGTATGATGTGTTGTATTTGATATGCACTTGAGTGATAAGGATAACTAGTATCAACGGTTGTAGTAGGTAAGGAAGCTAGTAGTGAGTATGTTTCTGGTAGAACTGTGGTACTTAGAGGGATAAAAGTATCAGACCATGGATGCATCTTGACCTGTGCAATCATAACTAGGAATATTTATTTCCAATCTTTTACCTTGAATGTTGCTCTTTAGAACTATACTGTCCTTCCTTGATGATATCACATTTTTGCCTAAATTGATTCTTTGGGATCTGTCTTCAGGATGTCGCCGCAGACACGATCTATGAGAGCGGGAACATCAGCTTTAGAGGGGTCTGCCACCTCTCCACCTGTGGGACAGACAGCCGTAGTTCCTCCTACATCTCCGATGCACGTAGGAGTGTCTGCACTTTTCGGGGATCCTCCTCCCCCCACCTGTTCAGAAGATTGCCACAGCTATGACGGACAACCTTCCTCCTCCACCGACTCTGATTCCCGGAGGTTTGCCCATTGACGGGGCACAGATGTTTACCTTGATCCAGGGTATAGTAGATGCCCAGAGAGTGACGGCAGACGCTCAGCGAGTTCAAGCTGAGGCTCAGAGGGTGCAAGCAGAAGTGCACCAGGCACAAACCGAGCTGATAAGAGAAAACATGGAGAATGCTCATCAGGTGACTCTCCAAGCTTTGGAGAGAGTAGCACAGTACCAGCAGTTTCCTGGCCAGCAACAGCAGAGATCAGGAACTATAGTGGACTTCAAGAGGATGATGCCTCGAGAGTTTAAAGGCACCGAAGGGATACTCTACGCTGACAACTGGCTAGAGGATATAGAGAGGAGCCTGCGATTGACCCAGATTCCGGAGAACTTGCAGATAGAAGCCACTGGCAGTCAGATGTTCGATATCGCACTCATGTGGTATCGCACGGAGCCGAGAATTACTGCACAAGGACTTACTTGGGAGACCTTCAAAGAGCTCTTCAAGGAGAAGTTCTTTCCCGATGTGGCATTAGGAACCTTGGAAAGTCAGTTTCATGACTTGGTTCAAGGAAATATGTCGGTCGACGAGTACGCTGCAGAATTCTGTAGATTGAGCCATTTTGCATCGTCTATGATTCGGGACCCAGGAGATCGAGCCCAAAAATTTAGAAAGGGACTGACGAGAGAGATTAGGTCGCGCACTTCTGGTCGTCGTACCGCTACCTTTGAGGCTATCTTGATGGATGCTCAGATTACAGAAGAGGATCTGGATCTCAGGCCTAAGAGGAGTCACAATACTTTTGGAGATACGAATGGTAGCACAGGACCAGCCAAGCATCCCCGTATTCAGCACCAACAGCAGTACCAAGTACCATTTCATATTCAGCAACAACCATGGACATTTCAGCATCCACCGCAGTACCTAGCACCAGTTCCTATCCAGCAACATCCATGGGCGTATCAGTATCAACAACAGTACCAGGCACCAGTCTGTATTCAGCAGAATCAGCAACAGCCTCCGAGAGAGACATAGCAGACTTGTCATTTCTGTAAGAAGCCAGGTCACCTTTGGGAGAGCTGTAGAACGAGGCTAGAACTTTGTTTGCACTGCGGCGCTGCGGGACATCGAGTAAAGGATTGTCTTCTAGCCCCTTATCTTCCCGGCCAGCGCGTAGCTTCAGATTATAGAGATCCAGTTAGGCTACCTGTGGAACCGTATATTGCTCAGCACCCGCAAAGGGAACCACCCCAGCAGGGCGGGGCATTTGCGATGACGGTCGAGGAGACCGATACTGCAGGTAATGTGTTAGCAGGCTCTGTTCTTCCCTTCCTTCTGTTCCTATCTATTTGATTGATTGACTGATACCTTAGTACCGTAGCTTGCATGCATGATTTTCTTGTTATAATATAGCACACCCTGATACAGAGACTGCAACACCATGACAAAAGACACCATGACCATACATATTTCCCTTAGATTGCATGTTGTATGATTATAGAAAAGATTTTTCTTAGACCATGATTATCGGGGTTTGACCACGACGAAGATTCATGAAGGGGTTATGACTTGACAAGAGAGACAAGATGATTAAAATTTGAGGATAAGCATCGATTTAAATAGAGGGTTAAGAAATTAACATGGCATAATTGGTGGTTTATTAATTCCAGGAAGATTATGATGTGATTAAATTGGTTATTAAAATTTGGAAATTTTGGGAGATTATCCTTATATTTAATTGATTGCAAGTTATGAATTTTAGAATTTTATATTGGGATGTTGCATTTGGGGAATCCTCAAGTATCGTATTGTTGAGTATTTTGAGGAAGAGGAAATCGAGAAATAAAATTTGATGGATAAATATTTAAATTCAAACTTGTGGGATGAGATTTTATTTTATAATTGTGCATTGATAAAAATCAAATTTGAGGAGTGGATATTAAATTCCGAGTATTGAATTGTTAACTAAAAATTTTGGGGAAATTTTTGATAAAATGGACTTTGATTTTTATTTCAAGGATTTTTCAGGAATGCAATAACTTCAGAATTTTTAAAAATTGTGAAAAGACCTTGTGGATTATTAACTGATTTCGTGGTTGATGAATTTAAAATTTGAGGGAAATAATAATGTGTATGATTAAACGCTACTTTGAGGATTTTGAATTTCGAGGACGAAATTCTTTTAAGGAGGGTAGACTTGTCACTACCACATTCTAAAAATAGGGATATTTTTGAATTTTTATAATATTTAATATTATTATAGTTACAATTTAGTAATTGCGTGATAGGTATATTAATTTAAATAATTATGTGATGTGTAATTAAATATATAATTATTACAGTGTTTATTTGTTTTGAGCTAGCAGACTTGACCTAGAATCCCAGTAGATGAACGCCTGTCCGAATTATGGAATTCTGTATTTAATTGTTTTATCTAGAATTTATTTATTGGAGATTTTAATTAATTATCGTATTTTATTTAATTATTATGCATTGCCTTTGCTTCGATATTTGGAGCACTACCCTATCTTTTGCCTTCCAACAAATTTCACAATCTTGCCCTAGACATGCCCGCCTTCCATTCTGCTATTTTATAACTCATAATTATGCTCTCTGTACATTATTTCTAGCCGCACAAAAATCGTCGCGGGCGTTATTTAATAAAATTCCTATTTTTGTATCGTTGTGCGTTCCAATCAAAATTGGGGACAATCTTGACCTATTTTTCGTGCGGCCCAAATTAGGGTAATATCCTGTTCTGAGTCTACTTCATTATTGATATTGATGACCTGACCTGATTTTGGCACCATGTACTCCTAATTAATTTTAGAACACAACTTGCATTTATTTCTAATTAAATTGAGAATACTATTTTAACCGATTCTGAAAATCCCAATTTAATTCTAGTGCCCTGCCTGGCATTGCCCTGAGGCCAGTGTTTTTGACTGTGTGTTAGCATAGCACCTGATACAAGTGTTATTGTGATGTGTTTATAGGACTGTTGTTTCACCCAAGAGATACTCTGGAACAGGACAACAATAATTACCAGCTAAGGACCCAAGGCAAGTACATTCTCTGATAATTTCCAATTCCTTGATAATTTCTATAAGTTCAATAATCATGAAATGTTACATCTGATTCATTGACACTGTGCTACATGGACTAGTATAGCTTGGATCTGCAGTCATGAGATGTTACATTGATTATCGTTGACATTGTACACGACATGTATATTAGACATCATACATGATAGATTGGACTAGCTCGTGTATCGTGACGTGTCATGGTTGGATCCACAGTACTAGTTGGGGGCGGGGAAGTAGTTAGTAAGAAATGTGATCATAATCTCTTATTGTAGTGTAGAACAATGTAAGTGTTAATCATGCTCTTCACCCATGATTAGCCAGGCCCTATAGCTATCGTACATGTTCCCAAGCCGATCACATTTCGAAACTACTATTTCAAACACTTAGAGTAGATTACAGTTCCCTATTTTAAATCATATACTACATCACCCGTATATGATACTGTTCCTTGTTCTTTTCATTTTCATACATGTACTGACTGTATCATATTGCCTATTGCCTGTCTCTTTACATTGCCTGTCTCTTTTTAATTGCCATTACATTTATTTCACTGTCTTCTCAGTAGCTAGCATCACATGTTTATTGTTTTATAGTCCTTATCAATTTAATGGAACTGTTATTTGAGATTGTACTTTGCTCCTTCCTGACTGGAAACATTTTTCCAGACTATGCCTTAGAGGATCGGTAGCCAACACTTTATGGACCATATGGTGAGTAGCTGCAACTTGGGCTTGATAGTTTAGTTGTGATTCTGGGAGGTCTAGCCGGAATCACCAATCTTTTAGTTAGTTCTTTCAGTAGACTATTTGGTACCGGATTTGTCTCCGGCATTTTATTGAGACTTGAATATTTGTTGAGTTCAATTATTACTTTAGACTTGTGTTGTAGTTAATTTTTGTTCGCTATCTTATCGTGCTGTAATCCTGTGATTGAGTATGTATTCATTTTATTTGTGTCATCTGTGCCTCCTTATGGAGATTGGATGCTTGTGTGAGATTGGCTAGATAGTATCAAGACCTTGACAGTGTTCTACCATCGATGCTGCGGTGTAGGCTGGACGTACTCGCGTACTCGTGCCCCAATTCCAGGTGCGGGTCGTGATAGACAGGAAAGAATGAATGGTAAGTTGGTAAGTCTCGCCGTGTTCTTTTATATCGCACGACGTACTACCACACAAGTTAGGCTTTTTAATATTCCATGAAACTAATCCTAAGGCAAGACTAGAAAGATAACTTAATAGATGGTGCACGAAACCTATATAACATGTTTGGATTTGTCGAACGGGCGAGAAGTCTCCCCACCAGTGCATTCATGTACTGATAACCCACCAGATTGCTTGCAGGGTGCGGAAGAACCTTGTTCAGTGCGGAAACCCCATTCGTGCATGCTAAGGCATGGAGTTCACTGTAGTGCCTCAAATCCCGATTCGACCGGGACGAGCACTATGTAATTGGGCTTGTGGCTAGTCCGTCTGAGTCGTAGCTTAGATCTCGGCATCTTCTTGCCACAGAAGAAATGCGATGATCCTTTCCAACTCATGGAAAGGCCTCTATTGAAACGAGTCCAATAGTTTTCGTGTTTGGTTGCTTGGTTTTCTTGATTGTCGCTTTAGGATTTTGATTTGGTGTTGCTTTCGATTTGCTTAGTTTTCGCTGCTAGTTTTATCGTTTGGAGCTTTGATTTATGGGAAGTTCGGCAAGGATGGATAGGCAAGAATTCTAACTCGGTGCTCGTGCTGTTGCAGGTCTGCGTAACTGACGTTTGATTGTCACTAACCAGGATTTCTTGTTTTAGCATCTTTTCCCTTAACCAGTGAGTGGTTTGGACCCTTCTTTCCTACTTCTTCACGCCCACATCTCTAATGTTTCAAACGTTCACTCGATGATGCCCGGTTGGACGCCTAGGAAATCCTTAGCCACAAGGCATGCCAGCCACTAAGAAAGGAACATGGGAATTGTAGACTATTTTTACTATATGCTTGCATACCTTATAAACTTGAGTTGTTTGTAAAGGAAAGTTGGTTGTTGGTTGCGGCCTGGTGCCTCAGATAGAGTTCGGACCTATGGGATACCAAAATCGGAACACCGCTTGAGAAAATATGAACTGTTGCATAAGATATACATTGCTGCTTTATTTCTTCTATTTATTTCGATGCATTGTATGATATATGAATTGTTCATGCATTTGCATGGTCTGGGACAACTTGTGGATAAGGTTTGGCATTTCCTCGAAACGGCTTTCCGGGGCACTGGAATCGTATCGATCCGGAGGGAAATATTTGATTCGTGCTAGTCACGATGCATTGCGGGACCTCCAACAGGGCTTGCTACCCGGGCTGATAGGGCGCGCTGCTAATGCTTGGAATAAGTCCCTAAGGTGTCGATCACACCAATGACCGCATAGAATAGAACACATGCTAATTATTGTCTTGTACAGATGGTAAGTATACTTGTGTTTTGTTGCAGGAAAGGCGTGCATCGGTTGAGTAAGCAATCGGTGTACTGGTTGGATTCGATGCTACTTTCATTCCTATCAAAACATGCAACTGATATGAATTGAATTCACTTGCTTCTTTATAGAAAAATCATCTTAATGCATGCTCGCCCCTAATAAGCTAGTGTTGATTTAGTCGAGTGGGTTCATCCCGCTCACCAGTACAAGTTGAGTACTGACCTACGTTGTGGGCAACTATTTCAGGCACTCAGACGGTACAACGCTAGTACATAGCGAGGAGGCATTAGGAGCACCTCTATTTTGAAGTATAGCTGGAGTTAGTTCATTTTGGAGGCATGGACTTCAATCTATACAAGGGCGTAATATACAAACGATGTGTACTATCTGATGGAGCGTGCCCTGTATTTTGAGTTATCTTTTGTAATGCAATTCAAATAGCCGAGAAGGCGCATAAATGTAAACTCTATGTAAATTACTCTGAATTATCAATGAAAAAGCATGTTTCTTCCTGCACTTGTGTTCAAATCTCTGTGAATGTGTTTTCTAAATTTGTTTCAAAATGGGTTCCTATCACTGCACGTCCTTGCCTTGTGCGAGCGCAACTCCAGGCTCGCACGACATCGCTCCCCAGCGAGGACGATTGGTTCCGTAAGGGATCCAGCGAGGACGATTGACCCTTATGGGATCGGGGCGTGACATATTGGTATCAGAGCACGGCTTTACTTCCTTGGGATTTTAAAAGATAATAAAGGTGTTTGATGCGCCTCTTAATTGAGTTACGTTCGGCGTCCGCTGCATGAGATGAGTCGCCTATACAATGAGCCCATAGATATAAAATCTATCATTTTTGGAGTGTTAACAAGCTACTCTCTTTTGTAACAATGGCTAAGAAAAATACTGCCGCTGCAAGCAGTGCTCAGCCCATCCAGAGCGATCCGACAAGTTCTGGAGAATCCGGAGGAGCGGGTTCAAATGGTATGTCAGAACGGCTTATGCACCTCATGGAGGCGCAGTAACAACAAGCCGCTACTCAACAGGCGCATATACAAGCACAGTTTACTGCTCAACAAAAGCAGATGGATACTATGATGCAACTGATTGCATCGTTGGTACCCAACAACAGAGGAGCTACAGTGACGCTGCCAACTGTGGGGGTAGAGGATGAGTCAGAAGAAACTCAGCCTCCAGCTAAGAATACCTGCCGAGCAGCATAGTTCACTAAAATGCATCTACCAACGTTCAACGGACGAGTATAATCGGACGTGGTGATAGGATGGATTGCAAAGCTGGAGGGACTCTTCAATCTGGTTGGCATTAGGGGATCCAAGCGAGTGGCCTGTGCATTGGTTCAATTGGAACTGCGTGCGCATGATTAGTGGGAGGCAACTAAGCAAGGGATTTATGATGCCAATCCCAACTGCAAAATCACTTGAGAAATGTTCAAATCTGCCTTCATTGAACAATATATTCCCCGGGCCGTACGTTAACAGAAGGAAGACGACTTCAGCAATCTGGTGCAAGGAAGTTTGTCTGTTGACAATTATGACTCAGTTTTTGCTAAACTGGCTAAGTTTGCTGGGCACTTCCTGCCTAACCAGCAGGCGTGGTGCTATAGTTTTCAGAAAGGTTTGAATGACGAGTTGCATAGGGACGTCATCAACCAAAAATGTCAAACCTATAGGGAATGTTACGAAGCTGCCCTAAATAGCGAGCGGATCTTTGGGCGATATCCACCAAAGGTCGATATGTAAACCCCCCGTACAAACAACAACAAGCGACCTCAGGAAACAGGAGGGTCTGGAGCACAAAAACGTTCGCACACCTCCAAACAAAGGGGTCCGTCCCAAGCACCGTACTGCAATAAGTGCGACAGATTAGGGCATCGAGTGAATGAATATTGGGTTACTAGATGTTTTAAATATGGTCGTATGGGCCACAAACAGTTTAACTGTCGGGAGGGCAAACCGAATCAGAACAACGGGAATCAGAACAACGGGAATCAGAACAAGGGGCCTCCAGCAAGTGATTCCAATGCTGTGCCAGTGAACCCACGACGCCAGGGTGCTCAAGGCCGAGTCTATGCACTGACTCGGGATGAGGCATCCGTCTCTGAAACTGTTGTGACAGGTACTTTACTTTTTCAGAGAATTGCCCGCTAGAGTCTTATTCGATTCAGGTGCTACGCATAGTTTCATATATGCTGATTTTACTGTTGAGCATAAATTATCTTCTACTCCTTTAAATATAAATCTTTGCGTGAGTACACCTTCGGGAGTCGACATGCCCGCCCATGCGATCTGTAGGGATGGTTATATTTGTATCGGAGGAAGGAAGCTTTCCTTAGATGTCATTATATTAGACATTAAGGATTACGATATTATTCGCGGGATAGACTGGTTGGGTGCTTGCCATGCAACAATCGAGTGCGCGAAGAAGCAAGTCGTATTTTGTCTACCCGATGAGGCAGACTTCTACTATTCGTGCAGCGCTGCTCCGAAGACGGCAATGGTGATATCAGCAATTTTGGCTAGGCGTATGTTGCATTCGGGTTGTGAAGGGTAGTTAGCTTATGTTCGAGACACCCGGCAGGAAAGTGCAAATGCAGCTCAGGCTGAAGTCATAGCAGATTTTCTCGATGTGTTCCCGGATGAGCTGCCTGTAATGCCTCCTGATCGTGAGATCGAATTCAGCATTGACACTTTTTCGTATTCGCGACCGATATCGAAGGCACCTTATCGAATGGCCCCAGCAGAGCTGAAGGAACTTAAGGTTCAGTTACAAGATCTGTTGGACCAAGGATACATTCATCCAAGCGTTTCTCCATGGGGCGCTCCGGTACTGTTTGTGAAGAAAAAGGATGGATCCATGCGGTTGTGTATTGACTACCGAGAACTGAATAAGGCGACCATACGAAATCAGTACCCATTACCAATGATAGATGACTTATTTGATCAGCTACAAGGTGCAACAGTTTTCTCTAAAGTTGATCTCAGGTCAGGGTATCACTAGTTGAAAATCAAATCTGATGATATTCAAAAATTTGCGTTCAGGACCCGTTACGGACACTATAAATTTCTCATGATGTCGTTTGGCTTGATGAACGCCCTTGCAGCTTTTATGGATATGATGAACCGCGTGTTTTGGCCGTACGTAGACAAGTTTGTCGTCGTGTTCATCGACGACATACTAATATATTCCAAGAACGAGGCGGAACACAAGGAACACCTGAAGACCGTGATGCAGACATTACCAGAGCATAAGTTGTTCGCTAAGCTCAGCAAGTGTGAGTTCTGGTTGAACAGCGTAGCGTTCCTTGGTCATGTCGTCTCGGCAGAAGTCGTCACCGTAGACCCGAAGAAGATTGAGGCGGTGGTGGACTGGAAGCAACCTACGTCAGTTAGCGAAGTACGAAGCTTTCTGGGCCTAGCGGGATACTACCGTAGGTTTGTGAAAGATTTCTCTAAACTGGCCTCGCCTTTGACTCGCCTTACTCAGAAAGGGATTGTATACAAATGTGGTGATGACTGCGAAGCCAGCTTTCGGGAACTTAAGCGGCGTCTTATTTCAACTCCGATTCTTGCACTTCCGGATAGGGTAGAGGAGTTTTAGATATACAGCAATGCTTCAGGACTCGGCTTGGGATGTGTGCTCATGCAAAGGGACAAGGTAATATCGTACGCCTCCAGGCAACTGAAGCCGTACGAGAAAAACTACTCAACACACAACTTGGAATTGGTGGCAATTATATTTGCACTAAAGTTGTGGAGGCCTTATCTTTATGGTGTTGCTTGCAAAATCTTCACAGATCACAAGAGCCTCAAGTATCTATTCACCCAACAGGAACTGAACCTCCGACAGCGGCGTTGGCTAGAACTTATTAAGGACTATGATATAACGATCGCATATACTCCGGGCAAGGGAAACGTCATTGTTGATGCTCTGAGTCGGAAGCACGTAGGCTCGTTATCCATAAACAATCGTTTACTTCAAGATCTAGAGGCGATGGGCATCGAGTTTCGAGTTCGGCATCAAGGAGTGCAGCTGGCACCACTCCATCTTGAACCGAGTTTACGTGATAGAATCAAATCAGCTCAGGAGGACGATCAGTTCCTAGCGAAGGTACATGGACTAATCTCGGCGGGGAAGACGGCTGACTTTGTGGCAGGCGAAGATGGGGCCTTACATATGAAAGGAAGACTATGTGTCCCTAGCGACCCAGAACTCCGAAGGGAAATTATGGCAGAGGCACATTATGCGAAGTATTCGTTGCATCCGGGGAGCACTAAGATGTACATGGACTTACGCAAAACCTTCTGGTGGCAAGGTATGAAGCGGAATATGGCGACCTTTGTGTCACAGTACATGGCCTGTCAATAGGTGAAAGCTGAACATCAGAGGCCCGGTGGGGAGCTGCAGAACCTCGCTATTCCCGAGTGGAAATGGGACAACATCACTATGGATTTCATTATGGGATTTCCGAAGACGCCATGGGGGCATGATGCGATTTGGGTTATAGTTGATCGTTTGACCAAATCAGTCCACTTTCTGCCTATAAAAGTTACATGGAGCGTCAATCGGTTAGCACAGATTTACATAGACGAGATTGTTCGATTACACGGAGTGCCTGCCTCAATTGTCTCTAACCGTGACGGACGTTTCTTATCTCATTTTTGGACTAGCCAACAGTCTGCTTTGGGAACCAAGCCACAGTTCAGTACCGTATAACACCCCCAGACTGATGGCCAGACAGAAAGGACAAATCAGATACTTGAAGATATGTTACGGCTGTGTGCAATCGATTTAAAGACTAGTTGGGACACACACCTTCCGTTGGCGGAGTTCGCGTACAATAACAGCTACCAATCGAGCATCCAGATGGCACCATACAAAGCACTTTATGGGCGCAAGTGTCGATCTCTAATCTGTTGGGACAAAGTCGACGAGCGGCAGGTACTCGGGCCAGAGCTGATGGAGCAGGCAGTTGAGAAAGTTCGCTTGATTCGGGAAAGACTTCACACTGTGCAGAGCCGACAGAAAAGCTATACCGATGCTCATCGTAGGCCTTTGGAGTTCATGGTCGGAGATCATGTCTTCTTGAAAGTGACGCCGATGCGTGGGGTGATGCGTTTCGGCGTAAAGGGCAAACTGAGTCCCAGGTTTGTCGGCCCCTTTGAGATACTAGAACAAGTGGCAGCTGTGGCATACCGGATTGCACTACCTTCCGCCTTGGCTGGAGTGCATGACGTATTCCATGTTTCTCAACTTCGAAAGTATGTGCATGACCCGAGTCATGTGGTTAGCTTCGAATAATTGGAATTGCGCATGGATTTGTCATACTCAGAGGAGCCGGCGCAGATTCTGGATCGTAAGGAAAAAGTACTTCTCAACCGTACGATGTTCTTGGTTCGCGTGCTGTGGCAGAACCATACAGTTGGGGAATCAACTTGGGAGATGGAATCGGAGATGAAGGAGAAGTATCCTTCATTGTTCATTCAGTCGGAGGTAGGGCTTGTTCTTAAGTTTCGGGACAAAATTTTTTCTTAGTGGTATATTATGTAGTGCATCAAATCTCGATCCGACCGGGACGAGCACTATGTAATTGGGCTTGTGGCTAGTCCGTTTGAGTCATAGCTTAGATCTCGACATTTTCTTGCCACGGACGAAATACGATGATCCTTTCCAACTCATGGAAAGGCCTCTATTAAAATGAGTCCAATAGTTTTCATGTTTGGTTGCTTGGTTTTCTTGATTGCCACTTTGGGATTTTGATTTGGTGTTGCTTTCAATTTGCTTGGTTTTCACTGCAGGTTTTATCGTTTGGAGCTTTGATTTATGGGGAGTTCGGCAAGGAAGGATAGGCAAGAATTCTAACTCGGTGCTCGTGCTATTGTAGGTCCGCGTAACTGATGTTTGATCGTCGCTAAGCGAGATTTCTTGTTTCAACATCTTTTCCCTTAACCAGTGAGTAGTTTGGACCCTTGTTTCCTACTTCTTCACGCCCATATCTCTAATGTTTCAAACGTTCACTCGATGATGCCCGGTTGGACGCCTAGGAAATCCTTAGCCATAAGGCATGCCAGCCACTAAGAAAGGAACATGGGAATTATAGACTATTTTTACTATATGCTTGCATACCTTATAAACTTGAGTTGTTTGTAAAGGAAAGTTGGTTGTTGGTTGCGGCCTAGTGCCTCGGATAGAGTTTGGACCAATGGGATACCAAAATCGGAACACCGCTTGAGAAAATATGAACTGTTGCATAAGATATACATTGCTGCTTTACTTCTTCTGTTTATTTTGATATATTATATGATATATGAATTGTTCATGCATTTGCATGGTATGGGACAACTTGTGCACAAGGTTTGGCATTTCCTCGAAATGACTTTCCGGGGCACTGGAACCGTATTGATCCGGAGGGAAATATTTAATTCGTGCTAGTCATGATGCATTGCGGGACCTCCAGCAGGGCTTGCTACCCGGGCTGATAGGGCGTGCTGCTAATGCTTGGAATAAGTCCCTAAGGTGTCGATCACACCAATGACCGCATAGAATAGAACACATGCTAATTATTGTCTTATGCAGATGGTAAGTATACTTGTGTTTCGTTGCAGGGAAGGCGTGCATCGGTTGAGTAAGCAATCGGTGTACTGGTTGGATTCGATGCTATTTTCATTCCTATCAAAACATGCAACTGATATGAATTGAATTCACTTGCTACCTTATAGAAAGATCATCTTAATGCATGCTCGCCCCTAATAAGCTAGTATCGATTTAGTCGAGTGGGTTCATCCCGCTCACCAGTACAAGTTGAGTACTGACCCACATTGTGGGCAACTATTTCAGGCACTCAGATGGTGATACGCTAGTACATAGCGAGGAGGCATTGGGAGCACCTCTATTTTGAAGTATAGCTGGAGTCAGTTCATTTTGGAGGCATGGACTTTAATCTATACAAGGGCGTAATGTACAAACGACGTGGACTATCTGATGGAGCGCGCCCTGCATTTTGAGTTATCTTTTTTAATGTAATTCAAATAGCTGAGAAGGCGCATCAATGTAAACTCTATGTAAATTATTATGAATTATCAATGAAAAAGCATGTTTCTTCCTGCACTTGTGTTAAAATCTCTGTGAATGTGTTTTCTAAATTGTGTTTCAAAATGGGTTCCTATCACTGCATATCCTTGCTTTGTGCGAGCGCAACTCCAGGCTCGCACGACATCGCGCCCCAGCGAGGACGATTGGTTCCGTAAGGGATCCAGCGAGGACAATTGACCCTTATGGGATCGGGGCGTGACATTCACTCTGGAGCCTTAGAGCGTTGCTTCTGGAGCTGAAGCACATATACAAGACATAATGTTAGAATATCACCTATGTATCATTCCACAAATGTAGCCACTTGGTATGATTTTATCGTTTTAGAGAGAGAGAGAGGCTTGAGCGACTTGTAATCTCGGCCTAGCGCCGCTTGTAATACTTGTTCAATATCAATAAAGAGCTTGTTTTACTTCTATACTTGTGTTATACAATGCTTCCACTATTGATGACTCTGTAAACTTATTACCAATCGTCTGTTTGTTTCTTATTTCGTTGCACTCGGACTATCTGTGCGACTCTGTGGCTTAGACATCTTACCGCCTATTCGGATCATGGCCTTGCATGGACGTGGCTTACGCTCGTGCGATATTCACGCCCAGATGGGGAAAGATTGTCCCGCGGGAGCACTGGCACGGTGATTCACGCCTAGAGGGGATGGCCGATTACCCACGGGAGATCGTGGCATGACATATTGGTATCAGATTATAGCTTTATGCCTTTGGACTTCTTATCGATTTTCTCAGTTTCGAAAGCTCGTTCATGGGTTATGTATATACACTCTCTCTCGTTGACCCGATGGGATGTTCCATATAATGAGTCTAAATAATTTCAGAATTATATGTGAATGATATGATTGCTTGTACAAAAATGTGATGCGAAGGCCTTTGTGCCAACCTGTGTTAGGCTTTGTGGAAATAGACTCGTGCTAGAATTTACAAGTAATGTGCAAACCCGAATACCTATACATGATTACCCAAATGGTTAATGTGTGAAATAGAATATTATTTGGATGGTTAGCTATGCACACAGTATTTTGGCTAAGTTATGTAAAGTATCGCGCGCCAAGAACCTTTGGTGCAAGCAAGTTTGCAAGCGAGATTGGGATATCATTCAGAAAAAGATAAGTCAGACTTAGAATGGCAATCGATAGAAATATTACTAGATTATCACTAAGGCAAATATAGAGAATCATGATTGGATTTTTGGATATAGCTCAGACGGTATTTTGTGTCGGAAGATACAAATCATATATGGTTTACTTGGATGATTATCAACCAAGATATATAAGAGACTAAGATTTTATCAGGCAAGGCTTAGGTATCGTGCCGAAATTCTAATGGACAACTTGGTGAATGTGCTTGCGAGTGATGCGAACACCGATTGAGGATTTAATTGGTTAACTCAATTCCTGAGTGGTATATGGATTATTTTGGAAATATTCAAACAGATTCATAGGTCGTGCGATAGTTGGTTAGAATGATTTGAGAATGTCTTGAACAAGTGATAAGGCTTATATCGAATATGGATTCAAAAAAATAGAAAATAATATCTCGGTCAAGAAATATTGTTGGAAACTTGAAGGATCGTGCGAGCGATTTTAAATTAAAATAAACAGATTAAACTTGAATACAATATCGCTTGAATAAAAGTTAGCCCGAGAATGAATATTATAGTTCGATGAAAGAGGTAAGATATAACGAATTTGACCTGGAATTTTGAAGAATGATATTGAATCTAGTTTGAAAAGATAACCTTTGAAATCAGTCCCAGTGAGAATGATTATCCTACGGGAGCGCCGGAGTGGTGATTTCACTTACGACAGGGATAATTGAACTCACGGGAACATATTCGGTGATTATTCCAAACGAACTCGATGAATAAAATGTATCAAGAGTGGATAGACTTTAGCTTGGATATATGAACTTCATTATTTGAGGAATGCCAGAAGTAGACTATGGATTTATCAAACGGTAATATTGAAGTTGGACAATTTTCTCGACGAATTATGATCACGGCATGAACGAACAAGACTTGGTGGATTAATATATATATATATATATATAACTTGGATGGAGCAAAGTAAAATGGTAAGGAAGTCTCGATTGTTTTGATGATAACCATATTGTTCGACGTTCTTGTCTTGTGCGAGTGTAACTCTATGCTCGTACATGCGTCACGTCCGGATTAGGATAATTATCTAGCGAAAGAGTTGGCGTAGTGATCTCACGTCCAACGGAGATGATCGAACTTACGGGAGACCGGAGCGTGACAACTGATGGATCGTCTTGACTTGTGATTCGACCCGATAAGACAAATTTGGGAATACAAGTGAATCGAAAGTGTTTCGAGGATAAGATAGCCTAGAATCTGGAACAAATCACGCCTGATGATTTTATGAACAGATACATGAATCATGTTGGACGACTTGGAGTTACAATCAAAGGTTTAGAACTGAATAATGGTTTGGTGGTCTAGACTTAGAATGGATACATGGATTCTATCAAAACTTGTTTGACGGAGATAGACTATACAAATTGCTAGGCTTGTCCTACAACTTGGATATATCATGGATTTGACTGAAAGGACTCGAACCCTGTACAAATGAACATGTTATTATGAGCAGGATGATCTGTGCTCGATGTTTAGAAATCTAAGTGAAACGAGCTTGGGTAGAATATCCCGTATAAACGAACAATGGTTTAACCTTAGGAATTGGGGTGAGCATCGTACGACAAATTTGTATGATAAATTATATGCTTGAACTTATACCTATGACCTTGTGAGCTGACCTAGTAATTAGGCAGATGACCCTGTGCCAAGTGAAAGAATTAATGTAACCGACTTTAGAGAATTGCTTGAACAAGCCATATAACTGGGCAGCAAAACTTAGAGTTAGACTTGGAACGGTAAGTGTATGCTATGTTTGGCGCAAATGGAATGTACGGTAGGACATGGATGCTAGTCAATTGATTGGATAGATCGTGCTTAACGGTAGTGCAATGCTTAATTTTTGGTTGGAATGGAAATAACTTGGATTTTATTGATCCTGTTGGGAGTATTATTGTGATTCATAAAACGATAACCCTTGTGATTTTCGCAAGTAGATTGTCCATTTTCACTATCGCTAAGTTTGGTTGAATGCATATGTTTGAGGGATGCCTTGAACGTGTGCACGATCTAGACTCGCGATATGCTGATCACGAATGCTAGTACAAGTGAATATGTTAGATTCATAAACAAGTATAACGACTTATGTAAGTTTACCTCTGCCTTAGATCATCATTCAAGATGGATCATAACGTACCCCACATTAAGCGATATATATTTCGCGCTAAGGTGCAATTAAGATCGAGTCAAAACCAGGAGAATGCATCAAGTCAAGTTAAACACTGAATGAGAATCATGTCAAGTAAAGCAAGAATTACAGCTCATGGAGCAATACTCGTTCAAAATAAGAATCAAGAATTATAATATCATATTATGAATTTGGAAGACCCAAGACTTGCATGTCATGGACAACTTGGAAACAAAGAAGATTTTTGGATCTCGTTCCACGGACGGTCTCCGGGGCACCGGGACCGATCTGATCTGGATGGAACTCATACAGCCTTTCGTATATGAGCTGGGTGGCATCTCCGCTACGCCGCACCACCTTTGCAGATAAAGGCTGATAGTCTTGTGTGCTGGATGGGGTGGCTTATAGCGCCTCTTGTGCTTTTATTGCATACCATCCTCGTCAATGACTATAACTCGTCCTTTATGGCTATGCTAGTGACTCCTGTTTATATAGATAAGTCATCCTCGCTTAGCGGCAATCCGCGTGCTAGTCATTGTATCACATCCAGAAAACGGAAATACCTGAACGAATATGAGTATAACACACTTGTACATATGGAACACTTGAACATCTGCAAACACCTGATAATCTGTGTAACTCGTGCACCCAAAATATAACCTCGTTTACGACACTTGTGTTTGTATATGATATCGCCCCTGGATTCATTATATATATTCGTGCCTGGTTTAATTTGGTTTTCCATGGATAGGGAAGGATGAATGGTAAGTTGGTAAGTCTTGCCGTGTTCCTTTATATCGCACGGCACACTGCCACACAAGTTAGGCTTTTCACTATGCCATAAAACTGATCCTAAGGCAAGACTAGAAGGATAACTTAATAGATGGTGCACGAAACCTATATAACCTGTTTAGATTTGTCGAACGGGCGAGAAGTCTCCCCACTAGTGCATTCATGTACTGATAATCCACCAGATTGCTTGCAGGGTACGGGAGAACCTCGTTCGGTGCAAAAATCCCCTTCGTGTGTGCTAAGACATGGAGTTTATTCTGGAGCCTTGGAGCATTGCGTCCAGACCTGAAGCACATATACAAGACATAATATTGGGATATCACCTATGTAATGCCCCGCAACCGCACGGTGCATTATGCTGAGTCGGATCGAATGAGGCAATAGCTGGTTACAATTTAATTTATTGGATTTAGGAACAAGTATTGATTTGAGTTAGTTTTATGTGCAGATCGTAAGTGGAGTTCGATGGAATCAGATGTTCGATCAGAGCAGTACCGGGATAGCAGGATTTGGAGCGATAATACCGTCTTCCTTCGTCCGATTGGTCAGATAATTTGTGTAGCGCCCCGTTTCCCCGGTGCGGGGAGCGCGGCTAAGAAACACAAACGGTATCATTCGATCGGGATAAATTGAATTAAGAACTCGTCCTCGTTATGGATTTGTTTCTTCGGAATCGATTCCCATATTCAGTGGACTGTGCCCCAAGGATCGGCTTAGCGGCAGAGTCAGGAGGGACCTCTTCGCTGCTATCTTTTATTACCTCGGTTTTCGATGTCGCTTGTTGCTTTCGTGCTTTGAGTTGGTTTTGGGATTTGCTTATTTTCCTTGAACGGTTTCGATGGTTTTCATTGTTTTCGTTCATTGAACTTCACTTCTATTCCGAGATTGGAAAGAGAGTAAGAAGTATTAATCGAGCTGTTCGTGTGCAGGTGAACGAGCAGTAGGCGGCATGCGAGCGGAGTCGTGAAGCGCCTCTTTCTTTCTCCTTTCCTTCCAACCAAGTGAGTGGCTACCAACTCGATTAGCTAGCCCTGCTTCCAAGCTTCACGCCCTAAAAATCTATATCCTTCTTTGCCCCGATCAAACGATACCAAGTAATAATAAAAGATACCAAGATAAAAAGGAAATAGACTTGGATTGGATTGCTTGTCATTCAACTTGGGAACGATTACTCATATGCTTGCTTGTTCGTTTGGGAATGTTTTATACATGCTTCAATTTAGTTAGAATGCTTCTTCTTCCATAAATTGTGCTAAGCATGGAATACACTTGTTATGAAATAAACTGTCAGAAAGACTATGCAAAACGAATCATGCAATATTGCTTATCTCATGTTCATGTTGCCTCAACGCATCAACGTTAATGTATCACGAACGATTGATCACGGACAACTTGTGCACAAGGTAACGAGTTCCTGTGGACGGTTGCTGGGGCAGTGGCACCGATCTGGTCCGGGCGGAACTTCACGTTAGTCTCACGCATCTGGACAAGGATAGTCTGCAGCCACCAACGAATCTTTTTTTCATACTATCCTCGTTCAAGACTATAACTCGTCCATAGTGGCTTCTAGCCAGTGATCCCAACATGTATATTTAAACCTGTTGCATACTAACTTGTGTCTTCGTGGCAGGGAAGGCATGGTAAGTATTGTGCAGGTAATTCAGTTGGGCAGGTAAAATCCATCGAACAGTGGCACGTTCGTTTCAGTAAATTCTATATGCTGCTTACTTGTAAATAAACTAAGGAAAGATAGAAACCCACAAAAATATGCATACTTCATTAAATAACGTGTTGATTGGTATAGTTCGGCTAGCTCGCCTTCACCAGTATGTTTCGACATGCTGACCCTCGTTGAAATAGGTTCTCCGTACCAAGGCGAACCGAGCGAGGAGCGAAGTCATCTTTCCGAATCCAGTCCAGCTGTAGGCGCATCCTGATCGCGCCATCCTTTGAAGCATTTTGAAGACAGGAGCCTGCAACTCTTCATACACAAATGCAGCTCCGTGGAAAAGCTATCCTCCAGCCTGGAGGTCTATATCTTTTGAAGTTTAGTAAAGGGATATAATGTACAGGACTGCTATCTCATTTTGTGTCAACACTTTTGTAAGCCCGTGCAGCATATTAGCTGACTCGTTCAAGAGTTTGTAATAGATGTTCATTATCAATAAAGAGAACTTTTCCATGTTTCAAATCCGTGTTTCAATTTATCTGCGTACTCTGAATATGTGCTTGCTATGCAAATCATTAAAGCCTTGTGCGGGCGCAATCCCAGGCCCGCACGGCGGTCACGATTCGGGGGACGCCTCAAACGATTCTACGGAATCGGGTCATGACATAGTGGTATCGGAGCACAGATTCAAGTTCCTTAGACTTCGTGCTGGAAAAGTTCCTTTAACGATCAAAATTCCTTTGCGAACTCTTAAACTCGCTAGGCCAAAATGAGATACGTTCATGCAATAAGTCCATAATACATTATGATTCTAATGTAATTTACCTTCTTTTGTAGAAATGGTACCAGCGCAATCTGCAGCGCAAGCACCGAACGAAACACAGGAAAGTAGTTCGGGCACTTCGGGAAGCTCGCGGAGCCAGCTTGGCATATCTCAAGTCGACCCGCTAGAGCGGGTGATGCAAATGTTAGAATCGCAATGACAAAGGGATGATGCTCGCCAAGCCAAGTTTGAAAGCAATCTGAAGACCCGATTCTCAGTCCAACAAAAGCAGGTAGATACCCTACAATAGATCATTCAGACTTTGGCTGCCAACCATTCCACTGCAACTGCAACGACTCCGGTGGAACATCCCGTGCTTGAAGTAGAGACGCCACAAATTCCAAGGCCGAGGGACGTGACTGCCTTCAACTTGGGATACTTCAAGAAAGTCTGCAATACCCCATTCAACGGGACTGAGGACCCAGTGGTAGCTTTAGATTGGCTAGCCGAGCTTGAAGATCACTTCGCTCTGCTAGAAGTTCCCGAAGAGAAGCGCGTCGCCTGCGAGCAACTTCAGCTCCGCCTCAACGTGCACGATTGGTGGAACGTGCATCGACGATCTCTCCAATTTGATCACGGAGAGGAGGCGATCTCGTGGAAGACTTTTTGTGCCGCGTTTGAAGAGGAGTTTATATCCCCTCCAGTGCAACGTCAGATGGAAAACGAGTTCGTGCAACTAAGGTAGGGCAGTATGACAGTGAAGCAGTACTCCGCCGAATTCAACCGACTCTCTAAATTCGCTAGGGCCTATTTACCTGATGCAGCGAGTCGAGCTAGAGGGTTTGAAGGCGGTCTGCGCCCTGCCATTCATGGGCACGTAGTCAATAATCAGTACGGGACAATGCGTGAAGTGATGAATCATGCCCTATCTTTTCAACCGCAGTATCCTCACGTTTCTACCGGCGTTGTGCATACCTACAATCACAAACGCCAAGGCAACGATAGAGGAAACACCGCTGCAAAGTGCCCTAACCATGGCGGTCCACGAAGAGGAAACCCAGGGCAACCATGTTCTTATTGTAAGAAACCAGGGCACACAGTTGAAACGTGCCACAAGAAACTCGGGCAATATCTCATTTGCGGTGACTCAACCCACCGAATTCATGATTGCCCAAACTATTCAGTTCATCATCCTTAACGGTAAGCATTATTCTTAAGTTTCGGGACGAAACTTTAAATTGGTTAGGTAGGATGTAGCGCCCTGTTTCCCCGGTGCGGGGAGCGCGGCTAAGAAACACAAACGGTATCGTTCGATCGGGATAGATTGAATTAAGAATTTGTCCTCGTTATGGATTTGTTTTTTTGGAATCGATTCCCATATTCAGTGGACTATGCCCCAAGGATCGGCTTAGCGGCAGAGTCAGGAGGGACCTCTCCCCTGTTATCTTTTATTGCCTCGGTTTTCGATGTCGCTTGTTGCTTTCGTGCTTTGAGTTGGTTTTAGGATTTGCTTATTTTCCTTGAACGGTTTCGATGGTTTTCATTGTTTTCGTTCATTGAACTGCACTTCTATTCCGAGATTAGAAAGAGAGGAAGAAGTATTAATCGAGCTGTTCGTGTGCAGGTGAACGAGCAGTAGGCGGCTTGCGAGCGGAGTCGTGAAGCACCTCTTTCCTTCTCCTTTCCTTCCAACCAAGTGAGTGGCTACCAACCCGATTAGCTAGCCCTGCTTCCAAGCTTCATGCCCTAAAAATTTGTATCCTTCTTTGCCCCGATCAAACGATACCAAGTAATAATAAAAGATACCAAGATAAAAAGGAAATAGACTTGGATTGGATTGCTTGTCATTCAACTTGGGAACGATTACTCGTATGCTTGCTTGTTCATTTGGGAATGTTTTATACATGCTTCAATTTAGTTAGAATGCTTCTTCTTCCATAAATTATGTTAAGCATGGAATACACTTGTTATGAAATAAACTGTCAGGAAGACTATGCAAAATGAATCATGCAATATTGTTTATCTCATGTTCATGTTGCCTCAACGCATCAACGTTAACGTATCATGAACGATTGATCACGGACAACTTGTGCACAAGGTAACGAGTTCCTGCGGATGGTTGCTGGGGCACTGGTACCGATCCGGTCCGGGCGGAACTTCACGTTAGTCTCACGCATCTGGACAAGGATAGTCTGCAGCCACCAACGAATCTTTTTTTTATACTATCCTCGTTCAAGACTATAACTCGTCCATAATGGCTTCTAGCCAGTGATCCCAACGTGTATATTTAAACCTGTTGCATACTAACTTGTGTCTTCGTGGCAGGGAAGGCATGGTAAGTATTGTGCAGGTGATTCAGTCGGGCAGGTAAAATCCACCGAATGGTGGCACGTTTATTTCAGTAAATTCTATATGCTGCTTACTTGTAAATGAACTAAGTCAAGATAGAAACCCACAAAAATATGCATGCTTCATTAAACAACGTGTTGATTGGTATAGTTCGGCTAGCTCGCCTTCACCAGTATGTTTCGACATGCTGACCCTCGTTGAAACAGGTTCTTCGCACCAAGGCGAACCGAGCGAGGAGCGAAGTTGTCTTCCCGAATCCAGTCCAGCTGTAGGCGCATCCTGATCGCACCGTCCTTTGAAGCATTTTGAAGACAGGAGCCTGCAACTCTTCATACACAAATGCAGCTCCGTGGCAAAGCTATCCTCCAGCCTGGAGGTCTATATCTTTTGAAGTTTAGTAAAGGGATATAATGTACAAGACTGCTATCTCATTTTGTGTCAACACTTTTGTAAGCCCGTACGGCATATTAGCTGACTCGTTCAAGAGTTTGTAATAGATGTTCATTATCAATAAAGAGAACTTTTCCATGTTTCAAATCTGTGTTTCAATTTATCTGCGTACTCTGAATATGTGCTTGCTATGCAAATCATTAAAGCCTTGTGCGGGCGCAACCCCAGGCCCGTACGGCGGTCACGATTCGGGGGACGCCTCAAACGATTCTACGGAATCGGGTCATGACAATTTGGAGAGCATGGCCTGCTCGTACGGTCATACCAATTGAGTAGATCGTGCTTTACATCGGACCACGGGTTCAAGGGATCGGCCGTATCGGCAAGGCAGGGTGCTTAATGGACAACTGCAGTTGTTCAGTCCTTTATGGCTTGGCTAGTGACTTCATATAGATAAGAATTGGTTTGCTTTGCTTGGGTTTGTTTTATGCTTTTCGTGTAGGCGGCGGCCACCTTCCCTCGGCAAGAGTGTGCATATTGATGATTGGATTAATAAGGCTTGGATTGTGGCTTAGTTTAAGGATAGATATTGAGGCTTGGATTGTGGTTCGATAGGTTCATGCGTTGCTTGGGATTGAGTAGGACGATTTGCATGCTAGTTTTCTTTTGAGTTGGATATATCCGCTTGTATATTTTTTTGAGTTGAATGCTTGCATGTTTAACCTGCTTTATAGTTTTTCTTAACATGTCATACCTCTGCTATGAAATAAATCTAGGATTCAAGTAGAAAGATCACCATATGACTGTTTGCATTCACTATTCTACTTAGTATCGGTTTAGACGAGTGGGTTACCCCGCTCACCAGTATAGAAGTGTACAGACCCACATTTGTGGGCATTATTTCAGGTACGCAGGTGTAGTGACGCTTCTTGGATATATGGGATATGATGTATGAACGGTAAGTACCTTTGTGGGCAAAAGAAATAGCAAGAGTATTGCATCACCTTTGAGGCAATCTCCTTTGAGGCAATTTTATTTGGACTATATCGAGAGATTCGCTGCGTATACTCTGATGTGTGCTTGGTACACAATACTTGACTTTCGCTGCAACTTGGTTATTTCGATGATAACTATGATATTTGATAATATCGCCTTGTGCGAGCACAACTCCAGGCTCGTACGACATCATGTTCCAATTAAAACTATTATCCTGCGGGAGCGCTATAACGTTCAGCGGGGATGAGCTTGCGGGAGATTAGGACGTGACATATTTTGCGGGGCATTACAACCTATCTATCTGTCACGCCCCATTCCCAAAATACCGAGGGACCAGACGCGTGATAATGGCCAGCAGCACACACCGATGGACAAACCCAATTTAATGGATCCATCGGGGCATGCTTAAGCTGTAATATAATAATAAGTAGGTCCAATGATACAAGTCACAGTCTACACTAATCTCATCCAAAACAGATAATCACAGATCAAATGCCATAATAAAAACAAAGGAAATAACTAACAATCTCAATAAAAGTGTCTCGGAGAACAATCCGAGAACAAGTCTGATACAACAATGCAATAGACTAGAAATAAAGGAACTAGAAATAGAAATAAATGAGTATATAAAGCCAATACTCAGGAGAAGTCCTCTGGTGTGATTTCGTCCTCGAAGGTCGGTACAGCTCCTGTATCTACTCCTGCTGCGGCCCCGTATACCTCGGGATAGATCTCGTCTGTAAATCCTGGGGACATAATCCGGATCCAGGTCCTCAGGGGACAGCAAGGTACAGAAAATACAAGCCAAAATAAATGCAGTGCATAGTCAATGAAATAAACAGGGTAATTATGTAACCATCTATGTGTAATGCCGGTGAGAATATCACCAGTACTCAGGCTGAGACTACTACAAACTCTGTGTAGGGGAGCCGGTAGTAGTGATATCATGTAGTTGTCTAGCTCGGAGAGAGACTGAGACTCCGGCATAATATAAAGTCAACCTGTAGCCTGTGTATCTCTCCAATAATAAATGAAACAAGATGGGAACACTATATAACCAGTTAAGTGTAATGCAAGATGAGAGCAGCACTAGAACTCAGGCTGAAACCACTACAAGCTCTGTATCTGGGAGCCGGTAGCAGTGATATCATGTGGTCGTCTAGCTCAGCGAAAGACTGAGACGCCAGCATAATATATAAAATCAACCTGTAGCCTGTGTGTCTCTCCCCACCCAATGTAATCATACGTCTCATGTCCATGAGGCCCCATGTCCATGTCACGCACAATCATATCTAATGCAACAAGTCATATAGTATCTAGGAACATAATGTCAATGTCAAGTCCTGTATCCTATAAAGAATCACCACGAATATCTTAGGAAGATCCTGTCCATGAATAGTATCAAGTGTCCTGGGTATAATGTACTTGATAAGACAAGTACGAGAATGATGGGGTCTCGGTATCCATGTCTAAATGACAATACACAACGCCGCGTACGGTGTTGGCACCCGACTATGAATCGGACGCTAAGTAAAGTCGCACGGTCCTAGGTCAAGCATGAACCACAATATATATATATATATAAGCCAAGGAAATAAGTAACAAGGATTGCAAGTTTTGGCAAGGTACACTTGCCTGGGGTCCTGGCTCCAACTGTAGCTCTGGTCTCAGTGTGATCTGCAGGTACTACTCCGGTTGCTGAAATAAATATCACCATTAGATTCAGAAAATATCAAATAGCTAAAAACGCCTGTCCTTAAGTCCAATTTGGACACATGGGCAAAAATGACAGTTTCTGGTCAAAGCGGGGTCCACATGTGGGCCGCTTTGCACCGAAAATTATGTCAGGGTCAAAGATCTCTAAATTCGTCCAACTTAGTGTCAACGAGTCAGGAACGATGATACGAACCCAACAGAACTTCCAGAATTGGATTCCGAGAAGCCGATCACAAAATCGCCCGTCAAGTGGAGCCTGTGGGGCCCACGATACGCGATTTTGTTAACGTTCTCAGAATCGAACCAAACTTGGGTCACAGGACCAGCGTATTGCTACGAGTCCGATGGTGTAAGTTTCGTCTCGATCTGACATGTGTACACAAAGTTACAGCATATTCCAGAACTGACGGATACGGGACGGTGTCCGCGGATACGCGTTGATTCTGGTGTGCATGCACATCCAAATCAACTTCTGCAAAATCCTGCAGGTCCGTATCGACGTCGCGCTCATTTCGGTAAAGACCGCGTGCGACCAAGTCATCCCGTTTGGAGGGGCATACTCGGTTCTGGGGTGAATCAGGGCGTCATTTTTCCTGTTTTTGGATTGCGGTTCGCGATCGCCACAGGACGCGATGCACCGAGCGAGTTGCACGGGCACCGAGAGGGTCATACAGTCTATGCAACATAACTGACAGAATCAAAAATGGAATTATGGAGAGAGAGGAAACGCTACCTGAACAGGGCTCCGTGAAGACTGTTTTCCACGTATCCGAGTCGTGTCCGAGTCCTGCTTCGTGTCCTGCGTCCGTGTCCGGTACTGTTGCTGTGTCCAGGCTAGGGTTCAGGATGCGGCCGGAGATTCGTCGGAGGGTAGCTGCTCTGGTCGGCGGGGGCGGCTCATCGGCCTGAGCGGAGGGGAACGGGGCTGAGGGAAGTCGTCGAGGGCGCTGGACTCGGCGGCTGTGCATGTGGGAGGCGGCGATCGGCGCTGTCGGGGTCGGGCTGAGGTCGACGGGGGTCTGGGGGGCTGCTCGGGCGAGGATTCGAGTGGCGGACTCGAGGAAGTGTTGGGTCTCAAGGCGGGGATCGATGGGTGAACGCGGGCGGCGCTCGCGCGGAGGGGAAACCGAGCGGAGGAGGTTGAGGGTGGTCCGGAGCCGCTACCGGTCAGCCGGCCGGACGAGGGAGGCGGGAGCGGGGTGGAGTCTGCACCGCGGGGCGGTCGGGCCCTACACCGTCGGTCGGGGCGGACGCGGCGGGGCGCCGTCGGAGTCGGGCCGGAGGGAGGTCAGGGAAAAAGGGCGGCTGATGGCTAGGGTTAGGGTTAGGGATTTGTTTTAGGAAAATATGTATTTTTTGTTATTTTCTTTTGTGGAGAAAGAATAGGAAATTATGTATTTATACATACAGAAATTAGACTTGGGTTAGACCTAGGATTTGGGATGGGTCAACGCTCCTTGGGCTTGGCTTCAGCTCTCATGGGAAGGTCGGGCATTGGCACGGGTTTAATTCGGTTTATTTACATCAGTTTTTAGGGCTTTAAAACTGATTCCGGAGTCCAATAAATTCCCAGAAAATTACCCTATGTCCGGTTTTCCATTTTACACCATAAAATATTATTTCCATAATATTTTACTATTATTTAATAGCAATTAAAAAATCATTTAATGATCAAAGGCCTAGGATTTAATTACAGAAAAATCCCGAAAACTTCCAAAAAATTGCAAAAAGTCCAAATTATTAATTTCTGAAAAATCAGGGGGCTTACACTATCATTCCATAAATGTAACCACTTGGCATGCTTTTATTATTTCAGAGAGAAAGAGGCTTGAGCGACTTATAATCTCGGCCTAGCACCGCTTGTAATACTTGTTCAATATCAATAAAAAGTTTATTTTACTTCTATACTTGTGCTATACAATGCTTCCGCTATTGACGACTTTGTGAACTTGTTACCAATCGCCTGTGCGTTTCTTATTCTACTGCACTCGGACTATCTGTGCTACTCTGTGGCTTAGACATCTTACCTTATGTTCAGATCATGGCCTTGCACGGGCACGGCTTACGCTCGTGCGGCATCACGCCCATATGGAGAATGATTGTCCCGCGGGAGAGCTGGTACAGTGATTAACGCCTAGCAGGGACGGTCGATTACCCGTAAGAGATTGTGGCATGACATTTTTGGATGTTTTGATATACTAAATATAGTATTTTTGAAAAATAGTTTTTGGGATGGATGGAGCACTTTATTATGAGCATTTTGGCTTTTAGTTCACTCAATTCAGAGTTAAAATAAAATTTTTATAAAAAAATAAAATTTTGATTTTTGGAGTTTTTGCCATGGCTGAACTTGCTACCTGGAGAAAACAAAGTCTCATGCGGCTATACGGCCTGAACTCATACAACAATCTGATCTGAACTCATGTGGCCATGCAGCCTGAACTCACACGGTCATGCAGCCTTGAGCTCATGCGACCTCTACGGTCAACGACCATGCTACCCATGCGGCCTGACTTTATATGCAACAACTGATCCTATGTGGCCTAGACCTATGCAGTAACTGATTCTATGCAGCAGTTGATCCCTGTCACGACCCGCACCCGGTGTAAGGGTACTAGTCGGAAACAACGCCCAGCCTACGCCGCAGAATCGGCGGTAGAACGCTGTCTAGATAATCTATCTAACAATATAATGAACCACCAATAATGATAGTATACTCAATCACAGAACTAAGATAGAAATGAGCACGAATCAGATAAGAATAGAATAGTCACAATACAACTCATGAGTCTAAATAATACATCAATGAGTCTGAAGAAGTAACAAAATAAGCTGGAGACAAATCCAGTACAAAGAATACTACGAAGCTACAACTCCAGGGTCAACTGTCTCAGTTGGGATAAGTCCCTCTTAAGCCAGGGTCTCAGAATCTAAACCCACAACATCCTGGGGTCCATAATAGGTAGGGTACCACTCCTCAGTGTCATTTGGAAAAATATATCCAGTCAGAAAAGGAGCAGAGTACATCTCTAACAGCAGTTCTAATTAATGATAAAAACTATGTAACAGTAAATAGCTGTGGATAAACAAGATACACAATAGATACAATAAATATATGTACAATAAGAAAATACTGGAAATAAATACAATAATGAATAATATGCCAATGAAACAATAATACTGATAACTAAGTGTGTGAGTACTAGCTTAATATGTGATCGGCTTGGGCAAGATGCAATACGGCCTGGCTAATCATACGTGCGGTGCATGATCAACACTATTCTGTAATCTGTACTTTATTCAATAGGGATGTTGATCACATATCTATGCTAATACTCCCCACCCCGACTGGTATAATAGATCGAACCACGGTATGTTATGGCACGAGATTCCCCAAAAAGAGGGCGACTCTTCCCGAGAATCGGTGTCTGTACATGTACAAGATAACCAATGAAACAATACTTGTACCATATACACCATATACCAAGGAATAACATCTCATGATGAGGTCCGGATATACCAATCCGTGTAACCATAGTGTCAAGAGAACATGGATATTTATACTAGATACAGTGAATATAGAGGATATCATAAATGAGAAATTATCAAAGAATGTACTCGCCTGAAGTCCAATGAACAGTCTCACAGATGTCTGACTCGGTGCCTCGAAGACCTAGATATGGAATACAACATCAATACAAGGTGCCAAAAAGAGAATAAGTTAAACTAGTCAACTTCTAGGTCAATAAGTCAATTCTAAGTCAAAAGTCAACCATGGTCAACTCTAAAGTCAACTAAAGTCAACTATGATTAACTATGGTCAAACCAAGGTCAACTATCTATTTTTAGGTTGCACAAGTCTAGCACCAAAATCTTGGATCAAAATACTAAAATCTAAGTCATAGGAACCACAACCTAAAATATTAGGATACCGTATCTTCGGATAGGTGAATCCAAGGTAAACCTCACAATACCTATACATCAACAATAAAGTATATAATATAGAATATTAATTACAACAATTAGGAATCATGGTTTTGAACCAACTTGGTATTCACACAAAGTCACAAACTTGATACTCAAACCCTGTATCTTGAGTATCCCACTTACCTTGGTTTCCACAAGGTAATGCTCAAGATACATTGATATAGTATTTACCCTTATACAAAATATAATATATATATACTAATATTATACAATTAAGAATATAACAATAATAGTATTATATCTCACAATAAATACATATATATATACATATATATATAAATATAATATATAAAACTATATACTAAACTTCCTAACTGTCACTGAAAACAGTGTGGTAAAACACTGATTTTTCAGTAAACAGACTTTCAGCGATAGTTCCAACTGTCACTGAAAACGCCGTCGCCAATTCTACTGTGTAAATGCACTGCTGTCACCTTATTGGTGACAGTTCAACTGTCACAGTTAGCGACTATCGCTGCTGCTGTTAATAAATCCCGCCCACTGCAATTAATGACAGAAACTGTCATTAAATGCCCCATTAAAGCTACAGCGGCTGCTGCTAGAATTTAATGACAGAAACTGTCATTAAATACCGCTGTCGCCAAAGATAAATATATAAAACTATATATATATTAATATATTAATATATAAATCAATATATATATATATATATATATATATATATATATATATAAATCAATTAAATAAATATATACTTCTATATATACATAATCCTACACATATATATAAATAAATAAATACTAATAGCTATAATACACATCCTATGTACTAATGTACATATTTTAACATGGTTAAAAGTACACATACATATATATGTTTAATAAAAATACATCCATTTATATATATAAATAATCCTATAATAATTATAAATAATATAATTACTTATTTAAACACATATATATTTTATAAAACATTTTCATATACTTTATATTACTAACATAATTTGTAACATATATAAATGCATGTAAAAGAAAGCTACATATATATTTATACATTATATTAGTACACCTACAATACATATTTCTATGCTACCATAAATACCATAATAAATACACTATAATAAATATATAACATATATATATATTTACTAATTTATAATTCAAGAATTAAAGCATAATTAATTAGATCTACACATAAACACACACAAATGGAGAGTATCACACCGTATCCCACTAGATCTAGGATACGCATGCGACACGAGTCCAACACACAACCAATTGCACCTCGAAGGACACAAACAAGTTACAAATACTATTTATGAACAAATTAAAGTGTCAAATGTATATCTATGTGTCCGTGTCAAAATACGATATGTACAAAGTCCCTTGTCGGAGGAAAACCCCCTAAAATAACACGTATCACCAAATTATTGGGATACGACCTACACGTACCCAATTGTGGACACGACACTAGCCCCAAACACATAAGCACATGCCCAATTGATCTATAGGATCAATTGACACACACAACAAAATGTCAATTCAGAATTTCCCCAAAATTGACACAAAAAGTACCATAACTTTCTCCATGGGTCTCCTATGAACACAAAACCAAGTCCTATGGGTAGTACATACATATAGGTTGATTTTACATAATTAAATCTCAGATTTAGAAGCTATTTTAAGGGGAAAAACTGAATTATACCTATTGGGAGATGGATTCCCAATGAAACCTCCAATTGAGATGAAATTGCTTCCAAATTGTAGATCCTTGCTCCTCTTTATAGATCCTTGCTTCCTCCTTCTAGATCCTTGCTTCTCAACTTTCTAATGGTGAATTGGAAGGAATTGGAATGAATTTGGTAGGGAAATGGAATGAGAATGAAAGGAATTTGGTAGTGAGAAATTCTAGATCTAGATTTGGAATAAAAATGAGAGGAGAGAGAATTTCCCCCCTCTTTTAATAGGCCGGCCCCTACCCCTTCCTCAAGCAATTATGAAATGTCCAATATACCCCTTGGGGCCTCTCATGAAGAAATAATTAAGGAAGGAAGCTTCTAGTCTAATGATTTAATTAATTTAATCCATCTCCTTAACAATGGACTTTCTAAATGGGCCAAGTCTAACTAATTAATTCATGTTGGTCCATGGGTCCAAACTAAACTAGTTGGGTCCACTAATACAAGTCCAAAATAATTAAATAACATCTAATAATAATTAAATAATATAACAAATAATTATTTACCATGCACAATATTTAATTAAATAGGAAAAGACTAATATATCCTTTCCTAGAAAATATGGTAGTGACAATCCCTATATGGCCTTGATCCTTATGCGCGCATGCGGCCCTTTGTATACACTTTATTGGACTAGTTTTGTTTGAATGTTCCTTTGGACTTTATGGGATATATGTGTGACTTTGATGACCACAAGAGTATTAAACCCATCTATGTGCCATGACCCGACCACTTGTATCCGTGCTGATACACTTACTACGTTCTATATGTTCCTACGTGCTAAGTGTTCCTACGCAATTATATTATATGTTTATACTGCGGTGTACCTATGCACTATGTGACATGTGATATGACTTAATCTCCAACATGGACATAAGGGTTAGTCAATGACCAAGCGTAGCTAGGATCTGTTGATTATTCATCACGCTGGAGTGAATCCAAACTGAACTATCAAGTGACAAAGTGGATTCGTATCTAGCGTGGCCGTACTATGGTACATCATATAAGGGGAATACCATGTGACCATGCCATATGATTCCAGTTAATAATAGGGTTAACTAGGCAACTAAACTTGTAGAGAATTAGGAGGGAATAGAATCTCGAGATCGTGCCTAACTAGTCCCCATGGATATTGTTTAAGTCCTTATTAGTGGATGGCAATCTCCGACTATTATACTATACTATGTGTTCTATGCTATCTTAGCACGGTGGCCTTACGAGGGACTGGTGCACAATACTATGTGCTATACGGTAATTTATGGCTCGGCTAACCCTGCTAGTACCTGGTTCGATCTGAGGATTCCTATATGCATAATATCTCTGGGATAACCCAGACTCCATCTAGTAAGCCGTATAAATAATTGGCCGATTATGTAACTAAGCTTGTTTGTGTATTGTATCTGCTGTCAAATAGTCTAGGGATATGGTCTATTATGGTACAATAGTCTAACCCTTGTCCTTGTTTTGTTATAGGGTTAGATTATTGGGTCACAATAGGCTATAAACCAAAACTATGAGACACACACACATACACACACACACACACACACACACACACACACACACACACACATATTTCATAAACCTGGTTTTGTTTTTTCATTCATGCTTCCTTTGTGGTGCTTGCTATTTGGGGTCTAAGCCCACTGGTTTTGCATGGCCAGGTTTAGAGCCAGCACCCGAGGATCAAGTGTACTTCTCCTGAATAATAGCACGCACCAGGTGGATGGCCGTTGAAGGGAACGCGTGGGTTTCTTCTTTCCTGCCCGTTATTGCACACTTTCTTATTTTGGGTATTTAGCCACCGTTACTTATTAGCCGTAAGATCTAGACATTTAGTTTCCTTTACATGATTATAATTAATCAGACTGTAGCTGATCATGGTCATGTACTTTTGATACTCTGCCAGCTTTCTTATTTTGTACAGCTGGTTTCCAGAATATCGTGGCAGGACATTTAGGATGCCTTACTTCCTTGTCATATATGTTCTATGTTTACTGTTCTTGCTTGACTGATTAAGATAATAGATGTGCTGTGTGACCCTAAGTGACTTACTTGTAGTATGCACCCTCTTGTCTAGTTACAGTCGTGACCGCCGAATGATGTTCTATACCTCGTATGGTGGAGCTGGCCATGTCCGTCTCCGTATTCCGGTATTGGGGCATGACAAGGTTTTAGTGGTGGCCCATGCATGTCTGTATTTTTAGACTTGTGGGGTATTATGATCATAGGAGTCTCAATCAAACATATGCCTTTGAAATCCTGAATTCGTTCTTCTCGAAGCCTTGCTTGACTATCAAATTAGTTTCCTTGATCCTTTCCGTCCTGTTCTTGATGTTCCTTGTCCTTCTCTTTAGGGCTTCTTCAGTTGTTGGAGCAGCAGGCATGGCAGGACATGGTTTCCCTGGGCTATAACGAGAGGAAGCACCTGTTTAGAGTCAAATTCGAGTAGAGCCAGTAGTTGGACAAGCTAGCACAGTGGAACCAGAAGCTGGACATATTAAGCAACCAGCTCCTGAGATTCCTGTACCCCCAATAGTACCAGCAGTACCAGTAGTACTTGGCACCCCGAAGTTACTAAAGATCCTCCCGGGAATGATGGCTACGCAGCAGCATCAGATGGTAGTGGAACAACATCAACAATTTCAACAACAAGAATAGAATATTTTGTTAAGTCAGGGTTTGCAGACGACCCTGGAAAGAGGAGGAATGACTGATTCAGGGACCGATAAATCTCTGCCATCACGGCAGATGCATGGCTCCAAGACATCAAAGTTATTCTGGCAGCGACAAAGGTTCCGGCTGATGAATAAGTTGACTAGGTCCGATTGCAGCTTCAGGATGGACCTTGCTCGTGACTGGTAGGTGTCAGTAGAGGTTGGCTTGAGGCATCTTATTTCCTGGGACAATTTTAGGGCTCGATTTTGGGCCAAGTACATTGGAGTCGTAGTACAGTATGAGCTGCAACAGAGATTTATCGGTCTCAAGCAGGCCAGTAGAACAGTGGATAGATATTGTCACGCCCCGGTCCCGAAGGGCCGTTTGTCCTCGCTTTGGTCCCTACGGAACCGATCGTCCTCGCACGGGCGTGATGCCGTGCAAGCCTAAAGTGCGCTTGCACAAGGCCAGAGCTTTGAGCAAGGGCAAGTAAGCTATTCAATACTGAAGCAGCGACACATAACATTGCAGAAAAGTGAAGAACATAATGGCACAAGAAAAATAAGCTCTTTTATTGATAATCAAAAATGTTACAAGCGGCGCATGGCCGAGGTTATAGATCGCTCAAGCACTCTTCTCTCGATTATAATAACACCGTTTTATACATTATGTCCCTCTATACAAAAGCAACTCAAAGCAAACACAACCCGATGCGGCTCCAGACATCGACTCCAGATTTTCGGTTCCTTGGGATAAGGCACGGCTATCGCTTCCTCGGACGATCAGGCACCTGAGAACAAGCAGACTATTGGTGGGTCAGCACTTTATGCAAGTACTGGTGAGATAAACAACTGAACAGAAGCTACGCCCCCTAAAACCCACACTAAGTAATCATGTGGCAAAATATTGCATTACTAGTGATCTTGCTAGTTTTACTTAGGTTCGTTTCATGCAGTTCGAAACTATAGTCAGATTACATCTTTTTTTGAAAACATAACTTTGAAACAGTTTTGCATATTCAAACTATAAGCACACGAATTGGGACAGGGCTCTATCGTGCAGTGCACAGCATGTATTGTGCACATAATCTACTCTTGGGGCAAAGATCTTATAGCAGACTGAACATATCGAATTAAGGCAACATATCAAATAGACTATCATACTTTTAAGCATACAGAAGGACTAGCTTATATGAATTCGGTCCCCGAGAAACTCAGAATCGGTAGCGGTAATCCAGCTAACCAATGACTCACATTCTGATACTATTAGCAACTGAGACCGAGGTTCAGCTCTCCCGCACTAATAGTCATTGTCTGACCGATGTAATGCATGAAGCACTAATAGATAATCTCTACGATGCAGACAAAATGAATGAGCAGACTTATGTAATAACTCATATTTCTTACCCCATAGCCGAACGGTTATCCCTGCAGCAGACACACAAGTTAGTCACAATTTGTATATTCTTAACTTATGTATCAATCACTGGCGTCATCAATCGATAGGTATGCAAGAAGGTAAACCTAGCATGCGCCCTATCTATATGACGGTCCATGGGTCGTCCCATGATTAGCAGCTGGGACGTACAAGCCCATCTCACTAATAGATATATCGCCCCACTAGACCCTTACGAGCCGTACACCTCAGGGCGATCCAAAAATCTCTTCCGGACCGAGCGATTCCCAGTGCCCCAGGAATCGTTCGAGAGACAAGACCTTGTGCACAAGTTGTCCGAGACCAATGCAATGACATAACACATAGTGCAAGCAAAACAATGATCAAGCAAAACTTATGCAGTCATAGCGAAACACATCTTATCGAAACGAAGCACATCTTGTCACATTACTAATAGCACTCCCCACTAGACCCTTGCGAGCCGTATCCTCAGGGCGTACTATTAGTCACTGCGTTCACATATTTTACTTATAGCATTCGATATAGCAAACAGACAAGCAAAACATATTAAGTCAAGCATGATTGATTTCATAGATAACATGCAATAACTATCTCTTCTTCTTAGCATATTCAAAGGGATATATTCGAAGCATTCATTTACTTAACTTTCTTAGCATAGCAAATGTTTGTTCGATAGCTGTGTCGGTGTTTCTAAGCATACAACGTTTCTTATTCTCTTTGGCATAGCAATGGTTCTATCTTATTCTGACAAGCATTCATATTCTCTTAGTTAGGCAGCATATTCATTTCAATGACAAGCTATGTGAGTTCTCTTATTAGCATACTGAGTCGGTTCTATCATTCTCTTATGAAAACATTCTTCTTAAGCAAACAAGCATTCAAAAACTCAGATTCATTATTAAGTCGTGCAAGAATCAGAGAATGCAGTTCTGCCCACTCACTTTGATTAGTCGGTCGGGAACTCTCCGAGAAGACTTCCGTTGGAGCAAGCAAGGCGATCTCACTTGTACATAGTGCCTACGCGGAGCGGGGCACTACAGATATGCAGCCGAGTTTTGTAGGCTAAGTAGATTCGCTCCGACTATGGTGGCTACGGAGCCGGATAGAGAAATGAGGTTCTAGCAAGGACTTCATCTGGAGAGTCTACAACTAGTAGAGGGCCACGACTACCAAACTTATGCAGAAGTACTAATAGCAGCTCGGAAGCACGAGCTTACCATGCAGAGGTTATCGGCAAGGACATAAGGCCAGAAGAGGTCTCATGTTCAGAGTGGAGAAGGAGGTGGAGGAGTACCTCGGACGTCAGCACCATCACCTAGCATTCATATCCATGATTCAGCGCCAATGAGGGCGGTAGTTTCGACGGTGACAACACCGACTCGACAGCAGCTAAAGCAACAACAACAACAATGCCAGAGAGCATCGGTGAGATATACTTATTGTGGAAAAAGAGGCCACACTAGAGATTTATGCAGGACAACCAACAGATTGTGTATAAGGTCTGGCAGTCCAGATCATCGAATTGTCAATTGTCCAATAATGTAAAGGCCAGGAGGGCTATTTTAGCAATTTCTAGCGCTGCCAGCACCGGAAGCAGTGCAACAAAGAGGGACAGCGATAACAGTGTAGCCATTAGCTCAGCGTTCGTTACTAACACAAGCTGAGATGTACAAATAATAGCAGAATCAGCAACAGGGCCAGTAGAGGCCACAATAGCGTCACCAAGGGAGATAACAGCAAGGAGCACAACAGGACCAAGGGCAGGCATTCACCTTGTCTTTGGAGGAGGCTTTAGCATCGGGTGACCTGGTGGCAGGTAATATTTCTGTCATATCTTTTCCTGCTGTAGCATTATTTGATTCAGGAGCATCATATTTATTTGTATATGTATGATTCGCGTTACGCATTAGATTGGAGTTTGAGGCATTTCCAGAGAGGTTGAATATACTTACTAGTAATGGGCTCATAGGGGTTAGTAGGATATGTATAGCTTGTCCGGTCGTAGTGTATGGGCGTTCACTACCAGCATGGTTGATTGAATTTCCTATGGGTAACTTTGACGTTATCTTAGGCATGGACTGGCTGAGCGACAATCATGCTATGATAGATTGCCATAAGAGTAGGGTATTATTTAATATCTCGGGCACGGAAGGTTTCACCTTTGATAGATCTATGGGAGACCAGTATGAAGAGAGAATCGCAACAACAGTGTTAGCAGAAGAACAACTTTTCGAGATAGTTAAGGGGTACTTAGACATCTTCTTAGAAGAACTACCAGGGTTACCGCCAGTAAAAGATGTTGAGTTTTGTATAGAGTTGATCCCTGGAGCAGGGCCAATATCTTATAAAATTTACCAAATGGCACCATCAGAGCTAGACATACTGTACCAACATATAGAAGAACTGAAGTCAAAGAAGTTTATTTGAGCCAAAGATCACCTTGGGGAGCGCCAGTGGTTCTAGTAAAGAAAAATGATGGGTAATCACGGTTATGTATCGACTACAGACAGTTGAATGCTGTAACAGTGAAGAATAAGTATCCATTACCAAGGATCGATGATTTGTTTAATTAGCAGGGTAAAGCCAGGGTTTTCTCTAAGATCGATCTTCGATCAGGGTATCATCAAGTAAGAGTTCGAGAGCAAGACATACCCAAGATAATATTTAGGTCATGATATGAGCATTACGAATTCTTAGTTATGCCATTCAGACTGACTAATGCTCCAGTGATATTTATGGATCTGATGAACAATATTTTTATGCCATATCTAGATTAGTTTGTGGTAGTTTTCATAGACAACATTCTAGTCTATTCCAGTAGTGAAGAGGAGCATGAAGAGCATCTTTGGAAGGTCTTGTATATTTTGAGGAAACATCAGTTATACACAAAGCTCAGCAAGTGTGAGTTTTGGTTGGATCACATGTCATTTTTTGGTCACATTATCTCTAGAGCAGGAGTAGAAGTAGATCCAAAAAAGGTTGAGGCCGTAGAGAGTTGGCCAGTTCCTAAGACAGTAGCTGAAGTGCGTAATAACCTAGGATTGGCAGGATACTACAGAAGGTTCAAAGCAGACTTTGCAAAATTTTTAACACCGTTGACTAGATTGACGTGCAAGAAATCCAAGTTTGAGAAGTCAGCAGAGTACCAGACATCATTTGAAGAATTGAAGAAGAGATTGATTTCAGCTCTGATTCCCACGCTTCCAATAGGTTATGTAGGGTTTACAATAGATTACGATGCGTCAAGCAAAGGACTTGGGTATATTGATGCAACATAGAAGGGTGATAGCTTATGCATCACGATAGATTCGAGATCACGAGAAGAATTATTTGACTCATGATTTGGAGTTAGACGCGGTAGTATTTGCACTTAAGCTGTGGAGGCACTACTTGTATGGTGATCGAGTGGAGATATTTACGGATCACAAGAGCTTAAAGTATGTATTCACTCAAAAGGAATTGAACATGAGATAGAGGAGGTGGCTAGAATTGATAAAGGACTATAATGTGGAACTTTAGTACCATCCAGGCAAGGCAAATATGATAGCAGATGCTCTTAGCAGGAGAGGTAGTACATTTATATTGATATCGCAGCAGCACATATTAGAAGATCTTCGAGAGATGGGGATCGAGATAGTACTTCTATAAGACGTAGGAGTATTGGCTAGTTTACAGGTACAATCTACCATTATAGAGAGGATTAAGGCATCTCAGGCAGAGGATCCGAATGTTCAGAAGTTTTGGGTGGAATGTGAGTCTAGTCTCAGGAAAGAGTTGGCGATTCATGAAGATGTGGAAATCGACTATGTGTACCAAGTGGAGATATTCGGCAAGAAGTAATGACCGAGGCACAAAGTTCCCAGTTTTCAATTCATCTAGGAGGTACCAAGATGTATCAAGACATCAAGCAATATTTCTGGTAGAATGAGATAAAGAGGGAGATAGCACGATTCGTTTCTCGGTGTTTGGTATGCCAGCAAGTGAAGGCCGGCCAACAAATACCGGCAGGATTATTACATCCACTTCCTATTTCGGAGTAGAAGTGGGAACATATCATGATAGACTTTGTAACTGGTTTACTTAGATCCCCAACTGGTCGTGATATCGTTTGGGTAATAGTGGATCGTTTCATGAAAGTATCTTACTTTCTTCCTTTTCTAGTTGGCAATCTACAGAGCAGTTAGCAGAGATGTACATGTGACATATAGTAAGATAGCACGACATCCATGTGAGTTTTATATCCAATTGAGACACTCGGTTTATTTCATATTTCTGGAAGAGTTTATACCAGAGTTTGGGCACCAAATTGAGATTTAGTACCTCCTACCATCCTCAAATAGATGAGCAATAAAAAAGAACCATCCAAACCCTGGAAGATATGCTACGAGCTTGTACTTTAGATTTTGGAGGGTCTTAGAAAGATCACCTTTATCTCGTTGAGTTCTCATACAATAATAGTTATCAAGCATGTATTCAGATGGCACCCTTTAAAGCATTATATGTGAGAAAGTGTAGATCACCATTGGCATAGGATGATATAAGTGAGCAAAAGATGTTAGGCCCAGAGATGATCACACAGACAGTAGAAGTTGCCAAGCAAATCAGAGAGCAACTTCGGGTTGCGCAAGATAGGCATCGACATTAGTCAGATCAGCATCGTAGGCCTTTAGAGTTTTGTGTCGGCGACCACGTGTTCTTACAAATTTTGCCAACCCATGGAGTCATTAGATTCGGGGTTCGCGGGAAGTTTAGTCCGAGATACATCGGTCCGTTCGATATCCTCGAACGGGTGGGCGATGTTGCTTATCATCTTGCCCTTCCGCCTTTGCTACATGAGGCGCATGATGTATTTTATGTGTCTCAATTACGTAAGTATATTACGGATCTGAGTCATATCCTCGACCATTCTGAGCTCGTCGTTGGTACCGACTTGTCTTACGGGGAGCAACCCGTATCCATTTTGGACCTAAGGGAGAAGGTGCTCAAGAATTGGACCATTCATCTTGTCCGGGTTGCTTGGTGTCATCACCCTTTGGGAGAGTCAACATGGGAGCGTGAGAACGATATCCGGTCTTGGTATCCGTACCTGTTCGACATGAAAGGTATATTTGTTTTTATGCCTTCGTATCTTGAATCTCCCAATTTGTTTACCCATGCTATGTGATACTATTTTTCTTCGTTATATGCTTAGATTTGATTGCACGTGAAGATATGCTTGTAGTTAGTATAGTACTTATTCTGATTTCTTTAGCTAGCCTTGAGTTTGAATTCAGATGACAAAATTTTTCTATGGTGGGTAGAGATGTCACTCTCCGTTCCCAATATACGTATTTGGAACATATTAGATTTCCTTCTTATATTATTTCTTGCTTGCATAATAATTATGTTGCATGTATAGAGACTAGACCCATTCTTTGGTTTAATTAGACCCATGGTTTAATTATTGGATTGGTTCATTCATGATTTAAACCCATGGTCTAAATATCAAACCCTAACTATAAAACCCAACATCTTCTCTCTCTTTCCTCATTCTTCCATTTTATCTTCTTCCTTCGTTTAGGCAAGTACACCTTGCACTGCATGAAGAAACCTCTTAATTTTTGATTCTTGTTCTTTTCTTGCATTTTATTAGTCTATTATATGCTCATAATGATTCTAAACACTTTTAGTACTTGGATTTTTTAGTTTTAAATGGTGAATTTGAATAGATCTACATTCTAAATTTAGAGTTTTCAAGGGTTCCTTGAGTTTTTGGTGGTTTTGATATACTAAAATATAGTATTTTTGAAACATAGCTTTTGGGATGGATGGAGCACTTTATTTCGAGTATTTTGGCTTTTGGTTCACTCAATTCAGAGTTCAAATAAAATTTTTATGAAGAAAATAAATTTTTGGTTTTTAGAGTTCTCGCCATGGCTGAACTTGCTGCCTGGAGAAGACGAAGTCTCATACGGCCTGAACTCATGCGGCCATGCAGCCTGAACTCATACGGTCATACGACCTTGAGCTCATGCGACCTCTGCGGTCAACGACCATGCGACCCATGCGGTTATGCGGCTAGACTTTCTATGCGGCAACTGATCCTATGCGGCCTAGACCTATGTGGCAACTGATTCTATGTGGCAGCTGATCCCCATGCGGCCTTGATCCTTATGCGCGCATATGGCCCCTTGTACATGCTTTATTGGACTAGTTTTGTTTGAATGTTCCTTTGGACTTTATGGGATTTATGTGTGAGTTTGATGACCACAAGAGTATTAAACCCATCTATGTGCCATGACCCGACCACTTGTATCCGTTCTGATACACTTACTACGTTCTATATGTTCCTACGTGCTAAGTGTTCCTACGCAATTATATTATATGTTTATACTGCGGTGTACCTATACGCTAGGTGACATGTGATATGACTTAATCTCCAGCATAGACATAAGGGTTAGTCAATGACCAAGCGTGGCAAGGATCTGTTGATTATTGCTTCACGCTGGGGTGAATCCAAAATAAACTATCAAGTGACAAAGTAGATTCGTATCTAGCGTGGCCATACTATGGTACATCATATAAGGGGAATACCATGTGACCACGCCATGTGATTCCAGTTAATAATATGGTTAACTAGGCAACTAAACTTGTAGAGCATTGGGAGAGAATAGAATCTCGAGATTGTGCCTAACTAGCCACCTCCAGTCATCTGAATTGGGGTGTGTAGGCTAGTCCCCTTGGATATTGTTTAAGTCCTTATTAGTGGATGACAATATCCGACTATTATACTATACTATGTATTCTATTCGATGTTAGCATGGTGGCCTTATAAGGGACCAATGTGCAATACTATGTGCTATTTGGCGATTTATGGCTTGGCTAGCCCTGCTAGTACCTGGTTTGATCTGAGGATTCCTATATGCATAATATCTTTGAGATAACCCGGGCTCCATCTAGTAAGCCGTATAAATGATTGGCCGATTATGTAACTGAGCTTGTTTGTGTATTATATCTGCTGTCAAATAGTCTAGGGACATGGTCTATCATGGTGCGATGGTCTAACCCTTGTCCTTGTTCGGTTGTAGGGTTAGATTATTGGGTCATAATAGGATATGAACCAAAATTATGAGACAATATATATATATATATGTGTGTGTGTGTGTGTGTGTATCTATTTTATAAACCTGCTTTTATTTTTTTATTCGTACTTCCTTTGTGGTACTTGCTATTTGGGGTCTAACCCCACTGGTTTTTCATGGCCAGGTTTAGAGCCAGCACCCGAGGATCAAGCGTACTTTCCCTGAACAATGGCGCACACCAGGACGATGGACGTTGAAGGGAACGAGTGGGTTTCTTCTTGCTCGTTATTGCACACATTACTTAGTTTGGGCATTTAGACACCGACACTTGTTAGCGTAAGATATGGACATTTAGATTTCTTTACATCATTGTAATTAATCAGACTGCAACTGATCATGGTCATGTACTTTTGATACTCTGCAATCTTTCTTATTTTGTACAGCTAGTTTCCAAAATATCGTGGTAGGGCATTTGTGATGCCTTACTTCCTTGTCATATATGTTCTATGTTTACTGTTCTTGCTTGACTGATTGAGATAATAGATGTGCTATATGACCCTAAGTGACTTGCTTGTAGTATGCACCCCCTTATCTAGTTACAGATGCGATTATCGTACGACGTTCTATACATCGTATTGGGGAGCTGGCCATGCCCACCTCCGTATTGCGGTACTAGGGCGTGACAGCAACAACCAACATGGGCTGGGAAGAGGGTATACTAGAAACAAGAAAACTAAAAATACAAGGTCCAAACTTTCCTATTAGACATATCATGATTTAAACTCTAAGCTAGTATAAAATCCAGAGTCTAAACGCTAATTAACCGTATTATTTTTGTGTTATGTCAACATGTGTCATAAGGGCACATGTTAATATATTGATAAATATACTCCCACCAATACGTTTAACAATGCATCTTTCGCTTAAAAAATGTATTGATAAATATTAAATATGCATTGATAAATGGGCTGGTGGAAGTACCCATATAAAATACACATTTATAAAATTTGTTATCATGTGCCCTTAGGAACATGTTAATATAACAAATTCTTTTTTATATGTCTTCAACTACAATATACCTTGTAACAGTCATCTTGTTTTATGTAGCTCAATCCAAAAGAAGTATTGTCACCGTGATCACTAACCCTTCTAATTATAAAATGATATAAGCATCATTTATCATGATTTTAATTTTCTGCGAGAGAATAACATGTCCCACCCCAAGACTGAACCATGACAAATTTTTTAGGTCAACCTGGATTTTAACCTAATATAACCTTAAGGGTCTTCTTGGATTGAGGGTGAAGTGTAATAACCCATTCCGTTCAAGCGGACAGCCGATTCAAATGGCACAAGTGCAACGACCCGACCCACTTTGCTCAGCGAAAAGACTTATTTGAGGCAAAGGATTTCTAGACTTGGCCCTTCAGGAGTTCAGACTTAGACTTTCAAAGGCTCGTTCGGAGTATCGCTCGACCAAGACGAATCATCGCTAAGGTGGGTGGCTACGATGAACTTATCTTTGCTTAGCCACCACACTTAAAAAATGGATGATATATGCTAGTCTCTAGGTGAATCATCCCCTGCATGCTAATAAAGAATACAACGCATCTAGCTAAGGGAATAATTCCAACTTGTATTGCTTGTGTTAGAACATGGAAAATAAAACTTTGCTTATAAAAGGACCCTCGCATGCTACCTTTGCCTTATGCAAGTAGACCCCGCTATGCCTCGAGTAGATCGTTGTATACTCTCCGAAGTGCACTGCTTCACTTGTTTACACTATGTGCCGATAAGTTGTGTCGCTCGATATGTCCCTTTACTGTTTTACTCCTCACTTTACCCTTAGACCCGTGCCAAAAACAAATGCTTATGTTTCATATAAATGCATGCTTGCCTGTTTACGTGTAGTTTGTACTCGTTGCCTCGTTTCATTGCTTGTCACACAAATTATGCCACAATCAAGTAACACTATCCATATCGTGCATGCATCTTGTTAGCCAGAAGACTATCAAATATTCCTTCTGTGAAATATGAACCTGCAAGTGTCCGGGATCGTTAGGTCACTAAGGCAATCTCCGAACCAGGGGATTATACCATGTCAAGTTTAACTCTGAACAAGAATCATGTCAAGTAAATCAAGAAGCATACTCGTTCTGAACAAAAATCAAGAATTTACATGTCATGTCAAGAATCCCGTGAACCTGAGACCTAAGACTTGCATGTCGCGGACAACTTGTGCACAAGGTATTCATGTTCAGGTTCCCGCGACGATCATCCGGGAACCGCGACCGATCCGATCCGGACTAAACTTTTTGATAGTGTCATGTTAGTGGGCGACATGGCGTGAATGCCCCTTGCCCTCGCATTGCACTCCATACCATCTCGGGCGAAGGTGGCATGTAGCGACTCTTGACCTCACGTATCTAATATTGCCCCAAGATTATAACCCGTCCTTTATGGGTATTCCAGCGACTCTTGTTCATATAGATAAGTCATCCTCGCTTAGTGACAATCCGCGTGCGAGTTATTGCATCGCATCCAGTAATCGAAAACAACTGAACAATCATGAGTATAACACACTTGTACATATGTAATACTTCAACATCTTCTATAACATACCTGATAATCCGTGTAACTCGTGCACCCAAAACAGGACCTCGCTCACGACACTTGTGTTTGCTTATGTAATTTCCCCTGAATTTTATTATATATGCTCATGCTTGATTTAACTTGGTTTGCCTTGGACATGGAAGGACAAATGGTAAGTTGGTAAGTCTTGCCGTATTTCTTTATATCGCACGATGCACTGCCATACGAGTAGGCTTTTTATTTTGCCATAAAACTGATCCTAAGGCAAGACTAGAAAGATAACTTAATAGATGGTGCACTAAACCTAAATAACATATTTGGATTTGTCGAGCGGGTGAGAAGCTTCCCCATCTATGTATTCATGTACTGATAACCCACCAGATTGTTTACAGTGTGTGAAATAACCTCGTTCGGTACAGAAATCTCCTTCGTGTGTGCTAAGGCATGGAGTTCACTCTGGAGCCTTTGAAACATGTGTCCGAAATAGAAGCACATATACAAGATATAATGTTAAAATATCACCTATACATCATTCCACAAATGTAGCCACTTGGCACACTTTTATCATTTCAGAGAGAGAGAGAGGCTTGAGCGACTTGTAATCTCGGCCTAGCGCCGCTTATAACACTTGTTCAATATTAATAAAGAGCTTGTTTTACTTCTATACTTGTGTTATTCAATGCTTCTACTATTGATGACTCTGTAAACTTGTTTCTAATCGCCTGTGCATTTCTTATTTTTGCTGCACTCGGACTATCTGTGCGACTCTGTGGCTTAGATATCTTACCGCCAGTTCAGATCATGGCCTTGCACGGGCGCATCTTATGCTCGTCCGACATCACGCCCAGATGGGAACCATCGTCCCACAGGAGCGCTGGCATGGTGATTCGCGCCTAGCGGGGATGGCCGATTACCTGCAGAAAATTGAGGCATGATATATTGGTATCAGAGCATGGCTTTACGCCTTTGGACTTCTTATCGGTCTTCTCAGTTTTGAAAGCTCATTCGTGGGTTATGTGCATACACTCTCTCTCGTTGATCCGATGGGATATTGTCATGACACGTACCCGGTATAAGGGTACAAGTCGAAAATAACGCCCAGCCTATACCGCAGAACCGACGGTAGAACGCTGTCTGGATAATCTATCTAACAATATAATAAACCACTAATAATGATAATATACCCAATCACAGAACTAAGATGGAAATGAGCACGAATCAGATAAATAATAGAATAGTCATAATACAACTCATGAGTCTAAAATAATACATCAATGAGTCTGAAAGAAGTAACTAAATAAGCTGGAGACAAATCCAGTACAAAGAATACTATGAAGCTACAACTCCCGGGTCAACTGTCTCAGTTGGGATAAGTCCCTCCTGAGCCAGGGTCTCAGAATCTAAGCCCACAATATCCTGGGGTCCATAATAGGTAGGGTACCACTCCTCAGTGTTATCTGGAAAAATATATCCAGTCAGGAAAGTAGCAGAGTACATCTCTAACAACAGTTCTAATCAATGATAAAAACTATGTAACAGTAAATAGATGTGGATAAACAAGATGTACAATAGATAAAAGAGATATATATACAATAAGGAAATACTGGAATAATACAATAATGAACAATATGCCAATAAAAAAGAATACTAATGACTAAGTGTGTGAGTACTAGCTTAACATATAATCAGCTTGGGCAAGATGCAATACGGCCTGGCCAATCATACGTGCAGTGTATGATCAACACTATTCAGTAATCAGTACTTGATACAATAGGGATATTGATCACATATCTATACTAATACTCCCCACCCCGATTGGTATAATAAATCCAACCACGGTATGCTATGGCACGAGATTCCCAAGAAGATAGCTAGTCTTCCCGAGAATCAGTGTCTGTACATGTACAAGATAACCAATGAAATAATACTTGCACCATATACACCATATACCAAGGAATAATATCTCATGACGAGATCCGGATATACCAAACCGTGTAACCATAGTGTCAAGAGAACATGGATATCTACACTAGATACAATGAACATAGAAGATATCATAAATGAGAAACTATCAGAGAATATACTCGCCTGAAATCCAATGAATAGTCTCACATATGTCTGACTCGGTGCCTCGAAGACCTAGATATGGAATACAACATCAATACAAGGTTCCAAAAAGAAAATAAGTTAAACTAGTAAACTTCTAGGCCAATAAGTCAATTCTAAGTCAAAAGTCAACTATGGTAAACTCTAAGTCAACTATGGTCAACTATGGTCAAACCATGGTCAACTATCTATTTCTAGGTTGCACAAGTCTAACACAAAAATCTTGAGTCAAGATACTAATATCTAAGTCATAAGAACCTCATCTTAAAATATTAGGATACCGTATCTCTGGATACATGGATCGAAGGTAAAACATCAACAATATAATCAAACAATATTTATAATTAATATAGAATCACAATTTACACATCAAATAGGTATCGTGGTTTTGAACCAACTTGGTATCCCAATAAAAGTCACAATCTTGATACCCAAACCTCGTATCTTGAGTATCCCCACTTATCTTGGTTTCCTCAAGGTAATACCCAATACCTTGGTAACATAATTACCATATATCTAACATATAAATATATACTAATATTATATATATAAGGAAATTAGCAATAATAATATATTATCTCAATATTAATACATATATATATACACATATATATATACAAGTATATAAACACATATATATCAAAATCTGCCAATTCGTCGCTGAAAACTGTGTTAAAAAACACAGATACGCTGATACACTGCCTTTAGTGACAGTTCTGGCTGTCACTGAAGCTGCCATCACTGCTGCTGTGGAATCCTGCATTGCTGCCGCTTCTTTGGTGACAGTTTACAACCGTCACTGCTTCCATTGTCGCCGCTGCTGCTTATTCCCGCCGCTGTTGTTGCTTCTTCCCACCACTGCTGCTGCTATTAATGACAGCGACGGCTGTCATTAAATGCCGTCGACACTGCTACATCGGCTGCTGCTATATCCTGCTACTATTAATGACAGCAACTGTCATTAACCTGCTGTCGCTAAAAACTAAAAATATTATATATAACATATATATATATCTCATATATATAAACCCAGATATATATATATCCATATATATAACACAATAAATATATATATCTATACATATAAATACCAAATAACTAAAAACACCCCCTCTATAATAATATACATATTATGACATGCCACATACATAAATATAATATAATTACATCTATACATATATTTAAATAATCCTATAATAATTACATATAAAATAATTACCCAATTAAACATACATATATATTTAATCAACATATACATATATATATCCATACAATATATTATAACATTTATATTAATGCATGTAAAAGAAAGTTACATATATATATATTCTATTAGTATATGTATAGTATATAGATCTATGATACAATAAATACTATAATAAATATACTATAATACATATATAATATCTATATATATATATATGCATAATTACAACTCATGAATTAAAAGCACAATAACTAGATCTACCAATAAATACACAACACATGGAAAGTATCACACCGTATCCCACTAGATCTAGGATACGCATGTGACACGAGTCCACCACACATCCAATTGCACCCTGAAGGACACAAATAAATCACATATAATATTTATGAACAAAACAAAGTATCAAATATAGATCTACGTGTTCGTGTCAAAATACGACATGTACAAAGTCCTGTGTCGAAGGAAAAACCCCCAAATCAACACGTATCACCAAATTGTTGGGATACGACCTATACGTACCCAATTGTGGATACGACACTAGCCCCAAACACATAAACACATGCCAAATTTATCTATAGGATCAATTGACACACACAACAAATGTCAATCTCAAAATTCTCCCAAAATTGACACAAAAAGTACCATAACTTTCTCAATAGGCCTCCTATGGACACAAAATCAAATCCTATGGATAGTATATTCATATGGGTTGATTTTCCATGGTTAAATCTCAGATTTAGAAGCTATTTTAAGGGAAAAAAATTGAATTGTACCTATTGGGAGATGGATTTCCAATGAAACCTCCAATTGAGATAAAATTGCTTCCAACTTGTAGATTCTTGCTCCTTTTTGTTGATACTTGCTTCCTCCTTCTACATCCTTGCTTCTTAAGTCTCTAATGGTGATTTAGGAAGAAATTGGAATGAATTTTGGTAGGGAAAAGAAGTGGGAATGAAGAAAATTTGGTAGTGGAAAATTCTAGATCTAGATTTGGAATGAAAAGAGGAGAGAAAAATTTTCCCCTCTATTTAAATAGGCCGGCCCCTATTTTCCCTCCCTCAAGTTATCATGTAATGTCCAATATACCCCTTGGGGCCTCTCATGAAGAAAATAATTAAGGAAGGAAGCTTTTAGTCTAATGATTTAATTAATTTAATCCATCTCCTTAACAATGGGCTTTCTAAATGGGCTAAGTTTAACTAATTAATTCATGTTGGTCCATGGGTCCAAACTAAACTAGTTAGGTCCACTAACACAAGTCCAAAATAAATAACTAACATCTAACAATAATTAAATAATACAATAATTAATTATTTATCAAGCACAATAATTATTTAAATAGGGAAATTACTAAAATACCCTTTCCTAGAAAATGTGGTAGTGACAAGTCTACCCTCCTTAAAATAATTTCGTCCTCAAAATTCAAAGACAAAAATTGCCCCCAGAAAATAATAGAATAGAACTAAAGAATCATAACTAACTATGAAAGAACATAACAAAGAACATAACATAACTAGAAAATAATATACCTCAAGGCACAAAACAAATGGATAACGCTCTCGCATTTCATCATCTCTCTCCCAGGTAGACTCCCCTGGAGAGTGATGCCTCCATGCGATGCGCACCAAAGGAATAGTCTGGTTCCTCAGCACCTTCTCTCTCCGATCCAGAATCTCAACTGGCTGCTCTGGATAGCTAAGAGTAGGGCCCACCTATATCTCCGAGTGATCCAATACATGACTAGGATCTGCCACGTATCGTTCCAACTATGATACGTGAAACACATTGTGCACTCCCTCCAATACAGGTGGCAAGTCTAGTCTATAATCAACTGTACTGACCCTCTCTAGAATAGTGAAAGGTTCGATGAATCGCGGACTAAGCTTTCCGCCTCCACCGAAGCGAATCGTGCCTCATGTCAGAGAAATCCTCAGAAATACTAAACCACCCACCTAGAACAAAATACCACCTTAAGAACTTAATCTATAACAAACAAACAAGAACAAACACAAAACAAAAATCTAAACTATACCTCAAACTCCAAAGGTCTCCGATGGCTATCGACCCAATGCCACTGTCTGTCCTGCGCCACTCAAAGTCTGTCTCTGATCAACTGAACCTTCTCTGCTGCATCCACAACCATCTCTGGCCCAAGCAAAACTCTCTCTCCAACATCGTCCCAAGACAAAGGAGTACGACACCTCCGACCGTATAGAGCTTCGAAAGGCGACATCTCTATACTGGCCTGGTAACTGTTGTTGTAAGCAAACTCTACCAAATGGAGATGGTCCTCCCAAGAACCCCCAAAATCTAATACATAAGTGTGCAACATATCCTCGAGAGTCTGAATAGTCCTCTCTGACTGCCCATCTGTCTGGGGATGATATGCAGTACTGAACTTGAGCTGAGTGCCCAAACTCTCCTGCAGACTCCTCCAAAAGTGAGAAGTGAAACGACTATCCCGATCTGAGACTATGCTGACGGGAACTCTATGTATCCTAACGATCAGCCTCACATACATTTCTGCCAGCTTTTCCTTAGACAAACCCACTTTGAAAGGCAAGAAGTGGGCCGACTTGGTCAACCTATCAACGATGACCCAAATTGCGTCTTTTTCTCCTGGAGATCGTGGAAGTTCGGAAACAAAATCCATAGTAATGTGTTCCCACTTCCACTCTAGAATGGGTAATGGTTGAAGTAAACCTCCTGGCCTCTGCCTCTCGGCTTTCACCTGCTGGCACACTAAGCATCTTGATACAAACTGTGCTACTTCCCTCTTCATGCCATACCACCACACACTCTCTCGCATATCCCGATACATCTTGTTAGCACGTGGATACATGGAATACTGAGAGCGATGCACTTCTTGTAACACCTTCTCATGCAACTCCCCATTAGGCACACACAATCTAACTCCATGCCTCAAAGATCCATCCTCAGCAATAGTGAAATCATCCTCCAATCCTGCTCTCACCTGAGCTCTGATACTCCTCAGAGATACATCCTTATACTATGCTGCCTTGATCCTGTCCATCAAACCTGAATGTATTTGTAATACCCACGTTTGCATAGCACAACCAGGAACAATCACCTCAATGCCCAAGCTCTCCAAGTCCTCCAACAAATATCGATCCTGCGTCAAGAACATAGCTACCGGATACATGCTCAAAGCATCGACAACTATATTAGTTTTCCCAGGATGATATTACAAAGAGATATCAAAATCCTTCATCAGTTCCAACCACCGATGCTGCCTCATGTTCAACTCCTTCTGCGTGAAAACATACTTCAAGCTTTTGTTGTCTGTGAAGATCTCCATACGGTCTTCGTACAAATAATGTTTCCACAACTTCAGAGCAAAGATAACTGCTGCCAACTCCAAATCATGGGTAGGATAGTTCTTTTCACAAGGACACAATTGCCTAGATGCATAGGCAATCACTTTTCCATGCTGCTGAAGAACACAACCCAAACCCTTCCTCGATGCATCACTATAGTAGTGAAACCTCCGGACCCTGATGGCAACGTCAAAATAGGAGTAGACGTCAACCTCTTCTTCAACTTCTCAAAAGCAACCTGGCAATCCTCCGTCCAAACAAACTCCACATCCTTCCTTGTGAGTCTGGTCATCAGCTCGACAATTCCCGAAAAATCTTGCACAAACTTCCTGTAGTAGCCTGCCAACCCCAAGAAACTCCTGATCTCTGCTACCGAACTCGGAGTCTTCCAAGATTCCACTGTTGAAATCTTCTTCGGATCTATGAAAATACCATAACCAGTCACAACATGCCCCAAGAATTCTACCTTGTCCAGGAAAACTCACACTTGGACAACTTTCCATACAACTTCTCCTTCCTCAGCACATCCAACACAATCCTCAAATGCTCCTCATGCTCCTCCGGTGTCCTCGAGTATATGAGTATGTCGTCGATGAATACCACCACAAACTTGTCAAGGTACTGGTGGAACACCTTGTTTATCAAGTTCATAAATACCGCCGGTGCATTAGTCAAACCAAACGGTATCACCATAAACTCGTACTGACCGTACCGAGTTCTAAAAGCAGTTTTTGGTATGTCCTCCGGCTTCACCTTCACCTGATGGTAGCTTGATCTCAAATCTATCTTAGAAAACACCTTCGCACCACTCAACTGACCAAATAGATCATCAATCCATGACAAATGATACTTATTCTTGATATTGAGATTATTCAAAGCCCTGTAATCAATGCATATGCGTACCGATCCATCCTTCTTTGGTACAAACAATATCAGGACTCCCCATGGTGAAGAACTCGATCTGATAAACCCCTTATCCTGCAATTCGTCCACCTGCTTCTTTGGCTTGGCCAGCTCACTGTTGTTTACTCTATAGACATGCTGGAAAATTGGTTCTGCACATGGCACCAAGTCTATAGAAAATTCAATATTCCGATCGAGCGACAATTCTGGCAATTCCTCAAGAAATACATCCAAGAACTCTGCTATCAACAGATGTGGCAACTCCTTGTCTTCCACTATAGCTCCACAAATAATGTCTTCTCCCTGTTCTGTAGCTCCTCTTGCAAACTCGAACTCTGGCTCTCCTGGCGGGCCAAACAAAACTCTACCTCCTCTACCATCTATGCTAGCACGGTTCCTACTCAACCAATCCATCCCGAGTACAATGTCGTAGCTCAGAAGTGGCATTACAAGTAGACACGAACTCAACTCCCGGTCTCTTAGAGTAACTCTCCGATCCTTGCAAATATTATTAACCAGGATAATGCCTCCCCCGGTCATGATCTTGTAAGTCCTAGGCAAAGACTCAGCTATCAAACCATGCTTAAGAGCAAAAGAAACAGATACAAAACTATGGGAAGCACCACTATCAAATAAAGCTAAAGCTGGACTGGAATCAAGAAGAATAGAACTTACGATGACATCTTCGGTGGGTTTATCCTCCTCAACGGTCATAGAAAACGCTCGTCCCTGCCGAGCACCTCCCTGCTGATGATGCTGGATAAAACGCTGCTGCTGTGTCGAAAGCGGTCCCCTCGGCTGTGCTGCAGGTGGTCTCGTTTGTGCCCTCGGAGCTGAAGCTGCTCCCTGAACTGCACGACGAGGACACTCCCTCGATTGATGCCCTTCAGTACCATAATACAAATAAACTCCCAACCTCGTCCTGCAAACTTCCTAGATATGGCCGGGCTTCTTGTAGTAGTTGCATGGAGCTTGCTGTAACTGTCTCTGCTGCCGAGGGACCTAGTAAAAAGATGCCCTAGCTGGAGTCTGGTTCTGCTGTGGCTGCTAGAAAGGTCTGGACTGGAAATAAGGATGTTTGGCAGATACTACACTGTCGTTGGCCCCCAGAAAAGAATCACGGTCTCTCTTGGGCTTCAAACCCAACTCCCGCTCAACCTTGCGTGCCTCCGCAAGTATCTACGAGTATGTCACATAAAAAGACGGAATGAGAATCTTCACTTCCCAGTTTAGACCCTTACGGAAACGAATAGCTCGAACCTCCGGCACTCTCACCAGATACTCTGCAAATCGGCTCAACCTGATGAACTCTGCAGCGTACTCCTCCACAGACATGCTCCCCTGAATGAGACTCTCAAACTGTTTCCCCAAGTCTAGCCTGTCTGTCCGAGCGAAAAACTTCTTCTTGAAAAGGTCCTTGAATACCTCCCAAGATTATCCTGCGTCAACTAGAACCAGCTCATTCCTGAACCAAGTACGAGCGACGTTGAACAGTTGAAGTCCTACCACCTCAACCTTTAGATCCTTAGAAGACGGGACACCCTCATAAGACGCTCAATGTCCTCGAGCCAATCATTAGCATAGACGATGCTCTCCGTCCCCTTGAAAACCTTAGGCTCCAGTTTCTTGAAGTCCTGAATGTTGCCTGGCCGAAGATGAGCAACCTGAGGAACAACCTGCTGCTGGACCAGAACTCCCCTCTCGACTACGGCACGAGCAAGCTGATGAGCACTCTCGATGCCCTGTCGTAGAACGTCGATCTGCCTCTGATGTGCCTCTGACTGAGCCCTCCGTGTCTCGAGCATCTCACAAAATAGTATAAACATCTGTGATGCCTCTGCTGAAACAGGAGGTGGAGGTGGAAGCCCCTCAGATACAGCTGGCACAGTCCTCTGAGTAGGTGGTGGACCTCCGAAAGCAGTTGACACTCCAATCACCAGAGAAATGACTAGTGCAGGCCCTCGGGATGTCGCAAACCTCTTAGAAGCTGCTCTCCCCTGCTGCGATCTAGTCTTAGGCGGCATCCTGAGACAAAGTGAAAGAAAGAATCAATATGTCACAAGATGTAAGACATTCAAGAAAAGGACAGATTAAGAGATGAAGTATCAATATCAAAGGAGAATAGTTGAATCAAAAGAATTTTCCTAGATGTGATTGAGTATCTCAGCCTATATCCTATATCCTATCGCAGGCTCGAGTAGTACAACTAAATTGTCGCACTACCACGACATCACATACTTTGTGAAGCTAGACCTGAATGGGCCACCACTAAAAATGTGTCACAACTCGTACCCGGTGTAAGGGGACAAGTCGGAAACAACGCCCAGCCTACGCCGCAGAACCGACGATAGAATACTGTCTGGATAATCTATCTAACAATATAATAAACCACCAATAATGATAATATACTCAATCACAGAACTAAGATGGAAATAAGCACGAATCAGATAAAGAATAGAATAGTCACAATACAACTCATGAGTCTAAAATAATACATCAATGAGTCTGAAAAAAGTAACAAAATAAGCTGGAGACAAATCCAGTACAAAGAATACTACGAAGCTACAACTTCCGGGTCAACTGTCTCAGTTGGGATAAGTCCCTCCTGAGCCAGGGTCTCATAAACTAAGCCCACAACATCCTTGGGTCCATAATAGGTAGGGTACCACTCCTCAGTATTATCTGCAAAAATATATCCAGTCAAGAAAGGAGCAGAGTACATCTCTAACAACAGTTCTAATCAATGATAAAAACTATGTAACAGTAAATAGATGTGGATAAACAAGATGCACAATAGATACAAGAGATATATATACAATAAGAAAATACTGGAATAATACAATAATGAACAATATGCCAATAAATAAGAATACTAATGACTAAGTGTGTGAGTACTAGCTTAACATGTGTTCGGCTTGGGCAAGATGCAATACAGCCTGGCTAATCATACGTGCGGTGTATGATCAACACTATTCAGTAATCAGTACTTGATACAATAGGGATATTGATCACATATCTATACTAATATTTTCCACCCGATTGGTATAATAGATCCAACCACGGTATGCTATGGCATGAGATTCTCCAAGAAGATAGCTAGTCTTTCCGAGAATCAGTGTCTGTACATGTACAAGATAACCAATGAAATAATACTTGCACCATATACACCATATACCAAGGAATAACATCTCATGACGAGATCCGGATATACCAATCCGTGTAACCATAGTGTCAAGAGAACATGGATATCTACACTAGATACAATGAACATAGAGGATATCATAAATGAGAAACTATCAGAGAATGTACTCGCCTGAAGTCCAATGAATAGTCTCACAGATATCTGACTCGGTGCCTCGAAGACCTAGATATGGAATACAACATCAATACAAGATTTCGAAAAGAAAATAAGTTAAACTAGTCAACTTCTAGGCTAATAAGTCATTTCTAAGTCAAAAGTCAACTATGGTCAACTCTAAGTCAACTATGTTCAAACCAAGATCAACTATCTATTTCTAGGTTGCACAAGTCTAACACAAAAATCTCGAGTCAAGATACTAAAATCTAAGTCATAAGAACCTCATCTTAAAATATTAGGATACCGTATCTCCGGATACGTGGATCGAAGGTAAAACATCAATAATATAAATCAAACAATATTTATAATTAATATAGAATCACAATTTACACATCAAATAGGTACCGTGGTTTTGAACCAACTTGGTATCCCAATAAAAATCATAATCTTGATACCCAAACCCCGTATCTTGAGTATCCCCACTTATCTTGGTTTCCTCAAGGTAATACCCAATACCTTGGTAACATAATTACCCATATATCTAACATATAAATATATACTAATATTATATATATAAGGAAATTAGTAATAATAATATATTATCTCAATATTAATACATATATATACATATATATATATATATACAAGTATATAAACACATATATATCAAAATCTGCCAATTCTTCGCTGAAAACTGTATTAAAAAACACAGATACGCTGATACACTACCTTTAGTGACAGTTATGGCTGTCACTGAAGCTGCCGTCAATGCTGCTGTGGAATCATGCACTGCTGCTACTGCTTTGGTGACCGTTTGCAACCGTCACTGCTTCCACTGTCGCCGCTGTTGCTTCTTCCCGCTGCTGCTGCTATTAATGACAGTGGCGGCTGTCATTAAATGCCGCCGCCACTGCTACAGCGGCTGCTGTTATATCCTGCTGCTATTAATGACAACAACTGTCATTAACCTGTTGTCGCTAAAAACTGAAAATAATATATATAATATATATATATATATCTTATATATATAAACCCAAATATATATATATATCCATATATTTATAACCCAATAAATATATATATCTATACATATAAATACCAAATAACTATAAACACCCCCTCTATAATAATATACATATTATGACATGCCACATACATAAATATAATATAATTACATCTATACATATATTTAAATAATCCTATAATAATTATATATAAAATAATTATCCAATTAAACATACATATATATATATTTAATCAACATATACATATATATATATCCATACAATATATTATAACATATATATTAATGCATGTAGAAGAAAGCTACATATATATATTCTATTAGTACATATATAGTACATAGATCTATGATACAATAAACACTATAATAAATATACTATAATGAATATATATATATATATATATATATATATGCATAATTACAACTCATGAATTAAAAGCACAATAATTAGATCTACACATAAATACACAACACATGGAAAGTATCACACCGTATCCTACTAGATCTAGGATACGCATGTGACATGAGTCCACCACACATCCAATTACACCCCGAAGGACACAAACAAATCACATATAATATTTATGAACAAAATAAAGTATCAAATATAGATCTACGTGTCCGTATCAAAATATGACATGTACAAAGTCCCATGTCGGTAGTATATTCATATGGGATTAATTGACACACACAACAAATGTCAATCTCGGAATTCCTCCAAAATTGACACAAAAAGCACCATAACTTTCTCAATAGGCATCCTATGGACACAAAACCAAATCCTATGGGTAGTATATTCATATGGGTTGATTTTCCATGGTTAAATCTCAGATTTAGAAGCTATTTTAAGGGAAAAAACTGAATTATACCTATTGGGAGATGGATTCCCAATGAAACCTCCAATTGAGATAAAATTGCTCCCAACTTGTAGATCCTTTCTTCTCTTTGTAGATTCTTGCTTCCTCCTTCTAGATTATTGCTTCTCAAGTCTCCAATGGTTATTTTGGAAGGAATTGGAATGAATTTTGGTAGGGAAAAGAAGTGGGAATGAAAAAAAATTTGGTAGTGGAAAATTCTAGATCTAGATTTGGAATGAAAAGAGGAGAGAGAAATTCCCCTCTCTTTTTAAATAGGCCGGCCCCTATTTTCCCTCACTCAAGTTATCATGTAATGTCCAATATACCCCTTGGGGCCTCTCATGAAGAAATAATTAAGGAAGGAAGCTTCTAGTTTAATGATTTAATTAATTTAATCTATCTTCTTAATAATGGGCTTTCTAAATGGGCTAAGTTTAACTAATTAATTTATGTTGGTCCATGGGTCCAAACTAAACTAGTAAGGTCTACTAACACAAGTCCAAAATAAATAACTAACATCTAACAATAATTAAATAATACAACAATTAATTATTTATCAGGCACAATAATTATTTAAATAGGGAAATTACTAAAATATCCTTTCCTAGAAAATGTGGTAGTGACAGATATTCCAAATAATGAGTCTAAATACTTTTAAAAGTGCATATGAATGAATTGCTTGTATGAAATTGTAATACGAAGGCCTTTGTGCCGACCTGTGTTAGACTTGGTTAGAATAGACTCGTGCTAGAATTTGCAAGTTATGTGCAAACCCGAATACCTGTAATACCCCATTCCGTTCAAACGGACTGCCGACTCAAATGGCAAAAGTGCAACTGTCCCGACCCGCTTTGCCTCAAACAAGAAGCAAAGGATATCCAGACTTGTCCCTACAGGAACCCGGCTTAGGCTTTCATAGGCTCGCTTGACGTATCGCTCTACCGAGACGAATCATCGCTAAGGTGGGTGGCTACGGTGAACTTGTCTTTACTTAGCCAGCACACATAAAAATCTGGAATGTTCATGCTAGTCGCTAGGTGATTCACCCCCTGCATGCCAATAAGAATCCAACGCACCTAGCTAAGGGAATAATCCCAACTTGTATTGCTTATGCTAGAACATGGAAATTAAAATATTGCTTATATTCAGACCCTCGTATGCCAAGTTCCTTTACGGTTTCATTACTCGGCTTACCTTCGGGTCCGAGCAAACATGTTTGCTTATATTCCTTAGAAACGCATGCTTGCCTGCTTACGAATGTCTAACATTATTATATTGTACAATGTATAAGCTCAATCCTTAATACATGAATTGAACGTAGATGCAATATAAATGAATTATACAATATTGCTTGTCTTGTACTCACGTAGCCTTCGGGCGAATAATTGATAACGTAGCCTCCGGGTGGATATTCACGTAGCCTCCGGACGGATCACGTAGCCTTCGGGCAAATAAATGTTAATGTTCGATCACGGATAACTTGTGCACAAGGTATAGTTCCTGCGGGCGGCTGCTGGGGCACTGGCACCGTTCCGACTCCGGACGAAATCACGTTTAGTCTCACATACTTGGACAGGATGGTATGCGGCGCCTCTCGTATTTGCACGTAGCAAACCATCTTCATCACAGACTAGGTCCTTTATGGCAATCAAGCTAGTGATCATCATGTATATTTGAACCTGTTGCATATTAACTTGTGTCTTCGTGGCAGGGAAGTCATGGTAAGTTGTATAGGTAATTCAGATAGTCAGGTAAAAGATACCGAACGGTGTCAAGTACATTCTCAATAAATCATTGTATGTAACACACCTAATATTCCTGTAAATCGTGTACTTGAAAGTGATCTTGCCCACGACATCGTGTTTGCATATGCTATGCTCCTGAATGTTCATATATGCTTCTTGTGCCTGAATTGAATATATTGTTTTCCTCAGACAGGGATGGAAAAAAATTGGTAAGTGGTAAGTCTTGCCGTGTTTCCTCTAACATCGCACGGCGTACTGCCCGACACGTTAGGCTATTCAATCCTTGCATGAAACTGATCCTAAGGCAACTAGAAAGACAACTTAATAGTTGTGTACAGAACCTGTATTACGTGTTTGGATTTGTCGAGCGGGCGAGTAGCTTCCCCACCAGTGCATTCAATGTACTGATAATCCACCAGTTTGTATGCAGGGTGCGGGAGAACCTCGTTCGGTGCGGATGCCTCCTTCGTGCGTGCTAAGGTGTGGTGATCACTCCGAAGCAACAGTGCATCCAGAACTGAAGCACATATACAAGACATAATGTTATGAATATTTCCTGATAATCGCCTGTACAATCATTCCAAAATTGTAGCCACTTGGCACGCTTTTACTGTTTCAGAGAGAGAGGCTTGAGCGACTTATAATCTCGGCTATACGTCGCCTGTAATACTTGTTTATATTAATAAAGAGCTTGCTTTACTTCAACTTGCATTATTCAATGCTTCCACTATATTGTCGACTCAGTGAACCTGTTACCAAATTGCTATGCGTTTATGATTTCGCTACACTCGGACAATCTATGCGACTCTGTGGCTTAGAACTCTTACCGCCATCCAATGGACCATGGCATTGCACGGGCGCGGCTCACGCTCGTGCGGTATCACGCCCGGATGGGTCAAAGCGATCGTTCCGCGGGAGCACTGGCGCGGTGATTCTCGCCTAGCGGGAATGGCCGATTTGCTTGCGGGAGATCGGGGATTGACATGTTGGTATCAGAGCCTGGCTTCTACGTCTTTGGACTTCATTTCGATATTTCAGTTTTGAAAGCTCGTTCGTGGGTTATATGCACGCTCTCTCTCAATGCCTCGATGGAATGTTCCAACAATAAGTCTAAATACTTTCAAAATGCGTTTTGAACGATATGATTGCTTGTATGATATTGTGCTGCGAGTGGCCTTTGTGCCAACCTGTGCGAACCCTTGAGAGTATCGCTAGTAGCTTGTCCGATTTTACTAACTCTAAGTTTGGTTGAATGCATATATTTAAGGGATGCCTTGAACTTGTGCACGATCCAAGACTTAAGAAAAAGTAAAACTCGAGTGCTAAGACTTCGCTATCACTAAGCTGGTTGATGTGCTCACGTTAGAAGTGCACTTTGAAAGTGCGTACGATCCAGACTAAGCGATATGCCTATCTCGATGCTTGTACAAGTGAATATCCAAATAAACAAGTACAACAGCTTGTCTAGGATTGCCTCAACCCTAGATTACTATTTGTCCTCAGTAAGTCTTGAGGACGAGACTTTTTTTGAGTTGGGTAGGATGTAACACCCCGTTCCGTTCAAGCGGACTGCCGACTCAAACGGCAAAATTGCAACTGTCTCGACCCGCTTTGCCTCAAACAAGAAGCAAAGGATATCCAGACTTGTCCCTATAGGATCCCGGCTTAGGCTTTCAGAGGCTCGCTTGACGTATCGCTCTACCGAGGCGAATCATCACTAAGGTGGGTGGCTACGGTGAACTTGTCTTTACTTAGCCAGCACACATAAAAATCTAGAATGTTCATGCTAGTCGCTAGGTGATTCACCCCCTGCATGCTAATAAGAATCCAACGCACCTAGCTAAGCGAATAATCCCAACTTGTATTGCTTATGCTAGAACATGGAAATTAAAATACTGCTTATATTCTGACCCTCGCATGCCAAGTTCCTTTACGGTTTCATTACTCGGCTTACCTTCGGGTCCGAGCAAACGTGTTTGCTTATGTTCCTTAGAAACGCATGCTTGCCTGCTTACGAATGTCTAACGTTATTATATTGTGCAATGTATAAGCTCAATCCTGAATGCATGAATTGAACGTAGATGTAATATAAATGAATCATGCAATACTGCTTGTCGTGTACTCACGTAGCCTTCGGGCGAATGATTGATAACGTAGCCTCCGGGCGGATATTCACGTAGCCTCCGGGCGAATCATGTAGCCTCCGGGCGGATAATCACGTAGCCTCCGGGCGGATATTCACGTAGCCTCCGGGTGGATCACGTAGCCTTCGGGCGAATAAATATTAATGTTCGATCACGGACAACTTGTGCACAAGGTATAGTTCCTGCGGACGGTTGCTGGGGCACTGGCACCGTTCTGACTCCGGACAGAACTCACGTTTAGTCTCACGTACTTGGACGGGATGGTATGCGACGCCTCTCATATTTGCACGTAGTAAACCATCTTCGTCACAGACTAGGTCCTTTATGGCAATCAAGCCAGTGATCATCATGTATATTTGAACCTGTTGAATATTAACTTGTGTCTTCGTGGAAGGGAAGTCATGGTAAGTTGTGCAGGTGATTCAGATAGTCAGGTAAAAGACACCGAACGGTGTCAAGTACATTCTCAATAAATCATTGTATGTAACACACCTGATATTCCTGTAAATCGTGTACTTGAAAGTGATCTTGCCCACGATATCGTATTTGCATATGCTATGCTCCTGAAAGTTCATATATGCTTCTTGTGCCTGAATTGAATATATTGTTTGCCTCGGACAGGGATGGAAAAAAATTGGTAAGTGGTAAGTCTCGCCGTGTTTCCTCTAACATCGCACGGCGCACTGCCCGACACGTTAGGCTATTCAATCCTTGCAAGAAACTGATCCTAAGGCAACTAGAAAGACAACTTAATAGTTGTGCACGGAACCTGTATTACGTGTTTGGATTTGTCGAGCGGGCGAGTAGCTTCCCCACCAGTGTATTCAATGTACTGATAATCCACCAGTTTGTATGCAGGGTGCGGGAGAACCTCGTTTGGTGCGGATGCCTCCTTCGTGCGTGCTAAGGTGTGGTGATTACTCCGAAGCAACGGTGCTTTCGGAACTGAAGCACATATACAAGACATAATATTGTGAACATTGCCTGATCATTGCCTGTACAATCCTTCCACAATTATAGTCACTTAGCACGCTTTTACTGTTTCAGAGAGAGAGGCTTGAGCGACTTGTAATCTCGGCTATATGCCACCTGTAACGCTTGTTTATATCAATAAAGAGCTTGCTTTACTTCAACTTGCGTTATTCAATGCTTCCACTATATTGTCGACTCAGTGAACCTATTACCAAATCGCTATGCGTTTATGATTCCGCTGCACTCGGACAATCTGTGCGACTCTGAGGCTTAGAACTCTTACCGCCAGCCAATGGACCACGACCTTGCACGGGCGTGGCTCATGCTCGTGTGGCATCACGCCCGGATGGGTCAAAGCGATCGTTCCGCGGGAGCGCTGGCGCGGTGATTCTCGCCTAGCGGGAACGGCCGATTTGCCTGCGGGAGATCGAGGCTTGACAATACCTATACATGATTTTTCAGCTGGTTAGTGTGCAAAATAGAATATCATTTAAACGATTAGCCATGCACACAGCCTTTCGGCTAAGTTGTGTTGAGTTTCGCACGCCAAGACCCTTTTGGTGCAAGCTAGTTTGTAAAACCCCTCGACTAATTCTATAGATAGTCAGATTTAGATTTGGAATTTTTTTGGAATTTTCAGAAGATAATGAGGTTTAGAGTAGAGTTGAGTTTGCCTGTGATTTTATTTTATTTAATTAAAACCCTTGGCGCACCCTATCTTTGTCTAATTTTTTCGGCGCCGATTATCAGCCCATAAATTCCGTACAAATATTGTACACTCGACACAACTCGCCAAATTAGGCACTGGACTTTTCTGACCGTTAAAATCAACTTTTGTGTGCTCTAAATTAATTGCGCAATATTTTTGAAAGTCGTAACCCGTATTTAATTCTGTGTCGGACACCTGTGTCGTTACCCTCGATTTTGGGGTACCAACTTAACCCGTTGAGCCGAACCAACTGAAGGGTCCAAGACCGACTCTAAGCCCCCACCATTTTTGGCCTTTGCGCCGTTTCCAGATTTTGACCCCACGGGCCCCAATTAAATTAAATTCGCGGGACGCGTTATCGTTAATTAAATCAGAATTTACCAACTCTGTAAATTCCATTTTAATATTAAATTAATCCCAATGCCCTTCAAATTAGACCCACGCCTAACGCGCAACACCCCCTCCCCATTACAATTTTTAAATATATTTTTCTCCGCAATTTTTACGTTATTTTATGTGTCCATGCAAATTCCCAAATTTACGGGGGCTAATTTGCAATTAACAAATTGTTGGCAACACCTCATTGGTCATGATTAATTATTGGGTCACAAAATGGGGTCCCAATCCCAATTCCCTTATGAAGAAACCCATACCCTATCCATATTACATCACAACCATTCAATCTACCTAGGAGAATCACAACCCTCTATTCAACCTACACACTCCCCTATAAAGCATCACCTCACCCCACCCTCTCACTTCCCAACCGGCCCTAATCCCAACATTTGGGAAACCTCATCCCCACTCTCTCTCCTCCCTCTTCCTAATACTACCAGCCAAAACTCTTCCTTCTTCTTACATTCTTCTTCTTCCTTTCTTCTTCCTTTCTTCTTCTTCCTCGAGAAGAACAACTCCGGCCGACTAAACCGACTCCGGCGTGTGACTCTTCTCCGGCGACTGCGGGAACTACCGCACCCAGCCCTCCAGTCCGCTGCTGACCCACAGCAGCCCGAGCACCCCCGCGGTGGCTCCGGCCAGTCCTCCCCCGACTTTAGCACAGCTCACCCCCGACTGCTGAGATCGACTCCCCACCGGCTGCTGACCACGCACGCTGTCCGTTCCTCCATCCCCGACTGTGCCAAGTCCCCCCTCCGGCCGATGTCTCCACCACCACTTCCTTCTCTCCCTTGCTTCGGTTGGAATTCCTCCCCACCGCCGACAGTGCAGCCCGTCGACCAGCTGTGCGTTCCCCGGCCGGCCTGATTCTCCGCTGACCGGACGGAACAGCCCCCTCGACCGACTGAGCAGCTCCCCTCGACCGACGGAACAACCCCCCCGACCGACTGAGCCGCTCTCCCGACCTCCGACCGTACGACTCCCCCCGCCGGCGCTGTCTCCACTCTCCGCCGCGTGCGTCCCGCTCCGGCAGCAGACTTTTCTTCCCCCGCCGATTCGTCTACCTCCTCCTGTTCCACTACCACCTTCGGCCGGTCATCAACCTCGCCGCGACGAGGTCGACTCCCCCCTCTCATTCTTTTAATTCCAGAATTTATTACCTGTTTTAATATGATTATTAGGATTGTGGGCTATGAACTAGGAAATATTTTAGGGTTGAGTTCTTATATATATGGATGTGGATGGATAGGGTAGTATGATAATTAAAAATACGGTTGAGATATATATATATGTAGTTTGAGGTTAATGATGTTAAAAATGAGTATGGAGGAGGTAGTGTTTAAAGAGATATAATATATTGCTAATGTCTGTATAGTGATGATAAATAATAGTGTAGTAAAACATTTGAACTAAAGGAAATATGAGTTTGTTATATGCAAATATTATTGGAATGAGGATGTTTATATATACATATGGACTTAAGTTATCTAAGGATAAGTATTGATGGTTATGGATGGTAATTGGTTCGAGGATTATCTGTAGATAAGGTGCTTAGCGTTTGTATTTATATTGATTGGCATATACAGGGTTGAAATAAATAATTAAATCCAGTATTTTTCAGATGAATAGAAGATCGATTGAGGTTATAAAATACCTGCAAATGGAGAGCAGGTAAGTTAATCCGGAATGAGTATTATATCAGATCACGAGACAATGAATTGAGGACGTTAGAATTAGTAGATAATTCATGAGACTGAGTCTAGAGGTAGATGTGTGTAGCACACCGGTCTGTCCTAAATAGATTATTGATTCTAGTTTGTAATTCAACTCTAGGTATTGCGGGACCCGAGGACTTGGACGCGGTACTGGGACCCCGTCATCAGCAGCTTCGCACAGGCAAGTATACCTTGCCTTGTTGTACTGTTTAAATTCAATTATATTTGGTTACATATTTATTTATTATATAAATGTGCGCGTCCGAGCAGACTCGGGTGCCGTCAACGAAGGCGTTGACGTTAGAAGTAGTATCTGACTTATTGTCTAATAGACCCACCTAAAGTTGTGAAGTTATTGATATAACTTCCCAGGCCTTGACACGTATCATTATACGTCACAGAGTGAGTTCATGTAGGGACGCGTGCCTCATGCGCGACTGGCCATCAGTATGAGCAACACGTGTAGCGGTATGTAGCTCAGTAGTTTATTTCATAGAGACTTGCATCATAGTATGAGATGTCCACGTCGTTTTCACGTTTTGTACATCTACATCAGGCGGGAAAGACATCTAGTAGGCGTATGGGATACCCCCCCTGATATATACTCGAGTTACCATGCTCTTCGGAGATGGGGATTACAGTATGTATAGCGAGTTACCATGCTCTTCGGAGATGGGGATTATAGTGAGTTACCATGCTCTTCGGAGATGGGGATTATAGCGAGTTACCATGCTCTTCGGAGATGGGGATTATAGCGAGTTACAATGCTCTTCGGAGATGGGGATTATAGCAAGTTACCATGCTCTTCGGAGATGGGGATAGCATCAATGCCCTTAAACGGGGGCATATGTGGCATATACTAGCCAGTCCCGACGATTGGTGAATTACGTCAGCATATGTCTGAGCCTACACATTCCCATGCGTACTACCAGGTCTTTAAATTGCATTCACTTAGATGGTTAGCACACCCCCCTTTATTTACTCAGTACTTACTTTATGGCATGTATTTTTTTGTATCTTGTTACGTCCCTCTGAGGACCTGGTTTCCTTCCAGGTTGTTTGTGCGGTTGCAGAATACTTGATCTGCTAGAGTGTGGACATCATTGCCGGTATATTTACATTTCCAGCTATTTTAGTCTTGTATTCCTTCTATTTTATTTTGCTTATATAGCCTAGTGTTTATAGACCTATATTGTTCTTCTGGTCTATTCGAACGGATGTGTTATTGGGCTGCAGACTGATGATGCGTATCGTTCTTCCTTGAGATTATATATCCTGGATTGAGATTTAGATATAGTTGTTGTATATTAGAAATAGATTATTACTTGGATCACTTGACCATGGACAGCGTAAGTGCACTTCGTCGGGTCCATTAAATTGGAAAGCCCTACGGAGTCGTACCAGCTGGCCATTGCCACGTGTCTGGTCTCATAGATTTTTGGGACTGGGGCGTGACATAGTTTGCAAGCGAGATTTGGATATCGTTTAGATAAGACAAGTTAGACTTAGAATGACAACCGATATAAATATTATCAGATTATCGCTTAGGCGAATATGGAGAATCGTGCTTGGATTTTGGGGAATAGCTCGAACGATATTTCGTGTTGGAAGATATGAATTAGATCTGGTTTACTTAGATAACTACCAACATGATATATACGAGACTAAGATTTATCAGGCGATGCTTAGGTATCGTACAGGAATTTTAAGGAACGACTTGGTGAATATAAAAGCGATTGATGCGAACACAATTAAGAATTTAATTGGGTAACTTGATTCCTGAGTGGTATATGGATCATATAGAAATATCCAAACAGATTCATCGGTCTCGTGCGATAGTTGGATTGAACTTGAATATAATATCGCTCGAATAAAAGTTAGCCTGAGAAAGAAATATTGTGGTTCGATAAAAGAGATAAGCGATAACATATTTGACTTAGAGTTTGGAAGAACGATCTTGAATCTAGTTCAAAATGATAACCTTCAAAATCAGTCCCAATGAGAACGATTATCCTGCGGAAGCACCGACGTGGTAATTTTATGTACAGCGGGGATAATCGAACTCACGGGAACATGTTCGGTGATTATTCCAAACGAACTCAATGAATGTAACTTATCAAAAATTGATAGACTTTGGCTTGAATATTGAAATTAGTTGTTTAAGGAATGCCAAAAGTAGACTATGGATTTATCAAACGGTAATATTAAAGTCGAATGATTTTGCTAGACGAATTATAATTATTGTATGAACATACATGACTTGGTGAATTATATATATAACTTGGATGGAGCGAAGTAAAATATTAAGGTATCTCGATCATTTTGAAGATAACCATAATGTTCGACATTCTTGTCTTGTGCGAGCGTAACTCTATGCTCGTACATGCGTCACGTCCGGATTAGGACGATTATCCAGCAGGAGGGTTGGTGTTGTGATCTCATGTCCAGCAAGGATGATAAAACTTGCGGGAGACCAGAGCGTGACAACTGATAGATCATATTGACTTATGGTTCGACATGATAAGACGAATTTGGGAATGCAAGTGAATTAGAAATATTTCAAGAATAAGTTAGCCTAGAACCTGAAATAAATCACGCTTGATGGTTTCGTGAACGGATACGTGAATCTTGTTAGACGAATTAGAGTTATAATCAAAGGTTTAGAACTGAATAATGGCTTGGTGGTCTAGACTTAGAATGGATATATAGATCCTATCAAAACATGCTTGAGGAGATAGACTATGGAAATTGCTAGGCTTGTCATGCGACTTGGATATATCATGGATTTGACTAAATGGACTCAAACTTTTTATAAACGAACGTGTTATGAGAGTACGATGATCTGTGCTCGATATTTAGAAATCTGAGTAAAATGAGCTTGGGTAGAATATCCTGTGCAAACGAACAATGGTTTGACCTTAAGAATTGGGGCGAGCATCGTGCGACAAATTTGTATAATGAATTATGTGCTTGAACTTGTACCTATGACCTTATGAGCGACCTAGTAATTAGGCAGACGACCCTGTGCCAAGTAAAAGAACTTGTGTAACATACTTTAGAATATTACTTGAACAATCCATAGAACTGGGGCAGCAAGACATAGAGTTAGACTGGAAACGATAAATGTGTGCTATGTTTGACCCGAATAGATGGACGCTAGTTGATTGATCGGATAGATCGTGCTTAACAGTAGTGCAAAACTTGATTGAGTTGGAATAGAAAATGACTTGGATTTTATTGACCCTGTTGGGAATATCATCTTGATTCATAAGACAAGAACCCTAGAGATTTTTGCAAGTAGCTTATCCGAATTCACTATCGCTAAGTTTGGTTGAATGCATCACTATAGCTAAGTTTGGTTGAATGCATATGTTTGAGGGACGTCTTAAACGTGTGCATAATCCAAGACCCAGTTATATGTTGAACTCGAGTGCAAAGACTTCTCTATCGCTAAGTTAGTTGACATGCATATGTTTGAGGGACGCTTTGAATATATGCACGATCCAGACTCACGATATGCAGATCTCGAATGCTAGTGCAAGTGAATATGTTAGATCCACATGGACAAGTATAATGACTTGTATAAGTTTGCCTCAGCCTTAGATCATTATTCAAGATGGATTATAACGGACCCTGCGTTAAGCGATATATTTTCTGTGCTAAGGCGTAATAGAGACCGAGTAAGAACCGAGATTGAATGATAGAGTCATTCAATGAGACCGACCCAGCATACACGCAACACGGTGTAAGGAATGAGTAGAAAATTATATTCGAATGAATCTAGTAGTATCGATTGCTACGCTTGGGATAGATTCGATAATGCGATAGAATGGCTTGTGCTTAGGAAGTCTCGAGGACAAAACTTTTTTTGAGTGGGGTATAATGTAATAACCCGTTCTGTTCAAGCGGACAACCAATTCAAATGGTGCAAGTATAATGGCCCGACCTGCTTTCCTCAGCGTGAAGACTCATTTGAGACAAAGGATTTCCAGACTTGGCCCTTCAGGAGTTTTGACTTAGACTTTCAAAGGCTCGCTCGGAGTATCACTCGACTGAGGCGAATCATCACTAAGGTGGGTGGCTATGATAAACTTGTCTTTGCTTAGCCAGCACACTTAAAATATGGAGGATATATGCTAGTCGCTAGGTAAATCATCCCTTGCATGCTAATAAATAATACAACACACCTAGCTAAGAGAATAATCCTAACTTATTGCTTGTGTTAGAAAATGGAAAATAAAATATTGTTTATAAATGGAGCCTCGTATGCTATCTTTGCCTTATGCAAGTAGACCCCGCTATGCCTTGAGTAGATTATTATATACTCTCCAAAGTGCACTGCTTTACTTACTTACACTGCACGCCCATAAGTTATGTCGCTCGATATGTCCCCTTACGGTTTTACTCATCGCTTTACCTTTAGACCCGTGCCAAACGCAAATGCTTATGTTTCATATAAATGCATGCTTGTCTGTTTATGTGTAGTTTGTACTCATTTACTCATTTTAATACTTGTTACACAAATTATGCCATAATCAATTAACACTATTAGTATCGTGCATGTATCTAGTTAGCCAGAAGACTATCAAATAGTCCTTCTGTGCAATATGAACCTGCAAGTGTCCGGGACCGGTAGGTTGCCAAGGTAATCTCCCAGGGGATTGTACCATGTTTAGTTTAACTATGAACAAGAATCATGTCAAGCAAATCAAGAATCATAGCTCGTATAGAGCATACTCGTTCTTAACTAAAATTAAGAATTTACATATTATGTCAAGAATTTCGTGAACCTGAGACCCAAGACTTGCATGTCGTGGACAACTTGTGAACATGGTATTCGTGTTTAGGTTCCTCCGGATGGTCGCCGGGGCACCGAGGTATGGAGTACAATACGAGGCCAAGGGGCATTCACTATATGTCTCCCACTAACATGCGACTCCTGGCCTGTAGTGACTCCTGGACGAAGGTGGCTTGTAGTGACTCCTGGCCTCATGCATCCCGAGACTATAACTCATCCTTTATGGCTATGCCAGTGACTCCTGTTCATATATATAAGTTATCCCCGCTTAGCGACAATCCATATGTGAGTCATTGCATCACATTCAGTAATCAAAAATACCAGAATGATCATAAGTGTAACACACTTGTATATATGGAACACTTCAACATCTTATGCAACACACCTGATAATATGCGTAACTCATGCACCTGAAACAGTATCTCGCTCACGATACTTGTGTTTGCTTATGAAATTGCCCCTGAATTTCATTATATATGCTCATGCTTGATTTAACTTGGTTTGCCTTAGACAGGGAAGGCGAAATGGTAAGTTGGTAAGTCTCGCTGTATTTTTTTATATTGTATGATGCACTGCCACACGAGTAGGCTTTTCATTATGCCATAAAACTGATTCTAAGGCAAGACTAGAAAGATAACTTAATAGATGGTGCACGAAACCTATATAACATGTTTGGATTAATTGAGCGGGTGAGAAGCCTCCCTACCAGTGCATTCATGTATTGATAACCCACCAGATTGTTTGTAGGGTACAGAATAACCTTATTCGGTACAGAAACCTCCTTCGTACGTGCTAAGGCGTGTTCACTCTGGAGCCTTTGAAACGTGCACTCGGAATAGAAGCATATATACAAGATATAATATTGGAACATCGCCAATACATTATTCCACAAATGTAGCCACTTGGTACACTTTTATGGTTTCAGAGAGAGAGAGAGGCTTGAGCGACTTATAATCTTGGCCTAGCGCCGCTTGTAACACTTGTTCAATATTAATAAAAACTTATTTTACTTCTATACTTGTGTTATTCAATGCTTTAACTATTGACGACTCTGTGAACTTGTTACCAATCGCCTGTGCATTTCTTATTTTTGCTGCACTCAGACTATTTGTATGACTCTGTGGCTTACACATCTTACCGCCAGTTTGGATCATGGCCTTGCACGGGCGCGCCTTACACTCGTGCGGTATCACGTCCAGATGGGAACGATCGTCCCGCGGGAGCGCTGAAGCGGTTATTCGCGCCTAGCGGAGACGGCCGATTACCTACGGGAGATTGGGGTGTAACATGAAGAGAGTTAAGTAAGAAAAAGTTTAAGTGATAGAGAGAGAAAACTGCTTGGTTTGAGGGTGGGGTTTGTGAGGCTTGCCTCACCGTATTTGTATTTGTATTCAGCTACATTAGTATTTATTATATATGGTATTTTCTCGATTTTCATGAATTCGATATCGTAATCAAGGATTGTAGATTTTTGCAAGGTGAGTCCTTGACTATTGTTATCATGGCACGATGGCCATGCTGGATTTATCGTTAAACCCAAAGAACTTTCCAAAATTCTCAATGTAGTGCCCCGTTCCCCTTTTTCGGGGAGCACGGCTAGGAAAAACTTGGTATCGTTCGATCGGGATAGATTGAATCAAGATCATTTTCTCATTATGGATTGGTTTCTTCAGAATCAAGTCCCACATTCAGTGGATCTGACTCAGGGAAGGACTCGGCAGCAGAGTTACGAGAGGCGTTTCTATTGCGTTAGTTTTTTTGCTCATTTTCGATGCCGCTTGGTTGCTTTCATGTTGGTTTTATGACTTACATTTTCTTGTACGGTATTGATGAATTTTATGGTCCTTGTTCTTTGAACTTTGTATTTCGTATCAAACTCTAGGAGACCGAGGCAAGGAGATATTGATCATTTGTTGATGCATGCATGTGATCGAGTAGTCGATGCGCGAGTGGAGTCCTGAAGATCCCCCCTTTCTCTTTCCTGATTCACCAACTTGAGAGTGGCCACCATCCCGATTAGCTAGCTCTTCTTCCAAGTCTTCACTCTTAATAATTCGAGTATTTATACTATAATAATAATAATGAGTCAAGATAAAGAAGAAGTAGAGTTAAAATACTTAATGCTTGTCACCTGCAAGGAGATATTTATCTATAACTGTGCAATGAGTAGTACACATTTATAATGTGATCACTTGAACAAGTAGACTATACTATAGGAATATGCATGAAGTTTATTTCCTTATGTTGTCTTTCAATGCTTCGTTTGATAGCTTAGTCTTTAGACGATGCGTGATCAAGGACAACTTGTACACAGGAGAAGAGTTCTACGAATGGTCGCCGGGGCACTGGGACCGCTTCGGCCTAGGTAGAACATTTATTAGTCGAAGTCCTAACATTGGATGAGTCAGGACATCCGCTAAGGACTAGCTACCCGAAGCAAAAAGACAACATACCATCCTTCGTCCGACCAGAGACCATTCTACGTATATTTAAACTATGCAAACTAACTATGTCTTTATGGCAGGAAAGGTCATGGTAAGTTTCGTACATGTGATTCAGACGGTGCAGGTAAAAGTCACCGAGCGGTGGCACATTTCGTTATGTCTTTTCATTTTATTTCTGTGAAATGCTTGTAACATCGAATATGGAAAGATAGAAAGATCATATAATAATAATGTTGCATGCTCATATGAATACTGTGTCAATTTGGTTAGTTGGGTTAGCTTGCCCTCACAAGTATATTTTGATGTATTGACCATCGTTGCAACAGGTTCTTCGAGCTAAGGTGACGCAGCGAGGAGTTGATGCCCTTTCTAACTGATTTTTCCATTTGGACGCTTTGATGCCGTAACTTTCGAATTGCATACAAATCTCCAGAGCTTGCATATACCCTTTTGAAGCTCCAAGGCGATGGTGCAAACACGCACCCAAGGTGGTTTGTCTTTTGAAATTTTAGTAAGGGATGTAATGTATGGATCGATTATCTCATTTTGAGTCCATCTTGTAAGCCCGAGCGGCACCCCTTCACTTTTGAGTCAAGAGTTTGTATCAAAGATGTATATTATTAATAAAGAAAACTTTTCTTCATTTTAATGTGTGTTCTTCTACTTGTGTACTATGTTGTTGTGTTTATATATATCATTATGCCTAGGCCTTATGCGGGTTTGTCTTACTGTCATACCCCAGTACCAAAATACGAAGACAGACATGGCCAACTACCTCATACAAGGTACTATATGTCGTACGAAGATCACGGTTATATAAGACAAGAAGGTGCATGCTACAATCCAGTCTCCTAGGGTCAAGAACTTCTATGTCTCAATCTTTCAAACAAGAAACAATAAGCATAAAGCATATATGATAAAGCAATAAGGCATCCCAAATGCTTTCTCAAAATGTTCTGGAGACCAGCTGTGCAAAATAATAAGCTGAAAGAGTAACAAAAGTACATGACAGTGATTAGCTGTAGTCTGATTTAATATAATCATGTAAGGAAACTAATATTCAGACGAGCCGGCTAACAGGTGTCGGTGGCTAAACACCAAAAAAAAGTTAATATACAATGATAAGTAGGGAAGAAGAAAACCCACTTCGCTATCCCCTACGACCATATTCCTGGTACGCACCATTAGTTGGGGGAAAGTATGCTAGATCCTCGGGTGCTGGCTCAAAACCTGACCATGCAAAACCAGTGGGGTTAGACCCCAAATAGAAAGTACCACAAAGGAAGCACGAAAAGGAGAAACAAAAACCCAAGTAAAACATATAATAATATATAGGTTCAGTATCGTAACTTAGGTCTATGGCATATCCTAGCGCGAAGTCCCAACCCTACAGCCAAACAAGGACAAGGGTTGAACCATCACACTATGATAGTCCACTTTTCTAGGCTACTAGCTGAATAATACAATCACAACCAAGTCCATTTCTTTCTAAATCGGTCATTTGTACGACTTGCTATTTTTGTGGAGTCTGAGGTTGTCTCAGAAATAATTCATAATAAGTATCATCAGATCACGCCAGTACCGTGCATGAGCTAACCGAACCAAATAAATAAAACATGCACTTGCAGGATGCACCAATCCCCCGTAGGTCCACTGTGCTAAAAATAGGGTATTAGCAGTTCCAGTGTTCCTATAGTAAAATAGTGGCTCGAAATAATAATAGGTCAGATACTGCACTTGTAAACCCCTTAGTTTTAGTTTTTAAATTTTTAAATTTTATTAATATGGGTACTATGTAATTATTAAGATTAAGAGAGAATTTTTTGTATTTTTTAGCTAATTAGAATAAATGTTATTCATAGATTAATATTTATGTGTATTTAATTAATTATTAATATAGTACAAAATATATATATTTGGGTGTACAACTATTATTAGAGTATTGTAGATTTTTTTAGAATTTATTGAGATCCAAAACTATTTTTAGATAGCTATATATATATATGTATATATATATATGTATATATATATATATATATATATATATATATATATATATATATATATATATATATATATGGTTAATTATTAAACCCAAACCAAACCAAACCAACCCACACCCGGATCCTAAACTAGACCCGAACCCGCACCCAAAACCCACAAACCCTCTCACCCGATAACCCACAGTAACCCCCCACAACCTACCGCTACAGTACACCCGAACCCTCTCTCGCGACCTCCTCCCTTCCCCCCGTCAACCGTCGACCCCCACTCTTACTCTCCCTGTAACCTCCCCTCTTCACCCTATATAAATCCCATCATAGCCGAACACAACCACTAGCATCTCTACTTCCACCCCCACCATCGCCGCCGCCGCCGCCAACCGTCGACCTTCGCCGTAAGCCGCCGTGAGAAGACCCATCCTAGATCCCGATCAGTAGAGACTACACGAGATACTCTTCTTCTCGCCCCTGTATCTTCCTGTACATCAATCCAAACAGTGAACCGTTGAGTCCTATGTGAAGACCACATGACCCCCTTGAACCCTGTGTAATTAGTTTAATTTATGGTGTCCTGTGTAGATCGTAAATTGCGACAAAAAAAATGATCGAGTTTTGGGAACATAAACTATTCCAAGTACGCGTGTTTGAGTCCCGTTATCTTCATAACGGCATGCGATGTTAAAATTTTACTTGAACAATAATTTAGACAACATAACCGAGTTTTAAGCTCTTTAATTACTTTATTTTAATTTGATGTATACTGTGTTTTATTTGCTGTTGAAATCCGTCAAAAAACTTGATTTCTTAAAGCCAAATTTTCTTGAAATGGGGTACGTCCCGCTAAACAAGGTAACTTTATCGTGTACGAATTGCACCTAAAGGCCCGTATCATCAACGCGGACGTGTAAAATTTTGCGAAAGTTGATTTGGATGTGCATACACACCGGAATCAATGCGTATCCGTCAAAAAAATACCGTATCGACATGTTCTGACACTCGTCATAATTTTGTATGTGCTTGTCGTTTTATAACAAAACTTATGCCATCGGATTCGTAGCATTATGCTGCTTCTGTGACCCAAGTTTGGTTCGATTCTGAGAATGTTGAAGAAATACCGTTTTGGGGGCCCCACGATTTTACTTGTGAGGTAATTTCGTGTCCATCTCATCGGAATCTAGTTTTGGATGTTTCGTTGGGTTCATATCATCGTTATGGACTCGTAGACACTAAGTTTGACGAATTTGGAGAACTTTATCTCTGACATATTTTTTGGTGTGAAGTGGGCCACATATGGACCATACTTTGACCAAAAACTGTCAATTCTGCCCCTGTGTCCAAATTGGGCTTATGGGTAGTCAATCCTAGCTATTTCAAGTATTCTGAGAGTAATGGTGATGTTTGTTTCAGCATCCGGAGACGTATTTGGAGATTCCACTTTTATAGGAGCAACTGACGGAGTTCAGAGCCCAAGCAAGTGTACCTTGCCAAACCTGCAGAGATCCTGATATATTATTTGCATGTGTTCTTTCTATATATATACTTCTGTTATGTACCTATTCAACCTAGGATCGTGTCACTACCACATTTTAAAAATAGTGGTAATTTTGTCATTTTATATATTATAAGTATTGTGTATGTTTATTTTTAAAAAATTGCATGATATGTGTGTATATATATATATATATATATATATATATATATATATATATATATATATATATATATATATATATGTTATATGTATAGTGTTCTTTAATGCATGAGTTAGTAGACTAGACCTAGAAGCCTACTAGATGAACCCCTGACCAAATATAGGGTCATGATTTAAGTTTGTATTAATTCAGGATTAATTATTTGGGTATTATAATTTATTACGGTAATTTTATTTAATTGTTGTGCCTTACTGTTGCTTCGATATTGCGAGCGCTACACTAGCTTTTGCCTTCCAACAAATTTTATACCTTTGTCCTAGACGTGCCCGTCTCCCATTCTAACCTTTGTGTAACTTATAAATATGCTCTCTTGTGCTTCTTTTTAGTTCTAAATAAATTCGACTTCGTATCCTTGTGCGTTTCAATCGAAATTGGAGACACAATCTCGGCCCATTTTATGCAACCCAAATTATGATAATATTCTATTCTGAGTCTTCTATGTCCATGACACTTGTGTCCTACCTAATTTTAGTCCCATGTACTTCTAATTAATTTAAGAACACCATTTACACTAATTTTAATTAAATTAGTGTAAGGACCCAAATTGACCCAAAACTAGACCCAACACCAAACCAAACCCTCATTCATACCCTCAAGACTCATACTAAACACCACACACCCTTTTTAGCCAATACATCACACCAAACATGGTGTTTTCCCTCATTTAATCCAAAAACCCACTTTTGTGCAATTTTCTAATTGTTGGGGGACTTTATTGCAAAAATAAAATGAGGTGTCACCATCCTATTAGTCAAGGCACATGAAGAATCACCCCCTCCTCCCTTTGACCGTTCAACTATTTCTCCCTCTCTCCCCTTTTGTTGACTCTCTCCCTCATGATGAATCTTGGCCATACATTCAAATGGAGCAACATCCTCACCCCACACATTTTCTTACAAATATATCTCATCCTAACCCTTTTCCCAATGCCAACCCTATCCCAATGAGGCACATGGCCGGCCCTAATCCCTAGGTAGTCAACACCATCTCCTTCCTTATTCAACTTTCCTCTCTCCATTATAATTTATATCATCTTCAACATCCCTCATAAAATAATAACCGAACCCTAACCCTAAACTATTCATCATCACCCTCTCCACTCACCTCCTTCCTGCGGTGATCACCGCCTCTGCCGCCGCCTCCGTCCCCGACTTCCAAAGCCGCCGGGCTCGACCTGCACATAGCCCTCCTCTCCCTGTTCTCTTCCTTCTACCCTGTTCTTCTTCTATCTCCTCCCGTCGACGAGCTCACCTCATCCCCCGCCGAAAGCCCGACCGTAGCAGCCGAACCCCACCACGCCTCATCCTCCTCGACGAATCTCACCATCCCTTGACTTAACCCGTCGGACTTTATCCCTAACACCTCGGCCGAGCCCTCCTCGACATCATCTGAATGACTCCACCGGAGCAACAGCAACCGGACTTCCCCATGTCATAGCCACCTCTCCTCATTGCTGTTCCCGAGCTATCCTCCTCCGCCTGAGACTTTCCCCCACGACTTCACAACCACCTGCAACCGAGCTACTCCGGCTAACACCATCACCATTAATACCTCGTCGTTCCTGACAGCCCCATTCTCGACTTCGCAGCACCCCTAGCTGTTTGTGGTATTAAACGAAAGGAATGAAATTGTATTTCAATGACGGGGTTTATGCGAAACCCGCGCCCTTCTGTTTACAAACAAACTTGTATAATATAATCCTATACGAGGATGTGGGAGTATAATTTATTTAATCTGGGTATAAATTGCTATAGGTGTCTGATCTGCGGTCGATCACTTTAGCCCTTGGACCACACGATGTTGAAGAAGTGCCGTGGAAGACAGGTAGCAGCTTCGAAGGTTGCAGAAGAGGTTGGACGCACGAGGCCAAGGTCGTCGATCCCTGCTCTTTGCCTGCTCTCCGGGCTCTCTCTCTCTCTCTCTCTCTCTCTCTCTCCCTCTTCCTTTCTCTCTCTCTCTCTCTCCTTGGACGATAATTCTCTCCTGGATAATAATTTTTTTTTTCCTTTTTCTTCCCCATTGATAGGGGTCTCTATTTATAGAGTTTTGGTGACAGTGACCACTCCGTCGGTGTAAAAACCGAGGAGTGGGAAGTATAACATCCTTTTACACAACGGTTAAAGTAACCAATGCCTGCGTATGGATGATCTTTTGAATGAGCGTATGACGCGGGTCCAACTAAGGGAACATAACGCGTACTATTGCTACGAAGATCACGGCGTAAGAGCCATGCAGGTAGGTATCCCGTGTGTAGAAACGGTTGGCGTAGAAGCCAAATGACTGTCATCCTGGCACAGAGGCCAGATAGGCATAGAAGCCGAATAGGCGTAGAAGCCGGATAGGCGTAGAAGCCGGATAGGCGTTGAAGCCGGATAGGCATAGAAGCCGGAGAGGCATTGAAGCCGGGTAGGCGTAGGAGCCGGAGAGGCGTTGAAGCCGGATAGGCGTAGGAGCCGGAGAGGCGTTGAAGCCGGATAGGCGTAGGAGCCGGACAGGCGTTGAAGCCGGATAGGCGTAGGAGCCGGACAGGTATTGAAGCCGGAGAGGCGTTGAGAGCCGAAGGGGCACAGGTCTTGAATGGGCGTAGAAGCCGCTGCGTACCGTGCCCGAGTGCTGACGGGGACGTCTTAGCCGGAATTACGGCTTTCGAAGATGTAATCAAACTTCTACAGAGATTTGCCATCATCCTGTGCGTTAAATGCGAAGACGTGTTTCGAAGGTCTGCAGCCCTTCTGTGCATCCGTTGCAGAGACGTGCCTTGACTGAACCTGTCACCGCTCCGTGCAATTAGACGTAGAGACGTGCCTCGAGCCCCGTACGATGTGCAGCTTTTGACGTGGTAGGCGGTTTGTCTACTGCGGAGCGTAAACCGGCTTATGCCTGCCTATGTAAAATAATGCAGCGTATCCCTCTGTGCAAAAAAGAGCAGTTTATGCTGAGGGGACGTCAGTAAACGACGGTTCGGTGGTATCTTAACCCAATCCTCTGCATTAAATGCAGGGATCCGCCATCATACTGTGGTGTGCGTCCCGAGGGGTCTGTGCCTGTTTCCAGCCGTCGTCTGGGTCGTCGTGCAGCACTTTTTGTCAGGAGTCAGAGGCCAGGTTCACTGCGTGACTTGACAGGTTTATTTCGGGAAAGACGAAGCGTTCCTCGTACGCTATTTTAACGCTGCTTTGAGAGCGGCTGAGTTTTTACGCCCTGGAGGCGATGGGGGGGGGGGGTCCCATCTACGTCGAAGCGGTTTTGGACGTGCTGCACCCTTGAGCTCTTACGCCTGATGGCACTGAAGGCCTTTGTTTGCGCTGCTCTGTATCAATACGCCGCGTAGCTTTTGCCAGCGTATTTTTCATGCTTCTACAAGACCCCCTTCAAAGCTTTTAAAATCCTTTGGAATTTGAAACGCTTTGAATGAAGCATGAATGGCCCCTCGTGACTCGAAACATTTCTGAATGGAGCGTTGAAACGGTCGGTGCGGCCTTTATGGCGGATTTATTGGGGACCGCTGTGATCTCTTTTGCCTATAAAAAGGCGGGGGGTTAACCTGTTTCCCCATATTCCCATCACCATGCTAAAATGATCGCCGGAGTTCGTCGGGTCGATCTGAGGAAGAAGGAGATCATGTTCTTCCAGCATGTTGGGAGCCGAAAAAGACGGCGTCTTCGAGCAAGTGTCCACTGCAGCGATGGATCATGGAAGGATATCTTAGCCTCCCTTGCTCGGGATAATCAGCAACTTTGTATGGCGTTGCGTTTGGCGAGAGGAACGGTCGTTCTTGACCGTGCTGCCTATAACTGGCGCCTTCTCCTCTTACCTCCGGTGACGAGAGTCAGACAGACTCGTGCTGTCCCGGTTTGAGCGGTGCACGGAGTAGGGGATCTGCAAAATCTATGCAAGCCCCAACTCTGTCGTGTCCGCCGGTGATCATCTTCTTAGAAGAAGAGGAAGACCTTCACCGACGTGAGAACCTGTCAGAACAGCCTCTCGGTGCGATCTTCAGACGACGAGGGAGTCTTTTATAGACGGAGTTTCCCTCATATGTAATCATGATTTTAATCTTCAATAAAGTCGTCTTTTCTTCATATGATAACTTGCCATACGTTGCTGTGAAGTCTGAATGTGTGCAGCTTCGACACGTCTGATACTTTACGCGACCCTGTATAGAGAGTACTAGGTTCTGTCCTGTTCTTTACGTGCAGTGGATAGTGCATAGAGCGCTGCTTTAGCATTTTGAACACTTAGAACTGTCCTGTTGCTAGGGCTAAGGAACCGCGTAGAGTTCTGAACTGCTGCTTCTGATGAGCAGAACTTTGTTCAGTCTTCGTCTTCAAGAATGATCTCTCGGAACTCCCTTGAAACAAGGTCGAGGATTCTGGCTGAGCTTTGTCATCTTTGACAGACGAGATGTTCAGACTGGAGTCCGGATGAACCTCCAATTTTGGGACCCAAAAAGAGTAATTTCTTAATGGTTGTACTCTGTCCGTTTCGGGTACTTGGGGTCAAGAACGAGTATCTTCTGTGTGAACTCTTTGCACTTGACCGGGTCGGGGACTGTTTTGGATAAGCGAAAAGTCGCGGAGTATGAAATCCTCAGCCTGTAGCGTCTGGGCGTAAAACACCGTTGAGCGCGAAGTCGTAGACTTGTGGTTCCTGAGCGTGAAGTCGTAGGTTTGTCGTCTCTCGAGCGTAAAAGCTACCGAGCACAAAGGCATCCGGGCGAGAAAAACCATAGACTTATAGCTGCTTGAACGTAAAGCCGTAGAATCGTTGCTGTTGAGTGTAGAAAGCTCCTTTAGCGTAGGATTTGTGGATCTGTAGCTCCTGAAAAGAGAATTTCTTCGAGCGTGAAGTTCTGCGGATCTGTTGCTTCTGAGCGTAAACTGAGCGCCACCGAGCGTGAGATCATCGATTTGGTATCTGCTGAGCGTAAAGCCGTAGGTTTGTCGCCTCTCGAGCGTAAAAGCTACCGAGCACAAAGGCATCCGGGCGAGAAAAACCATAGACTTGTAGCTTGCGAGCGTAAAATCGTAGATCTGTTGCTGTCGAGCGTAGAAAGCTCCTTTAGCATAGAACTGCTGAACTGTCTTGCGCGAAGAATTTTTTGAATTCGCTGACTGTCCGTCTTTTGAGGGTAGTGGTTTGTCGTAGCACCCAATCATATCCGACTATTAATGCGAGACTTGGTTAGGGTCTCGAGGAGTCCGTCCGAGGATTCGAGGAGTCGATCCGGACTCTATATATATCCCAAGCTTTGGAAAGAGAAACTTTTCATCCGTCTTCTGCGAACAAGAGTTCTTGATTGTTCGAGCTTTTCTCCTTCATTCCTTCTCTGAGCACTTCGAGCTTTCAGAAATGGCGACAAAACAAACCTCCTCCGCTAAGGAAAAGAGCATAGGTTCTTCTTCTTCTCCCACTGCCCCAGCGAGGGAGTCTTCGGTCGGGCAAGGTGGACTTCCTTCCGGAAGTATCCTGCCGACGGGCAGCGCACCCGGTCTGAGAGGTAGATCCTTTGGGGTGATAAGAATAACGAAAATCCTTCACACACGTTGAACGTGACCGCGCTAGGTCGCCTTCTGTGCTGATAGCCTCTTCTGAGGAAGATGATGCACGGAGGCGTTTTCATCTTTTACGCCCATATTTCTCGTGTGCTAGCGTAAAGGCGCCATATTTTCGTAGTTCCGAGCGTAAAAGCTCTGGCTACCGAAAACTGGCGTATGTCGTAAAATAAGCATTTTACGTTTGCGGAGGGGACTCCCGGCGTATAATAACCGAATTCGTACAATCCTGGCGTAGAGCACAGTTTGCCGTTTCTTTGGTTTTGTATGTTTGTGCAAGATTTTTGTAATGACATACTTTCTTTGCACTTTTGTAGTTAACCTGGGTGAGTCTCCGCTGACCGAGGTGATGGGTTCCTCCGTCGGGATGCTCCACTCGAACTACCTGGAGGACTTGTCCTACGTGGCATTTCCCCTCTCCGGATCCCAGTATCCTGAGGGAAGGGGATTTTTGTTGGCGGCTCTGGGCGAGCGGGCACTGCTGAGTATGATCAATGGGGAGCCCCTGACGTATGTAGACGGAGAGCGGTACGTAAAGCCGGCTTTCCTTTTCGGGGACATGATCGACAAGCGGTCCCAGACGAAGCCTAAGAGGGAACCTTGGGTCTTTGCTGTCGAGAGCTTGGTTCTGTACCTGCCGACGATGCCGAGGGATTATCCCATCTCGACTTTCTTCCATGCCACTCATCCCAGAAAGATGTTGTGGACGTTGACTCCCGACCTTCATGGCAAGCCGGGGAAGATCTTTCATCAGAAAGGAGCTGACCAGGGATCGTTTGTCAGTCGTCCTTCTGGTCCTGTGACGTTGTTCCGGGGATTATACCCGGGTGGCATCCCGAGCGAAGACAGCTCTGTGATCCAGCCGGTCCAACTGTCGACTTTCTGCAACAGCTTCATGGGACGAGGTAGGGTGTACCCCAAGGAGAATCCTCGGTGTAATGGGTGGGTCACCCCAACAAACCTCTGATGGACCAGCCTAGTTAACTGGGCCTTGAAGCACTTTTGGCAAGAGCTAGAGGGCATTGGCCTGTATGCCGCTGTGAGCGCGACGAGCGTCGGGTTGCTTCCCAACCCTAATTTGTTCTTGGCACTGATGGAGCGATACGTTTCGCTCACTGGGACCTTTGCCACTCCACTGGGGGAGTTGGGATTGGCCCTTCATGAGATGGCGGTTGTCTCGAGGCTGCCGATGGGGGATACCCCGTATGAAGAGTATGTTCCCACCAACCGGGAGTTGGGGGATTCGGACCCTCGGGTGGCGGATGTGTATCAGGAGCTGATGTGCCAATATCTCGCCTGCACCACTTTTTACAACGAGCCCTCTGGTTTGGCCCACACTACCAAGTGGATGTCCTACCTTTTCTTCTACCGAGCTAGAGCTGCCAGGTTGGAGAAAGTTTCAGGGGGCAAGAATGAGCCCGTGAACTGTTTGGGCGTGCTTAGTGCCCAGGTCGTGGATGGCCTTATGGAGGAGGCCAAAGCTTCGGACCAGATCCTCGTTGAGAGGGTAGGAAAGTACCCCGAAGGTACTACGGCCCGTAGTTACCTGAGACGCTGTCGCGGGTCTCTATCCAAGAAAGCCCAGTTGGCTGATTTCCTCTCGTTATGGCTGCGTCGAGTAGTAGTGCCTGGTACTGCGTCCACGGACCGCATTTACCGGAACATCTTGTGGCCGGCAGTGCGCCTAGTGTTCGGGGCAAGACTGGGCTTGCTTTCTGCCATGGTGTGCCGTATACAGGCGGGCTTGAGAGCTCTGACCGATGGGTTGCTTGCTGATGAAGCCCGGCGTGAGAGTTTTCCCAGGGTGGAATTACCATACCTGTATCTGATGGGTTGGTTAATTCTCCACAATCCCCGGGTGATGTCTCCTGGCTCTGGTAGCAGCTCAGGGGGAAATTTCTTGTTGAACTACAAGGATTCTCCCTGGAACGTGGACACCGTTCTAGATTGTCGGCTGGCATTGAACCTCAGCCATGGCTGGAAGCTCCTCTGTACTCTTCCTCCCGTAGATCGCCATCAATTAGGGATGAGGCTTGAGGACTCGGGTAGAGAGAAGACCGATCTTTCTCCGGAGGCTTTTAATTGGCTGGTCTGCATTAGACCCTCCCATCTCCTATACAGGAGTGAAGACCATTGCTTCTTCGAGCCTTATTTGCCTAGTCGGTTCGCCAGGCAATTTGGGTACGGCCAGCTGCACGTGGGCAATGCCGTCACCAACTTCAGGTCCAGAGGCGGGCTCATTGATGGAGCCAGAGGATGGCGGTATTTCACCACGGGTTGCACTAGAGCAGCCTGTCACTACCACATTCCAGTTTAGGGCATTAGTGTATTTTCCCCTGTTTTTAAAGTTATGTAAATATTTTAGTATGATGAGTTTTATTTAAATAATTAGGTTTAGGTTAACCCTAAATTCTAATAGATTCAACCCTAGTGATCAAACCCTAGTTGGCATCCTAGGTTTTGGTGAAACCCTAAAATTTTTATGATAGTTTAGATTTGAAACCCTAGAGGTGACAAAACCCTAGTTAATTAATCTCTTCATGACTTACATGGAGGATTAGCTAAACCCTCACATTTAAAAACCTAACCCTAGCCTATATATTGAAGAGGAGCCTCCCTCAACCTTTTCTTCATGAAGAAAACCTAACCCTAGCCTCCATTAGAGAAAAAAAAACCATTTCCTTCCCATAGAATTTCATATTTCAAACCCTAGAAGTCCATTTCCACCTCCATCAAAGGGAATCAGGGAGCTTGGACCAAGAAGACTTGGAGAAAGAGGACCTCCATTGGGAAACCATCTTCCAATAGGTAAAAACCCAAATTTAATCCATTTTAATTCTGTTTTTCTTTGTTGTTGGCCATTAGAAGCCCACCAAATTGGTTTAGATTTCGATTTTGGGGTTTCTACATAGAGACCTAAGAGATCTAGGGTTTGGTGACCTACGTTTGATTTTCCCTAATTTCGTGAACCCTAACCCTAGGGGTTTGCTAGTAGACATGATTACCTCTCCTACATGTAGTCTAGATATCGATTTAGGGTTGATTTGGGTATTTCTGAAATTTTCGATGTAGAAATCAGGATTTGGGGTTTCACTGTGCAGAGTCGGGTTCTTCAGTTCCTATGTGTAGCAGCAGTGAGAGCAGGGGGTTGAGTCGGGTCTGTGCAGTATTGACACTGTGGGCTCGTGTAAGTTGTGGCATTTGGTTTTGTGTCAGTTGTTAGGGTTTGGTCGAGTATCAATATTTGGGTTCATAGTGTATCAATTATCTCAGTATTTTAGGGTGAACTGAGAAGTAGGTCTGTGTGTATGGTAGTGAATGGATGGAGGATTTTGATGTGCATCTGTAAATTTAGTTTAGGCATCAGAGCTTCCCAGTGTATGTACTGTGAGCAGTCGAGTTCAGTGTTATGTATCATTAAATTTGTGAACTGAGTACTTGGGTTCATGAGTGATGGGTTTGTGAGTTGAGTTTCTCAGTGAAAATTTGAGTTTAATCGAGGAAGTATCAGGATTTTTGTGCAGTGGTAACTGCATAGAGAGAGAGTATCGGGTTCACTAAGAGTTTTCTAGTGTGTCAGTTCACTTATGTGTTGGGTGGTATTGTGTAGTTGTTTAGGTTCTGTGTGTATCTGTAATGTGTAGGTTTGAGTACCAGCAAACTGTGCATGCCTGTGTGGGTGTATCAGTTAGTTGGGGGCATGGCTGTGCTGTGTCACTATGTGTGTGTGAGAAATTCTCATCTCAGTAATTTCTGTGAGTAGGTATATGTATCAGTTAGTCAGTGAACCTGCCTGTGTGTGTATGCAGTGTATTGGGGTGGTGTAGTGAGTGAATTCTGAGAGTGAGTTCCCAGTTAAGTATGAGAGTAGGATAGTATATGGGGGTTTCAGTGTGTTGAACTGTGGGAATTCTGTGTGTAATCCTGAGAATGTTTCAGTGAGGTGGTTAGTACTCAGTGTGTACAGTGTGTAGATGATACCTGTGTGCAGTGAGTATGAATGAAATTCCCAGTATCAAGTGTATCAGTTAGGTGTAGTTAACTGTGTATTTCCTAGTGTGTGAGTACTTGTGTGTATTGGTTATTACCTGTGTGTGTTCTTGTGTGTGAGGGTTGGTTAATAACTTAGTAGAGTGTTAGTGTCAGTAGGCTTAGAATGTATCAGTGTGTATCAGTGACAAGTGATATCAGTGATTGTATTCTATTCACTTAAGTGTGTGTGAGTGTTTTCACTGTGTGATGAGATTGACATCTGTTAGTGTGGTGTGTGTGCTTAGAGAGTGGGGGAAATCTAAACTGAATAGTGCAGCAAGCAGTTGCTTGTGCAATATGTTCAGTTGGAGATTGATATTGGGGGAGCCTGTTAGCAATATGTGAGGGAGTCTACAAGTAACTGCAACTAGATGCATCCATACTGGGGGTTCGAGGCATGAGTATTAGTTGGAAGAAGGGAAGTATGGGTGGCATCCTAGTCTGGAGTGAGGATATTAAATCAAAAGTGGATGTCAAGGTATCATTGAATGCAAGGGGCTAGAGTATCAGTTAGGTATAAGGTACTTATAGCTAAGGTAAGATAAGTACTGTAAGCTAAGTAATAGGTAATGACCCATATGTTAAAGTAAGAAGAGAATAGTATAAGTCATAGTGTATATGAATACATAGAGTATCCTATTATCTAGTATATAGATATAATAGTATTATTAGCTTGTTTGGCTAGTTTTGACTAGTGTTAGCTAGTTAGTGACCAATATAGACTAACTAACTAGTATTTGACCTAGAATTACCTAGAATGACCTAGTTTGACTTAAATTGACCAAGATTTACTCAGTTTGACTAAGTTTAGCTAGAATGACCTAGAAATGGTCTAGAACCTCATATTTGATGCATTTTAGCTTATTATCACATTATTATACCCTTATTGACATGTCATTCATATCTAGGTGTGTGTGATACCAGCTCAGACACCGAGTTACCCCTTTTCTCCGGATCAGAGGCGAGTACATTATCTGATTAGTTTCTAATTTATGATATCTCCTATGTTCACTGTATCTAGTGTAAATATCCATGTTCTTGACACGTTGGTTACACGGATTGGTATACACGGATCTTGTCATGAGATGTTATTCCTTATTCATGGTGTAGCTTGTACAAGACTTGTTTCCTTGATATCTTGTGCATGTACAGACACTGAGACCCGGAGAGATTTGCTACCTTCCTAGGGAATCCCGTGCCATAGCGTACCATGATTGGATCTACTATACCAGTCGGGGGTTTGGGGAGTATTTTAGTGTAGATATGTGATCATATCCAACTTTCCATGCATCATAGCTCACCCCACATCTCACGTCGGGTACGGCCTGACCATCTCCATGCTTCATAGCTGTTACGTGTGATTAGCCTGACCTATACATGCATCATAGCTAACCAACGGTTAGCCTGACCTTCGTGAATCATAGCTAATCACATGTAACCAGCCTGATCAAGTTCCCAAGCCGATCACATGTTAAAGCTAGTACTCACACACTTAGTCATAGGTTCTCGCTCATGGACATATTGTTTCTTCTCCTTCATTTACTTACAGTATTTCCAGCATTTCTTTTATTTCTCGTACCTATACATGCTTCTGGTATATTTCCATCTAGAACTGCTACATAGTTTATATCATTAATATAGAACTGCTATTTAGAGATGTACTTTGCTCCTTCCTGACTGAAAAATATTTTTTCCAGACTGTGACCTTAGTAGACTGGTTCCTGACACACTTGGGGATTGGAAGTTAATTATTGCAGGTATGATTATGTTGTCATTAGACTTGCGTTGTATTTTTTTATTTCTTCAAATTCCTATCGTGCTGTAGTTGTGATTGAGTATGTTGTTAATATTTTTTATAGTATTATCCGAGTCTCCTTATGGAGTTGGATACTAGCGTGAGATTGTTTAGATAGTACTCGACCTAGACAGCGTTCTACCGCCGATGCTGCGGCGTAGGCTGGACTTACCCACGCTCTCGCGCCCTTAAACCGGGTGCGGGTCGTGACACAGCCTTCGTCGTGCCGGATGTCACCCCCTCTACGGAGCTGCACATCCTTCATTCTTACGCCCAGTTTTACGTGGCGATCAACACCTTCCACCGCAATTTCGACATACGCGGAAGTCTTAGGGTGTCCTCTCCCATTGCCGGGGGAGGAGTTGAAGTTCCCTCGGTTTCTCCCGATGAGGGTGAGGAGTTTGATACCCCGGATGAACCCCTGGAGTCGATGCCGGGGTGTGAAGTGCCTCCGCCTGCGGGGGCTTTGGTAGTTCTTCAGAAGCGAAGGGCGCTTGCTCCTAAGGAGGCTTCTGTTCGTAAGAGGAGGAAGGAGACAGTTGCTCGTCCTTTCCGCATTCTTGGTGTTGAAGCTACCGGGAGTGGGCCTACATCTCCCCATGTCGGGGATGAGTCTTTGGCTGGAGGTTCCTCTCCTTTTAGAGAGGGACCCTTTATGGTTTCGGTTGGTGGCGCCGGAGGATCTTTGCTAGGGGTCGCTGCCATGGCTACTGCTCCGGGTAGTGGAACGAGATCGCCTAGGTGGCCATGGCAGATGGGAGGATCCTTCCCTGGACCCGCAACGGATAAAGCTCCTGCTGTGCCAAGCGAGATTCCAGTTGACGAACCTCGACTGCATCTTGGTGGAGACTTGGAGGAATTGCGGGCGATGTCAGTTGGTCTACCTCCTTCCCCAGGTATGATAGTTCGCATTGCGTCCTTAGAGCGAGGTTTAGCTGCCTCGGCTGCAGATGTGCCATATATACCATTGGCCCCGGGTAAATATCATTTTCATGTCTCCTTTTAGAAAGGTTACCGTTGTACTGATGTCGACTTTCGGGTTCTTTCTTCTCAGGGGATGGAGCCCACGGGGAGTGTAGCATTGAGCCGCCTTCCGGCTCTGCTCCGGCCCCTGGTGGTGATACGGAGGCACCTGATCCTGAGGAGGAAACACCTTCGGGGGCTAGCTCGCCCGGAGTGGTTTCGTCGCCTCGAGAGGAGGATGAGCCTGTCACCGTGACCTTGCCTTCGGTCGCACCAACCGTCGAGACGGCAGCTGTGGTTACCTCGTCTGCAATAGTCTCTGGTGGGGGACTCGCTGATATCGCGGTCTCTTCTGGCGTTCAGTCGGGTTTAGTTGTGCTGACTGAGCAACATACCAGCCTCTTTTACACCGGTTTGGGAGCGATGATATCAATGGTATTGGCGAAGAGTCTGGATTTCGAGCGTCTGAAGAGAACTGCCCAGTTCTTGATCGGGGTTGTCAGGGAGTTCGGCGATTCCGGGGGAACCGATGCCCTGGAGGCGATGGTTAATGGTTTAGAACAACCCATTAACGAGTATTTGCGGTTGGCTCAGGGCAGTCTTGATGCTGAGGCCCAGACCAGATACGGTCTTATGACTGCGCATCTTGCCAAACGGATGGAAGACCTGAAGGAACTCCTTCGAACTTGCCAGCTGGAGGCGATTCAGAGGAAAGCCGCCGTGGATGAGATCCTCGCCCTCCAGACAACGTGCCAATCCGAGCACGAGGGGAATGTAGCGAGGATTCACAGGTTGAGGGAGAAACTCGCTCAGGCAGAAGAGTGGGCTTCCCAGTCGCTGGCAGGCTTGGATGTGGTGGCCGGTCGACTGAGCACAACACGACGGGATCTGGATCGCGCGGAAGGTGCCTGTGCGGGCGTACGTCGGACGATAGCCGAGCTGTCCCATTCGAGTGACAACGAGGCACTGCTGGAGCGGGCCCGTGCTGATGCTCTGGCCATTAGGGACGAGAGGATGGCCGTGCTAGCACGGCAGATCCGTGACATGACTGCTCCGCCGTAATGATGTACTCTCTTCTTTTTTTTTTGCTTTCCCAGATGTAATTTTGTTCTTTCTTGGGAATAAAAAGAGACTTTTTCCTAACTTTGGACCCATCATTTCGGAATGTAAATGACAGGTTAGGGCGAGAGTGGTATCAGAGGTAGTATGGACGTGATAAACTCTCGGTAAACTTCAGCAGGGCACGTCTATCCAGAGGTCATACGGACATGATAGAACGTGCTTTGGCCAAGTTTTTGTAGGTAAAGTACTATCAGAGGTGAGATAGACGTGATAGGCTTTACTAGAGTTTACAGCTCAGAGGTAATATGGACATAGCTGTTTTGTGGGCCTATTACTTGTTGCGCACCTAGGTGCAAGTAAATAGGTTTGAGGACAAGCCCTGCTAGAGGTAATATGGACATAGCAGATTTTGTGGACCTAACACCACTGGCGTACTTAGATTTAGTACGGGTGTTAGTTAAAGTGACGATCGATATCAGAGGTGATAATCGATGGTCAGAATCTTGGAAAGCCTGTTCAGAGGTGATATGGACATGGCAGATTCTCCAAGGAAATACAGTTCAGAGGTGATATGGACATGACTGATTTGTGGGCCTATACTAGTTTCTTCTTTGAAGTAGTTTCGTCGGATTACGAGAATCTCGCCGTATTCCTCCTGAGTGGAGGAGATTAGGCGTAGTACTTCTTCAGGAATTTGCCGTTGATAGGAGCCATTAATAGGTCTCCATTGGGCTGGGCTAGTCTGTAGGCTCCATTCGAGAATGTTGTCTCGATCACATAAGGGCCTTCCCACTTGGGCTGGAATTTGCCTTTACTCCTGTAAGTAAGAATCATCGGCCTTCTTACGGCTAAAACTAGCTCGCCGACTTTGAACACCCTTTCCTTTACTTTACGATTAAAAGCTCTGAAAATGCGTGCTTGGTAGAGCGCGATGCGCTGTTGAGCTTGGAGGCGTTTCTCGTCTAATCCTTCTAGCTCCTGAACCCTTAACAGGTCATTCTTTTCTTGAGTCAGCTCGATAGCCACGGCTATCCTGAGCGACGGGATCTGGATTTCAATGGGGAGAACTGCCTCGCTCCCGTATACCAGTGAGAATGGGGTACAGCCTGTCGGCGTTCGTACCGTTGTGCGGTATGCCCAGAGACATTCGCCCAACTTTTCGTTCCAATCTCTTTTGTTTGAAGAGACGAACTTCTTCAAGAGTTTGATAATGGTTTTGTTGAAAGCTTTCGTCAAACCATTAGCAGCTGGATAGTATGCCGTAGAGGCGATATTGTGTATTCGATTTTTATCGCAAAATCGATGAAACGCTTGGCTGATGAACTGGGGCCCGTTGTCATGGATTATCCTTCGGGGGACCCCGAAGCGATAAATGACGTGATGCTTGATGAAGCTGATCACATTAGACGCCTTTACCTCAGCAAGAGGGATTGCCTCTGCCCATTTGGAGAAGTAGTCCGTGATGGCCAGTATGAACTGGTGACCTCGGGAAGAAGACGGGTGAATGGGACCAATGACGTCCATAACCCATGCTTCGAAAGGCCAGGATGCAACTGTAGGATGCAGATGCTCAGATGGTCGGTGTATGAAGTCTGCGTGAATCTGACAGGCTCTGCATTGTCTTGCATACCGTATCGCATCTGTGATCATAGTAGGCCAATAATAGCCCATTCTTCTGATGCGATCCTGTAGCTTAGGACCGGGTTGGTATGCTCCGCATACGCCATCGTGAGCTTCATGGATAATCTGCTGTGCTTCGTCGTTAGACAGACATCTCAACAGTAATCCGTCGTAGGTCCGGCGATATAGGCATTGTGCAGATGCATCGTAATAGAAGCGTAATGATCGTCGCTTGATGGACACTGCTCCTTTGGGGTCCTCCGGCAAGATTCCGTATGCGACGAAATCTATGAAGGGACTTCTCCAGTCTTTTCCGGGGAGATCTGTGTTCACAGCATGGCTGCGTCCTATGTGAAGGTTGTTCTTCGCACAGAATAAGTCTCTGTTAAGAAGGAATACCGAATCCTGCCTTCTTATAGGAGTGGCTAAGTCTGCGGCTAGACTGGCCAGGGCATCGGCTTCCAGATTCTGAGACCGAGGTACATGCTCCAGGAAGAATCCTTTGAAGGTCATGGCTATCTCGACCGTTGCTTGGTGGTAGGGGATGAGGTCTGGATTCCGGACTTCATATATCCCTCTGACTTGATTGACGATAAGTAGAGAGTCACCGAAAGCTTCCAGGGATTCGACCCCCAGCTCTTTGGCGGCTCGGAGCCCGATTAACAGAGCATTATATTCTGCCACATTGTTGGAGCAGGGCTCTCTAAGAGAATATGCTCGGTAGATGACGAGCTGATCAGGAGTGACCAGGACGACTCCTACTCCTGAGACGATGTTTCCCTTGGGACCGGTTCTGGAGGCCCCATCGAAGAAGAGTTGCCATGCGTCGGTCTCCATTGCGAAGTTACATTCTGCAACTTCGTCGGGAATGTCCTCGTATAACTTGGAGGACTCCGGGATCGGATGGGCAGCTAGGAAGTCAGCCAGTGCTTGGCCTTTAATGGACTTCTGCGGTACGTACACCATGTCATATGGCGTTAATAGCATCGCCCAAGTCGCGAGTCGGGAGTTAAGAACACTCGGTTTGCTCATTAGTACCTGTCACTACCACTTTTCCAAATAAGGGCAATTGTGTAATTTCACAATTTTTAAATAATTATGTATTAATTAATTGTTGAGTTTTGTAACTAATTATATTTATTAGTGATATTTGAGTTAAGGTAGAAACCCTAGAACTCATTAGGACAGACCCTAGTGAGTCAACCCTAATTTGTAAACCCTGTTCTAGTGAAACCCTAGAATACAAAATTAGGGTAAACCCTCAAAACCCTAGACTGACTTAATCTGAGTCTATTAGGTTCTACATGACTTAACATAAAGGTTTAACCTAAAACTAAGCTTGGAAACCCTAACCTAGTTGATTATATAAAAGGAAGCCTCTTTCTAGGCTATTCTTCACGTAGAGAGAAAGGAAACCCTAGCCTCCACAAGAGAAACCAATTTCCCACCCCATTTTCGAGATTAAACCTAGGGCTTCCGTTTTCTCCTCCTCCAAAGCAAGGAAATCAGGGAACTTGGGTCAAGGAGACTTGGGAAGGAAGAACTGTCATAGAAGAACCTTCCCTGCAGGTAAAACCCTATTTCTATTCCTTTAAATTCTGTTTTTAGATGTTCATGGCCCTTTAGGAACCCACCCAATTGTGTGTAGTTCGAATTTAGGGTTTTGGTTATGTTAAGGGTCCCCAACAATTTGTTTTTCCAATTATTTCAGGAACCCTAACCCTAGAATTTGGTATATAGGCTGATTTCACTCTCATACGTATAGATTTGATTATGATTTAGGGTTTAGGTTTGGGTTTTTGGAGTTCTTGATGTGGGATTCGTTCATGCCCTTCACATGTTTGATGATATGTTATTAGGAACGTATCTGTTAGTTAATTTCTGCATATTTAATATAGGAATCTATATGTATATATATAATGGCATTGTGAACAGGTTATGTAGATTTGGGGATTTTTTCTACTGTGTAGTCGGGTATTTTTGTATCACTGTATATTTGGGAATTCTGTGCAATCGGGTATTCTCAGTTCAGTATATGTCTATGTATCAGTCAGAATTGTGTGTGCAGAAATTTTATACTGTGTGGGTGTTTAGAAGAGGGGAAAACTCTGTTAAACTGGTCAGAGAACTGTGTATGTGACTGTGTGCAGAGTGAGATGGGAAACCATGTGTATTCAGACTTGTGCATCAGTAAACTGTATGTGTGTATGAGGTCTTCCCAGCAGCTGTGCAGTGCAGAATTCTGTATTAGTTAGCTACAGGTAGACTGTGTATTTTTCAGTGAGGATAGCATATGCACAGTAGGTTGTGTGTGTGCAAAAAGGGAAATTCTGTACAATTGATACTTGTGTGTGGAGGGAACAGGGTATTCAGTAAGTATAGCTAGGTTCTAGGATACATACACAGTATCCTATGTGTTAACATATGAGGGTTGTGTTATTCCTTGCTGTACAGATTTCAGTTGGTATACTGTGTGTTTCAGTATAGATTTCAGCCTGTGTTCTCAGTGTGAGGGAAACAAGACTTGTGTGTGTGAGTTTCATAGAACCTAGTTCCTGTGTGTGTAGGAATTTATTTCAGTATGTAGCTAGCTGAGGTGTATCAGTCATTTGGGTCAAGTTGGGGATGTCAGTTCTGATTTTGAGTGAGTATGTTATGTGGGATTGGGTGTAAGTTCTGAGTGTTTAACGTAACTGTGCATAATATTCAGTTGTGTATGTGGGTGTTAGCTGTGTAAAAACTAGAGTATCAGTGACTGTGTTTTACCTGTGTGCAATTTGGGGATTTGGGAACAGTGTGTGTGTTCAGTGTGACAGTATTGTGTGTGGCTGTGTAGGTGCAGGGAGTTACCTGCACAGTGTGTGAGATAGCAGTTGGGTTCCTCACAGGTAGGTTGTAGCCTAGGTACAGGGAGATCCTGACCAGTTGAGTGTGTGGAGTTCTCATTATCAGTAAGAAGTTTCAGTTCAATACCTCAAGTGTCTGTGTGTATCAACATGTTAGTCCTAGTGTGTCTAAGTGTGTAGTTTAGACTGAACCTGTGGAATAATATGTGTGTATGTAGTGGCAAATTTCACCAAGTGATAGATAAGGGAGGCAGAGTAATAATTTAGGGTTTAGAAGGTTCAGTATCAGTTGATGCCAAGGGTAGTGATAAGGTGTATAGGTAATGTGATACTAGTAGTTAAGTTATTGATTATATGTATACCTAACTATATATATATTGTATGATACTTAGTATCCTTAATATCTAAGGAGATCTAGAATCTAGGTATTGACCAATACTAAGATATTGTGGTTCAGGGTGAGATATTCACTATAGGTCAAGATATTTTAGGTAATAGGTTATATATGGGTGTTATAAGCTCGAACTTGCTAGTATGGACTTAGAAACTTAGGTAAATACCTAGAATAGCTAGTGTTAGCTAGCTAGTGGCAAATTTAGACCAATTGACTTTAGCTGGACCTAGTATTGACCAGTAAACCTTAGACATGACCTAGAAACCTCGTTTTTAAATTGTTAAGCATGTTATTCTTTTAATTCATTAATTAACATTGAATTTCCATAAATAGGTCATTGTGATTCTATTTTGGACCTCGATCCTCACACCTTGCTCAGGACCACAGGCGAGTACATTCTCTGACAGTTTTCATTGTTGATTACTTCTATAAATTGTAGTGTATTACATACTTGATTCCGACACCATGGATACACGGGTTAGCACCCTAGATCCCCATCACGAGGAGTCGTGGTTGGAATCCATTGTGCTAGCTGGGGGATGGGGAACTATTAGTAGATTATGTGATCATATCCAAACATTATACGCACCATAGCTCACCCCACTTCTCACGTCGGGTGCAGCCTGACCACTTATATGCTCCATAGCTGTTATATATGATTAGCCTGACCATTATATGCACCATAGCTAACCATGCGGTTAGCCTGACCTAAAAGAATCATAGCTAATCATATATAACCAGCCTGATCTAGTCCCAAGCCGATCACATAATAAACTGATATTTCAATCACTTAGCTAGATGTTTTATCTTTATTCAGATTTTACTTGTTCTAGCATTTACTACTTATTGCTCATTGCTAGATGCTCTATTGTCTATTTCATTTTCTCCAGTACTTCACATGTTCAGCTTTTATTTCCATCTTGTATCTCTTACACTGTTTATAGATTTTGTCAATTTAATGAAACTGCTGTTAGTGTTTGTGCTTCGCTCCAATCCTGACTGGATAACAACATTTTCAGAGAACCTGGAGGACTTTTGCCCTACTTATTACGGTCCAGGAATAGAGGAGGATTTCACTCCAGAAATCCCAGAGGAGGTGCCTATCCTAGAGGAGAACTTGCCTGCCCCTGCTTAGATTATTTTTCTGCATTTATTGTTTTAGACTGAGACTGAGACTGAGATGTATTTATTTTTATTTGTGACTTTGTGAGGTCATTTAGACCCAGGTTTGAGTTGGACTTCTTGTGGTTGGTTTTAATAGAACTCTTTTCAATTCTCATCGTGCCATTATGTTTATAGTTGTGATTGAGTATATTATAGACTTGTGATTTATTTATCATTGTCCTCCGTAGGGAGTTGAGACTATTGACAGGATATACTATGTTTGTGACCTAGACAGCGTTCTACCGCCGATGCTGCGGCGTAGGCTGGACGTACCCACGACTCATGCCCAATTTCCGGGTGCGGGTTGTGACACGTTTTTAGTGGTGGCCCATGCAGGTCTAGTCTCTAGTCCGTAGTCTTAGATTCACAGTAGAGCGATATTGTAGTAATAGGAATTAGGCCAAGGATATGCTCAATCACAATTAGGAAATTCTGATTCTTATGATACTACTCTTAATGATTTTCCTTTAGAAGTTTACTGTCCTTTCTTGATGATATCGTATTTATTGCCTTAATTGAATCTTTCGATCTGTCTCCAGGATGCCGCCAAGAAGGTCCCAGAGACTCGGAGCAGCAGATTCAGAGAGGTCTGCCACCTCTCGCGCTGCCGGACAGACATCAGCAGCACCTCCTACATCTCCAGTACATGTGGGAGTGTCTGCAGCATTCGGGGGTCCTCCACCACCAGTTCAGAGGGTCCCCACAGCTACGACGGCACCACCACCTCTACCACCACCAGTCCAGCAACCAGGAGGTGTGCCCGTCGATGGGGCACAGATGTTCGCTTTGATTCAGGGCATGGTCGATGCCCAGAGGACGTCGGCAGAGGCCCAGAGAGTGCAGGCTGAGGCACATCAGGCCCAGACGGAGATGATGAGGGTGAACATGGAGAATGCTCACCAAGTGGCTCTCCAAGCTGTGGAGAGAGTCACTCAGCAGCAGCAACAACCTGGTCAGCAACAACAGAGGCCGGGCACCATTGTGGACTTCAAGAGGATGATGCCTCGGGAGTTCAAGGGGACAGAAGGGATACTCTACGCCGATGATTGGCTAGAGGACATCGAGAGGAACTTGCGTTTGGCGCAGCTTCCAGAGGCGCTCAAGATCGAGGCCGCTGGCAGCCAGATGTTCGACATTGCCTTGACGTGGTTTCGCACGGAGCCGAGGCTCTTGCGCGGGGGACTCACTTGGGAGGCTTTCAAGGAGCTCTTCAAAGAAAAGTTCTTTCCTGATGTCGCCCTGGGAGCTTTGGAGAGTCAGTTCCATGACTTAGCCCAGGGGAGCTCGTCCGTCGATGAGTATGCCGCGGAGTTTAGCCGTCTGAGCCGCTTCGCACCGTCGATGATTAGAGATCTGGGGGACAGGGCCCGGAAGTTCAGAAAGGGGCTGACATGGGAGATCAAGTCTCGCACGTCGGGACGTCGCACTGCCACTTTCGAGAACATATTGATGGATGCCCAGGTAGCCGAGGACGACTTGGACCTCAGGCCCAAGAGGGGACGCGATGTTACCGGAGGGGCAAACAGTAGTGCGGGAACAGGCAAGCGTCCACACTTTCAGCAGCAGCAGAGGCCCTTCCAGCACCAGGCACCAGCCCGAGGGCAGGTCCAGCAGCAGCAACAGAGACAAAACCAGCCCGCCATCCAGTGTGCGTACTGCGGGAAGATGGGACATACTAGAGACATCTGCAGGCATAGATTGGGCTCATGTTTGTCCTGCGGATCGACGACACATCAGCTGAGGGATTGCCCTACCATTCGGACTCGTTCAGGTCAGGGTGGAGCAGCCGCCCAGAGAGGACCAGGCAGGGTACCTACCGTACCAGGAGGCCAACAACAGAGGGGACCACTTCCACCGCAAAATCAGAAGTTCGCCCAGCATCAGCAGCAGAGAGGTGCACCCCAGGGGCGAGCATACGCCATGGCAGTCGAGGAGATCGAGCCAGCAGGAGATTTGATCACAGGTTCGGTTCTTCTCGATTGTATTCCCGCATTTACCTTATTCGATTCTGGCGCTTCCCATAGTTTTGTGTCTGTATCATATGCACTTCGACATCATTTAGAGACAGAACCATTAGCTAGGACTTGCAAGATCATGACTGGTGGAGGTATTATCCTAGTCCGTGATCACTGCAAGGACAGGAGAGTATCAGTAGGAGGCCGAGACTTGAGCGTGAGCTTACTTGTCATGCCACTTCCGGGGTACGATATTGTACTCGGAATGGACTGGTTGAGTAGGCATCATGCTACCATAGATTGTTATAGAGGCAGAGTATTGTTTAGACCACCAGGAGAGCCGGAGTTCGAGGTCGTCAGAGGAACAGCGGAACAGAGCAGGAGCACATTTTGCGGAGCCAGGACGGAAGAAGAGGGGTTGCCACATCCTCTGATAGCGGAGTTCCTGGATGTATTTCCAGAAGAGTTGCCAGGCTTGCCGCCAGACAGAGATGTTGAATTCTCTATAGACTTGGTTCCAGGAGCGGAGCCCATTTCACAACATGTCTATAGAGTCAACAACAGCGAGCTGGCAGAACTGAAGAAGCAAGTTGAGGAGCTGCAGGACAAAGGCTTCATCAAATCCAGTTCATCACCATGGGGAGCTCCGATATTGTTCGTACCGAAGAAGGACGGCACGGTGCGCATGTGCATTGATTATAGAGCCTTGAACAATATCACTATCAAGAACAAGTACCCGCTGCCGAGAATAGATGATCTTTTTGACCAGTTGAGCGGGGCGAGGGTGTTTTCAAAGATTGATTTGAGGTCAGGCTATCACCAGGTGAAGGTGAAGAAAGAAGACACGCCAAAGACAGCTTTTCGGACCAGATACGGCCAGTTTGAGTTCATGGTGATGCCATTTGGTTTAACCAATGCACCGGCAGTATTCATGAACTTGATGAACAAGGTGTTCCACCAGTACCTTGACAAGTTCGTGGTGGTGTTCATCGACGATATTCTTGTGTATTCCAAGACCCCGGAGGAGCACGAAGAGCATCTGAGATTGGTCTTAGAAACTCTCAAGAGGGAGAAGTTGTACGGGAAACTCTCTAAGTGTGAATTCTTCCTTGACAAGGTCGAATTTCTTGGGCATGTGGTATCGGGTGACGGAATCTCGGTTAACCCAAAGAAGATCGAGGCAGTAGAGTCGTGGGCTACCCCCAGTTCGGTAGCTGAGATCAGGAGTTTTCTCGGGCTAGCAGGATACTACAGGAGGTTTGTACAAGACTTCTCCAAGATTGCAGCGCCAATGACCAGACTGACTAGGAAGGATGTGGATTTTGTGTGGACGGAGGAGTGCCAAGCTGCATTTGATGAGCTGAAGAAGAGGTTGACGACAGCTCCAATTTTGACATTGCCATCAGGGACAGGTGGTTTCACCATCTACAGTAACGCTTCAGGGAAGGGTCTGGGATGTGTTCTTCAACAGCACGGGAAGGTAATTGCCTATGCCTCCAGGCAGTTACGCCCTCATGAAAAGAATTATCCCACCCACGACTTAGAGTTGGCAGCAGTTATCTTCGCTCTAAAGCTGTGGAAACATTACCTGTACGGAGAGCGTGTGGAGATCTTCACAGACCACAAGAGCTTGAAGTACGTATTCACACAGAAGGAGCTGAATATGAGGCAGAGGAGGTGGTTAGAGTTGATGAAGGACTTCGACATCTCATTGCAGTATCACCCAGGGAAGGCTAACGTAGTCGCCGATGCCTTGAGCAGGTATCCGATGGCTATGTACTTGACGACAGATAGGCATTTGTTGGCTGATTTGGAAAGCTTGGAGATTGAAGTGTTAGTTCCCGGTGCTGAGATTCAGATGTGGGGATTACAGATACAGTCCGAACTGATGGACAGGATCAGAGCTGCGCAGTACGAAAATGAGACTCTGAGGAGCATCAGAGCACAAGTTCAGATGGGATTGTCAGACGACTTCACTATCGCAGATGATGGTTCTTTACGGCACGGCACAAGGATATGTGTGCCTAGCGGGGAGCTGCGCGAGGAGGTTTTACAGGAGGCACACCGCTCTCAGTACTCGATGCATCCCGGTGCCAACAAGATGTATCGAGACTTGAGGGAGCACGTATGGTGGTATGGAATGAAGCGTGAGGTAGCACGCTTCGTATCTCGGTGTCTAGTGTGCCAGCAGGTAAAGGCAGACCGGCAGAGGCCAGGAGGTTTGCTTCAACCTTTACCGATTTCAGAATGGAAATGGGAGCACGTGACCATGGATTTCGTTTCAGGGCTTCCACGTTCTCCAGGAGGGAAGGACGCGATTTGGGTCATCGTGGACAGGTTGACCAAATCAGCCCATTTCTTACCTTTCAAGGTGGGCACGTCGACAGAGAGGCTCGCAGAGATGTACGTGCGTCAGATCGTTAGACTTCATGGAGTTCCTGTGAGCATCGTCTCAGATCGGGATAGTCGTTTCACTTCCCACTTCTGGAGGAGTCTACAGGCTAGCTTGGGCACTCAGCTCAAGTTCAGTACCGCGTATCACCCCCAGACAGACGGGCAGTCGGAAAGGACTATTCAGACTCTCGAGGATATGCTACGCACTTGCGTTTTAGATCTCGGAGGTTCTTGGGAGGATCATCTGCACCTGGTAGAGTTCGCTTACAACAACAGCTACCAGGCCAGCATCGAGATGTCACCGTTTGAGGCTCTTTATGGACGGAGGTGTCGTACACCGCTATCGTGGGACGACGTTGGAGAGAGAGCCTTGCTAGGACCAGAAATGGTCGTGGATGCAGCAGAAAAGGTGAAACTCATCAGAGACAGACTGCGAGTGGCGCAGGACAGACAGCGGCATTGGGCCGACAGCCACCGTAGACCCCTTGAGTTTTAGGTATAGATTGTTGATTTTCTGGTTTGTGTTGTTTGTCTAGAATGCATGTTGAGACTGTTTTGTTTAGGTTGGCGATCTAGTATTCCTACGGATTTCTCCGACGCGTGGAACGATTCGTTTTGGCAGAGGCGGGAAGCTTAGCCCACGCTACATCGGACCCTTTGGTATTCTGGCGAGGGTAGGTGTAGTGGCATATAGACTGGACTTGCCGCCTGCATTGGAGGGAGTGCATAATGTGTTTCATGTGTCGTAGCTGAGACGGTACGTGGCTGACCCTAGTCACGTACTTGATCACTCGGAGATTGAGGTTGGTCCGACGCTCAGCTACCCTGAGCAGCCCGTAGAGATCTTGGACCGCAGAGAGAAGGTGTTACGGAACCAAACTATTCCCTTGGTTCGCGTAGCGTGGAGACATCACTCTCCAGGGGAGTCGACCTGGGAGAGAGAAGACGAAATGCGCGAGCAATACCCGTATCTCTTCCAGACTTGAGGTATATTCCTTTTCTGATTTCATTCTTGTTCTAGTTCAGTCCAATTTCGAGGACGAAATTTCTTTTAGGAGGGTAGACTTGTCACTACCACTTTTCCAAATAAGGGCAATTGTGTAATTTCAAAATTTTTAAATAATTATGTATTAATTAATTGTTGAGTTTTGTAACTAATTATATTTATTAGTGATATTTGAGTTAAGGTAGAAACCCTAGAACTCATTAGGACAGACCCTAGTGAGTCAACCCTAATTTGTAAACCCTGTTCTAGTGAAACCCTAGAATACAAAATTAGGGTAAACCCTCAAAACCCTAGACTGACTTAATCTGAGTCTATTAGGTTCTACATGACTTAACATAAAGGTTTAACCTAAAACTAAGCTTGGAAACCCTAACCTAGTTGATTATATAAAAGGAAGCCTCTTTCTAGGCTATTCTTCACGTAGAGAGAAAGGAAACCCTAGCCTCCACAAGAGAAACCAATTTCCCACCCCATTTTCGAGATTAAACCTAGGGCTTCCGTTTTCTCCTTCTCCAAAGCAAGGAAATCAGGGAACTTGGGTCAAGGAGACTTGGGAAGGAAGAACTGTCATAGAAGAACCTTCCCTGCAGGTAAAACCCTATTTCTATTCCTTTAAATTCTGTTTTTAGATGTTCATGGCCCTTTAGGAACCCACCCAATTGTGTGTAGTTCGAATTTAGGGTTTTGGTTATGTTAAGGGTCCCCAACAATTTGTTTTTCCAATTATTTCAGGAACCCTAACCCTAGAATTTGGTATATAGGCTGATTTCACTCTCATACGTATAGATTTGATTATGATTTAGGGTTTAGGTTTGGGTTTTTGGAGTTCTTGATGTGGGATTCGTTCATGCCCTTCACATGTTTGATGATATGTTATTAGGAACGTATCTGTTAGTTAATTTCTGCATATTTAATATAGGAATCTATATGTATATATATAATGGCATTGTGAACAGGTTATGTAGATTTGGGGATTTTTTCTACTGTGTAGTCGGGTATTTTTGCATCACTGTATATTTGGGAATTCTGTGCAATCGGGTATTCTCAGTTCAGTATATGTCTATGTATCAGTCAGAATTGTGTGTGCAGAAATTTTATACTGTGTGGGTGTTTAGAAGAGGGGAAAACTCTGTTAAACTGGTCAGAGAACTGTATATGTGACTGTGTGCAGAGTGAGATGGGAAACCATGTGTATTCAGACTTGTGCATCAGTAAACTGTATGTGTGTATGAGGTCTTCCCAGCAGCTGTGCAGTGCAGAATTCTGTATTAGTTAGCTACAGGTAGACTGTGTATTTTTCAGTGAGGATAGCATATGCACAGTAGGTTGTGTGTGTGCAAAAAGGGAAATTCTGTACAATTGATACTTGTGTGTGGAGGGAACAGGGTATTCAGTAAGTATAGCTAGGTTCTAGGATACATACACAGTATCCTATGTGTTAACATATGAGGGTTGTGTTATTCCTTGCTGTACAGATTTCAGTTGGTATACTGTGTGTTTCAGTATAGATTTCAGCCTGTGTTCTCAGTGTGAGGGAAACAAGACTTGTGTGTGTGAGTTTCATAGAACCTAGTTCCTGTGTGTGTAGGAATTTATTTCAGTATGTAGCTAGCTGAGGTGTATCAGTCATTTGGGTCAAGTTGGGGATGTCAGTTCTGATTTTGAGTGAGTATGTTGTGTGGGATTGGGTGTAAGTTCTGAGTGTTTAACATAACTGTGCATAATATTCAGTTGTGTATGTGGGTGTTAGCTGTGTAAAAACTAGAGTATCAGTGACTGTGTTTTACCTGTGTGCAATTTGGGGATTTGGGAACAGTGTGTGTGTTCAGTGTGACAGTATTGTGTGTGGCTGTGTAGGTGCAGGGAGTTACCTGCACAGTGTGTGAGATAGCAGTTGGGTTCCTCACAGGTAGGTTGTAGCCTAGGTGCAGGGAGATCCTGACCAGTTGAGTGTGTGGAGTTCTCATTATCAGTAAGAAGTTTCAGTTCAATACCTCAAGTGTCTGTGTGTATCAACATGTTAGTCCTAGTGTGTCTAAGTGTGTAGTTCAGACTGAACCTGTGGAATAATATGTGTGTATGTAGTGGCAAATTTCACCAAGTGGTAGATAAGGGAGGCAGAGTAATAATTTAGGGTTTAGAAGGTTCAGTATCAGTTGATGCCAAGGGTAGTGATAAGGTGTATAGGTAATGTGATACTAGTAGTTAAGTTATTGATTATATGTATACCTAACTATATATATATTGTATGATACTTAGTATCCTTAATATCTAAGGAGATCTAGAATCTAGGTATTGACCAATACTAAGATATTGTGGTTTAGGGTGAGATATTCACTATAGGTCAAGATATTTTAGGTAATAGGTTATATATGGGTGTTATAAGCTCGAACTTGCTAGTATGGACTTAGAAACTTAGGTAAATACCTAGAATAGCTAGTGTTAGCTAGCTAGTGGCAAATTTAGACCAATTGACTTTAGCTGGACCTAGTATTGACCAGTAAACCTTAGACATAACCTAGAAACCTCGTTTTTAAATTGTTAAGCATGTTATTCTTTTAATTCATTAATTAATATTGAATTTCCATAAATAGGTCATTGTGATTCCATTTTGGACCTCGATCCTCACACCTTGCTCAGGACCACAGGCGAGTACATTCTCTGACAGTTTTTATTGTTGATTACTTCTATAAATTGTAGTGTATTACATACTTGATTCCGACACCATGGATACACGGGTTAGCACCCTAGATCCCCATCACGAGGAGTCGTGGTTGGAATCCATTGTGCTAGCTGGGGGATGGGGAACTATTAGTAGATTATGTGATATCCAAACATTATACGCACCATAGCTCACCCCACTTCTCACGTCGGGTGCAGCCTGACCACTTATATGCTCCATAGCTGTTATATATGATTAGCCTGACCATTATATGCACCATAGCTAACCATGCGGTTAGCCTGACCTAAAAGAATCATAGCTAATCATATATAACCAGCCTGATCTAGTCCCAAGCCGATCACATAATTAACTGATATTTCAATCACTTAGCTAGATGTTTTATCTTTATTCAGATTTTACTTGTTCTAGCATTTACTACTTATTGCTCATTGCTAGATGCTCTATTGTCTATTTTATTTTCTCCAGTACTTCACATGTTCAGCTTTTATTTCCATCTTGTATCTCTTACACTGTTTATAGATTTTATCAATTTAATGAAACTGCTGTTAGTGTTTGTGCTTCGCTCCAATCCTGACTGGATAACAACATTTTCAGAGAACCTGGAGGACTTTTGCCCTACTTATTACGGTCCAGGAATAGAGGAGGATTTCACTCCAGAAATCCCAGAGGAGGTGCCTATCCTAGAGGAGAACTTGCCTGCCCCTGCTTAGATTATTTTTCTGCATTTATTGTTTTAGACTGAGACTGAGACTGAGATATATTTATTTTTATTTGTGACTTTGTGAGGTCATTTAGACCCAGGTTTGAGTTGGACTTCTTGTGGTTGGTTTTAATAGAACTCTTTTCAATTCTCATCGTGCCATTATGTTTATAGTTGTGATTGAGTATATTATAGACTTGTGATTTATTTATCATTGTCCTCCGTAGGGAGTTGAGACTATTGACAGGATATACTATGTTCGTGACCTAGACAGCGTTCTACCGCCGATGCTGCGGCGTAGGCTGGACGTACCCACGACTCATGCCCAATTTCCGGGTGCGGATCGTGACAGTACCCGCAGAGGGTTGATCCTGGAGATGATATGAATGGTCTGTCCGGTGACATAGTGTCGTGTCTTCTGGACGGCGAACATCAGAGCCAAGCATTCCTTCTCCACTGGGTTGTACCGGTGCTCGGCCCCGACCATCATCCTGCTGAGGTAGTAGATAGCTTGTTCATGCCCCATGTCATTCTTCTGTGCAAGAAGAGCTCCTAGTGAATGATCCATTGCTCGAACGTACAGCAAGAATGGTTTTACCATGACGGGAGGTGCCAGAACTGGCGGACTGGTGAGGTAGCATTTGATGTCTCCGAACGCCTGCTGACAGGTTTCGTCCCACACGAAAGATACACCTTTCTTCATGAGGTAAGAAAAAGGCTGACATCTCCTCGAGAGGTTAGATATGAATCGCCAGATATAGTCCAGACGGCCTTAAAATCCCCGGAGTTCCCTCAGATTACGGGGTGGTCGCATTTCTACGATTGCCTGGACTTTGTCAGGGTCCACCTGGATGCCTTTGGTGGTGATGACAAATCCCAGGAACTTGCCACTAGATACACCCAGAAATGATTTCGTAGAGTTCATCTTGAGTTGATGGCGACGCATTAGCTCGAACACCGTCCTCAAGTCTTGGAGGTGATCACCTTTGAGGCGGCTCTTGACGGCTATGTCGTCTACGTAATATTCTACTGTTTTGCGTAAATGCTCATGGAATATATTACTCATGGCCCGCTGGTATGTAGCCCCGGCATTCTTCAATCCGAAGGGCATGACCGTATAGCAATATACCCCCAGTGGTGTTCGGAAAGCAGTGTGCTTCTCGTCTTCAGGATGCATCTTGATCTGATTGTATCCCGAGAACCCGTCCATGAAAGACATGCGTTCGAAACTGCAGGTGTTGTCGATTATGATATCGGTGATAGGAAGAGGGAATTCATCTTTGGGACAGGCCGTATTTAGATCCCGGTAATCGATGCAGATATGCACCTTCCCATTCTTTTTCATGACTGGGACAACATTGGCGACCCAGTCGGGATGTTGCTCTTCACGGATGAAGTCGCAGGCTATCAACTTCTTGACTTCAGCTTCAATGGCGTCCATCATATCCGAGCGGAACCGACGTTGGTGCTGTTTGACAGGCCTTGAGTCGGTCAAAATGTTGAGCTTGTGAGTAGCCACCTTCGGATCGAGGCCTGGCATATCCTCATAATTCCACGCGAAGATGTTGACGTATTCTTTTATCAGTTGGATGATTTCTTCCCTTTCAGCTGGGAAAAGATAGTTACTGATAAATATTGGCTTTTGTGAGAGTTTACCCCCAACGTCGATTTGGACAACTTCGTCTTTAGTAGGAGGTTCCCTTTGCTCGAAGCGAAATTCCCACTGCGTATCCATGTGTTGAGCCCAAGCGTCATTTTCGAACAACTCAGATTCTTGTTCGCTTGCCTCTAAGGGATCTGTCGACGCCATATTCACCGAGAATGTTTGTCCGAGATCGTTGGATGAGTCGGAGGACGTTGAGCCGCCTTGAGGAGAGGTAATGGCGTCTTCAGAAGCCGCAAGGGAGGTCGAATATCCTAACCCGAAGCGGGTTTGTCTGTAGCAAGAGTTGCCGAGTAGCGGCGTACGCCTGCCCCTCCCATTGTTGAGACCTTGGTTCCGCTTCAGATTGTAGCCCATATTCTGCATGATCTTAAGCGCTTGTGGGCTGTATCGGCGAACCTGTATTTCCCCAGTATCGTCGTCGAAAGCATCTTCTTGGATAGCTGGTTGATTGCGCATACGGCCAAAGAATATCGGACGCTGAGTGCTGTAGGTAGGTGGGACGATGAAGATAGAATCCTCATGGGGCCCATACGTTGCGACGACGTTGGATGATGACGCTACTTCCCATACATATGGATGATAGGCCTTTATAGCTCCCAAGAATTTTTGTGCTATTGGTTCTATCTCGTCAATGTACGGGGAAAGGGGACTTTTATTGTCATTAGCAACCGCGTTAGTAGTTTTTACATCCCTTGGTTTTTTGTCGCGCCGAAGGTTGATGATCAAGGGTGGAGGCTTTTTGTTTAAGGTAATTGCCAAAGGATCACCCCCCTTTCCTGACCTAGCATCGTTCAGGTGGGCGGTCATAGGCTCTGTGGCCTTTGGACGAGCAGTCCGTCCTTTCACCTTGATCGACAGAGGTTGTTTGACAGAGGGTTCTTCTGGCTCCCGACGGGATTCCTTCTCTGTCTGGGCCGTTACCTCTTCTGTGTAGCTCTGAGAGTATAACACGGCGTCGGAGTAGTAGGATTCCACCCCTCTGAACGGGTTTAAGTCTGCAAACTCGGTTTGCACCGCTCCTTTGGCATCTACATATTTGAATCATTGATGTAGAGTTGAAGGGACAATGTTGTGGTCGTGGATCCACGGTCTTCCCAGCAGGATGTTATAGGACACCTCTGAATCAATGACGTAGCATGTAGCCACTGATCTAAGGTTGCCAATCTGGATTCTCAAGCGAATCTTCCCCAATGGTTTACTCTTTCCAGCGTTGAAACCCACAATTGTAGTAGTGGTATAGGCCAGTTCGCTGGTGGGGATCCTCAACGACCTGAGCAGACTGTGAGGAATGATGCTGATTGACGATCCCGGATCTATGTGAATCCGGTCGACTTCCATGGAACCGATGTATCCGGTGTGATAGAGAGGCCTGTCATGCCTGTTGTGTTTCAGCAGCATGTCGTCTTGGGTGAAAGTGATGTTTGGTACCACCTCCATCACACTGTGGCATTGAGGGCACGCCACGGGTTCCTCGTTGGGGGACTTGAGCTGGGTTAGGCACACATCCGCTTGCATCAACGCTTCGCTCAGGGCTAGACGAGTATCTTGGGAGAGCCTGAGTAGCTCGAAGATGGACAACCTGGCTGGCGTATTGGCCAGTTGGGCCAGGATGTCGAAGTTGTACGGTTTCTCTAAACCTTTGTTTGGAATGTTCTTCACAGGTACATCGAAGCGTACTTCGTTTTGTTTTCCCTTGTCCGCTGGAGTTGGTCTTGAAGGACCGGTCTCTGGTGTGGCGGGCTGGGGTCCCGAAGGCTTGGTGGCTGGGGCGTCTTCCGGGCTCGTGCCGTAGTCCTTGAGGTAGGCTTTCCCTGATCGGGTTGCTGTAGCCAACACCTCGTCTTCTTCTGGAGTTGCAACCATATGGCATGGTTTGCATTTGGAGTTCTTTCTAGACTTAGCTCTGATAGCATCAGTCTCTTCCCCGATTTCTGACACCAGGTCGGGATGAACCCACATAATCTTGCCTTGCCGGGTAGTTAGGGGTACCAGGTTGCAATTTTGATCCCGAGCTGGAGGGAGATTGATGATGTTCATCGTTGCTCAAAAAATAGACGTGACACCATCCAGGATCGTTCGGGGAGGCAGACTGCCAAACTGGAGAGAGATCATGTTGGCCGTGACCGTCTTCTCGGTGTTGTGCAGGGTGATCGCCTTAGCATCGATTAACCCCTGGATCTTCCTTTTCAGTACGTAATACGCCTTTGTTGGGTGGTGTACGTATCGGTGGAAGACACAGTATTTGGGGTCGTTAGTATTGCCAACTTCCTGGGGCCGCCTCAGCTCTGGAAGGGTGATATTGCCACTCTTGACGAGACACTCGAATATGCTCGGGACGTCGTCGTCGTCGAAGGAGTAGACTTCAACGGGTCTGGAAGTCCCAGGTTTTGCTTGCGCAGTTGCCGCAATCTTTGGTCTGGCCGTATTAATTGCCAGGGCTTCTTTCCTTTTGGGACCACGAGGGTGGTCGCTGCTAGGAGATGGCCTCTTGCCTCTGTCGGAGGCGGAGATCATGATGCCATTGTCGTGCGCCTTGCGACTATTGTCTTCGGCTGCTACCGCCGAGATGATGAACGAGGGCCAATCACGGAATTGATATGGTCCTGTGAATACCGAGACTACGGGAAGGAGGTTCTTCCTGCAAATGTCCACCAATGCAGAGTCGGGAACTCCTGGAGGCATTTGTAAGGTGGCCTGACGAAAACGTTCGATGAAGATGCGAACGTCTTCCTTTTCCTTTTGCTTGACTTCGATGAGAGAGGACATAGACATGTCCATTCCTCCCTCGTAGAACCGTATGAAGAATAAAGTTCTGAAGTCTTCGAAGGAAGTGATGCAGTTATCCGCCAAGCTGCGGTACCACTGATAGGCTACTCCTGAGAGGCAACCTTTGAACACCCGAGTAAGGAGGGCGTCGTTCCCTTGTAGCAACACCGTCATCATGCTGAAATAATTCATGTACTGGCTCGGCGATGTTTTTCCCTCGAACAGGGCCATGGTCTAAGGTTTGTACCTTGGCGGGAAAGGGACTTCCTCCCAGATAGCTGGGTAGGGCTGGTTGATTCCCAGTTTCTTGAGCTGATCCTTGTGTTTCAAGGCGTCAAACTGGGCCTTCAACTCCCGGACTGCCTGTATCGGATTTTCAGTCGGAAGCGGGGCCATGGAGTGGTGCGGAGTTGGTTGTATCATAACCCCAGTGGGAGGTAAGGCACTCTCTGAGTGAGGAAGCGGAGGAACTTCTGACTCTTGATCCAGCGCGGGCTCTTGGCTCGGGTGGGATGGTGTGTCACGACCCGCACCCGGTATAAGGGCACGAGAGCGTGGGTACGTCCAGCCTACGCCGCAGCATCGGCGGTAGAACGCTGTCTAGGTCAAGTACTATCTAGATAATCTCACACTAGTATCCAACTCCATAAGGAGACACGGATAACACTAAAATAAATCTAGAAATACTCAATCACAACTACAGCACGATAGGAAATGAAGAAATAAAAGAATACAGCACGAGTCTAATGATAACATAACATACCTGCAATCCTTAACTTCCAATCCCCAATGTCAGAAACCAGTCTACTAATGTCACAGTCTGGAAAAATATTTTCCAGTTAGGAAGGAGCAAAGTACATCTCTAAATAGCAGTTCTATATGAATGACATAAACTATGTAGCAGTTCTAGATGGAAACATACCAGATGCATGTATAAGTACGAGAATGTACAATGAGAGAAGTACTGGAAATACTGTAAGTAAATGCAGAAAAAGAAGCAATATGTCCATGAGCAAGAATTCTATGACTAAGTGTGTGAGTACTAGTTTTAACATGTGATCGGCTTGGGAACTTGATCAGGCTGGTTACATGTGATTAGCTATGATTCATGGAAGGTCAGGCTAGCCGTTGGTTAGCTATGATGTATGGAGATGGTCAGGCTAATCACACGTAACAGCTATGAGGCATGGAGATGGTCAGGCCGCACCCGACGTGAGATGTGGGGTGAGCTATGATGCATGGATAGTTGGGTATGATCACATATCTACACTAAAATACTCCCCAAACCCCCGACTGGTATAGTAGATCCAATCATGGTACGCTATGGCACGGGATTCCCTAGGAAGGTAGCAAATCTCCCCGGGAATCAGTGTCTGTACATGCACAAGATAACAAGGAAAACAAGTCTTGTACAAGCTACACCATGAATAAGGAATAATATCTCATGACAAGATCCATGTATACCAATCCGTGTAACCAATGTGTCAAGAACATGAATATTTACACTAGATACAGTGAACATAGGAGATATCATAAATTAGAAACTAATCAGAGAATGTACTCGCCTTGGGTCCTTAGCTGGTAATTATTGATGTCCTGTTCCAGAGTATCCCCTGGGTAAACCAACAGTCCTATAAACATATCACAAGCAAAACCACATTTGCATCAGATGCTACACTAACACATTACAAATACATGAACTCAGGGGCTCTGCCAGACATGGCTCTAGTCAACTAGGGTCATCTAGTAGGGCTACGTATATAATACACATTACGCTTATTATACTTACAATATTTATACATGCACCAATTTAAATGTATTTACAATATATATATATCTTTTAAATACATATTTGATTTATACCAGTTGAACATTATATATGTATACTCATACATATGCTAAAATACCTTTTAAAATATATATATATATATATATAAATACTAAATTGATTACATATACTAGAAATACGTATTTACGTATATAAATCATTTCGAACTTATTTTGAACAATAATTTCAAATAAAAGTTTATTTATAAAAAACTAGAATTTGTAAAAGCCATCATATATTTTTATATCCATGGAAAAATTGGTCACCAGCCCAATTAAACGAGTAGATCTTATTTTTATTATTGAAACTATAATTTTTAATAATAATATAAAACCCAAGATCTATTATATTTAACATAATCAAAAAACCTTTTAATTATAACTAACTAACTAATTACATTTATTTACTATATTAATTACAAATTAACTAAACTAATTATAAGAAAATACTAAACTAATTAATCATTATTTTAAACTAATTATATACTTAAACAAATAAATCAATAATCACTAACTGATTACATTAATTACTAAACTAAATTAAACTAACAAATTAAATGTTATTAAACTAATTATATAATTTACTAAACTAATTATATTTAATAATTACTAACTAATCTGATTAATTAATTACTAACTAATCCTTTTTAACTAAACTAATTTAATCATTAACTAATGTTTTTAACTCATTACTAATTATAATTTAACAAATAACCCTAATCTACAGTCTGAAAACGAGAAAGGAAAGAGGGAAAGAGGGAGAAAGAGAAGGGGCTCACGATTTTGGGTTCTTCCGGCGTCGTCGGGGTCTCGCCGGCAGGGCGGCGGCGGCGTGAAGCTCGAGGCGGCAGCGGTCTCGAGGAGGCGGCGGTTTCCTGGCTTCAGCGGCGACGACGACGTCGACTCAGCGGCGGCGGCTTCGTGGAGACGTCGGCGGAGATCGACGACGAACCAGCGGCGGCGGCGTTCGATTCCAGCGGCGGGCCAGATCGAGGAGGCGGTCGACGGCTTCGTGCCGAGGAGATCCGGGGCGGTCGGCGGGAACTTCTCGGCGGATCTGGGCGTGTCAGGGGGTGGACACGGCGGCTTCGAGTCTAGGGTTAGGGTTCTGTCGTGTGTCCGGGGTTGGGTCTGTGGATCGTGTCCGGGGCAGGACACGATGGGTGCTTTACTATGGACGTGTCCGGGTTTGCCGGACACGGAGATGCTGTGTACAGGGGTTGATGTGGGGGTGGTGTCCGGGTGTGTCGGACACGGAAAAGCTGGTTGTAAACTGTAAATCTGGACACAGGAAAAGAAATAGATATGGTGGGACACCCGGGGTCGGACCCGAGGCCATCACGGCTGACACGGTGATGCTGGACACACGGACACGAGCACAAAAATGGTGATGACGGCTTGTTGGCTTTGTGGGGATTTGTGGGGGCTAGCTAAAAAATGAAAATTAGGGTTTCTTGGGAATTGTGAGAATGAGAACTTAAATAGGGAGAAGGGTGTGGGATGAAGGGTTGCGGGTTGGCCCAATGATGAATGGCCCAGAATTAAACATAAAGGGCTTTTCATGTGGGAAGAATGAGGGCGTGAATGGGAGACGGAAAACGGTAAATTAAATAGAAAAGAAATTTAAGAAAAAATGTTTTTAAGAGGCTTTCGATTAGCTACTAATTAAACTCATTTTTCAAAATATTAGAAAGTATGTAATTCATTTATTTACTACCCCAATAAATAAAAATCTATTTTATTTTATCAACTAGTCTTTTAAATAACTATTTAGTTAAAACAAAAATTTTATGACTCAAGCCAATAAATATTTGAAACTAGAAATATATGTTATTATTTATTTATTTATTTTGTAATACATCGTCATTTAGGAAAAATGATTTTTATAAAGATTTTTAAATTACCTTCTAAAATCAGACATCGTTCAAAATCAAATAAAAATTTTCAAGGAGAAATATTTTATAAAACTTGATATTTTAAAATAAAATTAAAATCTAATTATTTTGGAAATTGGAAATCGGAGGTTACAAGTCTATCCACCTTAGAAAATTTCGTCCTCAAAATTTTAGGGATGACTAGGATAGAAAGAATTTGTTGTTCAAATGATAAATATGTCATTGAAGAAAATATTTCTAAAATATTTACCAAACAGAAGGAAACATGAAGAAAAAGAAATTATGGTTTAAGACAGGAATAACTTGAAGGAATCATGGCTCGGCTTTGAATCCCCTAGAAGGTTTAGGTTTTGGAAAGTAGGCACGATTACTGAAAAACAGATAATTGGAATAATGCACGTTACCTTTTCAAAGTAACTAGACCAAGGAAGACCCAGGATAATGAATGATATAGACATGAAAGTTATAGCTAATTCGAAAAATACGGTCGACAATTTGATTTAAGAAACTTAAATACATCCTTCAGAATGTAGCCAAGAGACATCTAATCGCCTTTCTTAATTTCTAGAGAAAAAGAGTCTTTACTACCATTTGGAAAATAATCCTCCTTTTTATCCTCGTTCATTTTACTTTTCTCAATCTTATGATTCTTCATTAACTAATATCACAAACTTTATTAGATTAGATCTTAGAATTTCTGAATCAAAATTCATTACCTGTCCAAAATCCTTATCATCCAATTCGAGTTTGTTTATCCTAACATCAACTATACCTCGATTATTTTCTTCGATTTCAAATGTTACTGTCATGGTCAAGATTTAATTTAAATCACAACCTCAATATACCATGATCTTACCTTACGACCTTCAATTATATGATCCCATAATCCATTATATTATAATATTCTTTACCATGAGTTTCATTTCATTCCATATTTCTCTATCCGTATGTATAATATTTCCGAATTTTGAACTAATATATTTTTTTTTCATCCTTTGAATTTATTATCCCAATGTAAAAATTTTACTACTCAAATCCTCAATATTTTAATTGAATTCCAGTCGTATCATAATCTCCTCAAATTTTGAGTAAATAACTAAATACAAAATTTTCTATCCAATCCTTTTAATTGAAATCCAATCAATGCATATTTATAAAACTTAAAAATCTGCATCCCAAAATTTAACTTTAAACACTCATCAATCATCTAACTCAAATTCAATTGATGCTTATTCCAATCTAACTCTCCATCCCAAGAATTTAATTCGACACTATTCCATTTACGATTTTATTTTCTGATTTTCGTTTTCCTCAATATTCAACGATGCGATGCTTCCAGAATCTTCAATGCAACATTCATAATATATAAAATTCCTACCTTGCAATCAATTAGATAAAATGATAATCTCTCAAATTCCTCAAAATTTTTATTTTATTTTATTTTTTTTTTTTTTTTTTATAATCAATTTAATCATATCAAGACCTCCTTAAAATTAATAATTCCTCAAATTTTTGGCTCTGTGAACTTCTTAATTCTCCCTTTAAGTCAATATTTATCCTCGAGTTTCAATCATCCCCAATCTTCGTAAAATTAATGATCCGTCAATTCTTTTATTAACGCCTTAACTTTTTATTTAAATTAATGCTTATCCACAAATTTAATCCTCTTGTCTCTTTTTTTTTTTTTTTTTTTTGGTCAGTCATAACCTCGTCATAGATCTTTGCTATGGTCAAAACCCAATGATCATGGTTTGAGAAAACTCTATCTACAGCCATGCAATTTAAGAAAATGTGTTTTTAAGAGGCTTTCGATTAGCTACTAATTAAACTCATTTTTCAAAATATTAGAAAGTATGTAATTCATTTATTTACTACCCCAATAAATAAAAATCTATTTTATTTTATCAACTAGTCTTTTAAATAACTATTTAGTTAAAACAAAAATTTTATGACTCAAGCCAATAAATATTTGAAACTAGAAATATATGTTATTATTTATTTATTTATTTTGTAATACATCGTCATTTAGGAAAAATGATTTTTATAAAGATTTTTAAATTACCTTCTAAAATCAGACATCGTTCAAAATCAAATAAAAATTTTCAAGGAGAAATATTTTATAAAACTTGATATTTTAAAATAAAATTAAAATCTAATTATTTTGGAAATTGGAAATCGGAGGTTACATGGTGGTAAGTCCACCCCCACACGTATCTGAGTTGGCGGGACCGACGCTTGAGCCATGGTAGCTGCGTGCTGAGTTAGCATCATCTGGTGCATGTTTTCCATCATGGATTGTGTTTGTTGCAGAGATGTTTCCAGCATGGTGAGGCGTTGTTCCGCGTCTCCTGACGGTGAAGCTTCCTCGCGTTCATCTTCAACGGCGTAGGCTCCCATCTCCCTGGGCGTCATTAAAGGATTAGTATAGGTCGCTGTAGAAGTCGACTCTACACTTTCTGCTTCTGATTCTTGGCGACCCCCAGCGTCGGAATCGGAAGAGGATGGAGCTGGCTGTCGTGACTTTGCGCGAGTGTTCTGGAATACTCCGGCTTCAGTGTCACTGAACCTCCTTCGGCTCGGGGGCTTGGAGGGATGACGTTTTGAACTCGACCCTCCTCTACGCAGGTGTGAGGCCATGTTTACAGGCGCATGCGCGGGTTCCTCTCCCTGGAAAGACAGAGAGTAGCCCAATCGGTCGAAGACCGATCGTTTTGTTTTGGGACAGCAGCAATTAATCACAACCTTGTGGCTATTACAATGATGCTCGCTAGGAGGCGTAATAGACATGTTGGAAGGTCCCCTCTCTTTACGCTTCTGGACTAGATATTTGCGTAGGTCAGGAGGAGTTGCCGGAGAGGCCCTTAGTCGGCCATTGGTTTCTCGCGTGATCCGGAGGGTAGGCATTCTGTTCCTTCACTGGCGTGAAGGCCGAGAGGTTAAGTAGCCTGCCGCTTGCTTTCCTTCGCAGAGATCACAGCGCTCATCTGGTTTATCGTAGAGGTCAGATGATGTCTTGCGCGTGGAGCGAGATCTGTTCTTCCGTCTTGGCGCCGAGGCACCATCGGAAGTTCTGTCTGTACCGCACGGAGCGGGAGACAGATTTCTACGCGTAAAGCGTAGTGAAGGCTTCTAGGTTAGCGCTGAGGCTTCGCCCGAAGTTTTGTCTTTACCGAGCATAGCGGGAGACTGTTTCCTACGCGTAAAGCGCAGTGGATTCTTCGGGGTTAGCGCTAAGGCTTCGCCCGAAGTTTTGTCTGTACCGCGCGTAGCGGGAGACTGAATTTTACGTACGGGGCACGGAGGGAGCGTCGCTACAACCTCGTTGGCCGAAGAGATCGGAGAGATCGGAGAGTCCGGAGAGATCGGAGAGTCCACAGCAATAGTAGAGGATGTCTTAGGCATCCACACATTGCGCAGCTTCCTGTTGTCCTGGACGGAGAGAGGGTGAGAGCTACCCCCGGCTCGAAGCATGTCTTCGTAGGCTGACTGGTCAAAATGAACGACCAGCGTCTTCTTCACGGTTCCTACGGATACCGTATCGTGTTGAGCAATTACTTCCTCGTTAGAAGAGAAAGATGTCCCCAGCAGAGTCGCCATCTTGTTTGTGGTATTAAACGAAAGGAATGAAATTGTATTTCAATGACGGGGTTTATGCGAAACCCGCGCCCTTCTGTTTACAAACAAACTTGTACAATGTAATCCTATACGAGGATGTGGGAGTACAATTTATTTAATCTGGGTATAAATTGCTATAGGTGTCTGATCTGCGGTCGATCACTTTAGCCCTTGGACCACACGATGTTGAAGAAGTGCCGTGGAAGACAGGTAGCAGCTTCGAAGGTTGCAGAAGAGGTTGGACGCACGAGGCCAAGGTCGTCGATCACCGCTCTTTGCCTGCTCTTCGGGCTCTCTCTCTCTCTCTCTCTCTCCCTCTCCCTTTCTCTCTCTCTCTCTCCTTGGACGATAATTTTCTCCTGGATGATAATTCTTTTTTTTTTCCTTTTTTTTCCCCATTGATAGGGGTCTCTATTTATAGAGTTTTGGTGACAGTGACCACTCCGTCGGTGTAAAAACCGAGGAGTGGGAAGTATAACACCCTTTTACACAACGGTTAAAGTAACCAATGCCTGCGTATGGATGATCTTTTGAATGAGCGTATGACGCGGGTCCAACTAAGGGAACACAACGCGTACTATTGCTACGAAGATCACGGTGTAAGAGCCATGCAGGTAGGTATCCCGTGTGTAGAAATGGTTGGCGTAGAAGCCAAATGACTGTCACCCTGGCACAGAGGCCAGATAGGCATAGAAGCCGAATAGGCGTAGAAGCCGGATAGGCGTAGAAGCCGGATAGGCGTAGAAGCCGGATAGGCGTTGAAGCCGGATAGGCATAGAAGCCGGAGAGGCGTTAAAGCCGGGTAGGCGTAGGAGCCGGAGAGGCGTTGAAGCCGGATAGGCGTAGGAGCCGGAGAGGCGTTGAAGCCGGATAGGCGTAGGAGCCGGACAGGCGTTGAAGCCGGATAGGCGTAGGAGCCGGACAGGCGTTGAAGCCGGAGAGGCGTTGAGAGCCGAAGGGACACAGGTCTTGAATGGGCGTAGAAGCCGCTGCGTACCATGTCCGAGTGCTGACGGGGACGTCTTAGCCGGAATCACGGCTTTCGAAGATGTAATCAAATCTTCTACAGAGATTTGCCATCATCCTGTGCATTAAATGCGAAGACGTATTTCGAAGGTCTGCAGCCCTTCCGTGCATCCGTTGCAGAGATGTGCCTTGACTGAACCTGTCACCGCTCCGTGCAATTAGACGTAGAGACGTGCCTCGAGCCCCGTACGATGTGCAGCTTTTGACGTGGCAGGCGGTTTGTCTACTGCGAAGCGTAAACCGGCTTATGCCTGCCTGTGTAAAATAATGGAGCGTATCCCTCTGTGCAAAAAAGAGCAGTTTATGCTGAGGGGACGTCAGTAAACGACGGTTCGGTGGTATCTTAACCCAATCCTCTGCATTAAATGCAGGGATCCGCCATCATACTGTGGTGTGCGTCCCGAGGGGTCTGTTCCTGTTTCCAGCCGTCGTCTGGGTCGCCGTGCAGCACTTTTTGTCAGGAGTCAGAGGCCAGGTTCACTGTGTGACTTGACAGGTTCATTTCGGGGAAGACGAAGCGTTCCTCGTACGCTATTTTAACGCTGCTTTGAGAGCGGCTGAGTTTTTATGCCCTGGAGGCGATGGGGGGGTCCCGTCTACGCCGAAGCGGTTTTGGACGCGCTGCACCCTTGAGCTCTTACGCCTGATGGCACTGAAGGCCTTTGTTTGCGCTGCTCTGTATCAATACGCCGCGTAGCTTTTGCCAGCGTATTTTTTATGCTTCTACACCAGCATCCTCGCCTGAGCTCCTTTTCGGCCATCATTATCATCATCACCATAATCATCATCATCACCATAACCATCATCATTATCACCACCATCATCATCATCATCATCGTCGATCTAGTGCACGTGCACATGTTTGAACTTCCCTCTCATAATTTTATGTATATGTGTGTGATTGGTATATATATATATATATATATATATATATATATTCTATTGTAATTAAATGCTAGTAATAGTTATGACTAATTTGTATATGTACTGTAAGACCCTAGGTATAGCTGTGGATATCCCATAGTTGCATGAGACTATGAGTGTTAATTATGGATGCCTTATATTTGCACATGACCATGTGACCCTGAGAATTAGTGATCTGTCTGCCTTGTGTACACTGACGTACTGGCAAGACATGTGTAGTTTGACCGTCTGATTATGCACAGTATTTGTAGACGTGACACCTGTGCAGTTAGACACACACTCGACCCTGCTAGTTGACCAGTGTCATACCTAGCGTAGCCCCTGAGCTCAGTGTATTTATAATTATGCGTGTACTAGTGTAATGGCTGATGTTATATTGTATTATATCATATGTATATAGGACCATTGGATTGTTCTGCGAGACTTTCAAAATAGGATATTGGTATTGCCAACAGCAGGACCCCAGGCGAGTATATTCTTTGAAAGTTTTTATTATGATGATTATCTCTATGATTCTAGTTGTATGGCGTACATGATTCTGACACTATGTATACACGAGTTGGCATCATCGAGACCGATCACGAGGAGTCATGATTAGATTCCATCGTGCTAGCTTGGGACGGGGAAATATTAGTAGATTATGTGATCATACCCAACTCTACATGCATCATAGCTCACCCATAACTTACGTGGGTGCAGCCTGACCATTACATGCCTCATAGCCTGTTATGTATGATTAGCCTGACTATTGCTTGCATCATAGCTATCCGGATGGTTAGCCTGACCTTACATGAATCATAGCTAGTCATACATAGCAAGCCTGATCAGTCCCAAGCCGATCACATGATATGCTGATGTTTCACACACTTAGCTAGATAGTCTATACATGTATCTCTAGTCTATTGATCTATCATTTCTCTATGTTTTAGTTATTGCTCTAGCATTCACTTATATTCCAGTTTATTGTTCTAGCATGCACATGTATTTCTGTTCATTGCTAGTTGTACCATTGATGATGATATATGCTCTCCAGTATTTCTATTTCCAGTATTTTATTTTACCTATGTTCTTATTGCCAGTATTTATATCCATCTTGTATTTCTTTACACTGTATTATAGTTTTTGTCAATATACATGAAACTGCTGTTAGTACTTGTACTTTGCTCCATCCTGACTGGAAATATTTTTCCAGACCGCGACTTAGAGGACTTGTTTCCGGCATACTTGGAGACTTGGATGTTATTGATTGCAGGTTAGACTATTTATTGATTGTTAGACTTGTGTTATATTTCATTTATTTTCTTCAATATCTCATCGTGCTTTAGTTTCTGTGATTGAGTATTCCATATTATATTGTGATATCTGTGTCTCCTTATGGAGTTGGATATTCGTGTGAGATTGATTAGATAGAGTATTGACCTAGACAGCGTTCTACCATCGATGTTGCGGCGTAGGCTGGACGTACCCATGCAATCGTGCCCAAATTCTGGGTGTGGGTCATGACACATTTTTAGTGGTGGCCCATACAGGTCAGACTTTGCAAGTAGTGCGATGTCGTGGTAGTGCAACATCTTAGTTATACTACTGCGTGCCTGTGAAAGGATATAGTACATAGGATACTAGGATGAGAGAGGATACTTAATCACAAATTCTTGAGAGATTCCTGGGATGACCCTTGAGAATCTTATTATAATTTCTAATTTAAATCCTTTTCCTTATTTTCGTCCGTTCTCACTTGTTGATATCGAATTTGATTCTTGTTGATCAGTTGTTAAATTTAATTATTGGTGTCGTTGTTGAGTTTAATTTTATATCGAGATAAATTTTATGGACTAAATCACGGTATCATCTGATAACATATGTTGATGAGGACAGTAACAAAGGTAAAACGTCTACTTTGGTTATGGAGCCTAGAGTTTATTGCAGCCACATTAGCTGTCGTAGCGGAAACGTAGGTACCTGACTTCGGATGTATATATCTTAGTTATGAATTTAGAGTTTCTCGCAGCCATACCGGTTGGCGTGGTGAGGATTCTAGATGACATGATTATAGAGTTGCATACCTTAGTTATGGAACCTATCGTTTATCGCAGCTATGCTCACTAGCGTGGCGAGGATTCTGAGTGTCATGATTTCGGACAGACGTGTATGATTATCAGGTTGTATCTTAAATTGGTTCTTAAAGTATAATCTCAATACTTATCTACTTCTATTATTATAGGACCTTGTTCCATCATTTTCTTTGCTAGCAGTAGAGTTACCTTCAGTTCCTTCTTGAGCTTCTTTCAATAAGGGTTCCCTATTAGTGTGATAATTGGTGACTTGAAATTAGGTCTATGTCTTGTATCAATATTGACTGAGTATGGCTTATGAGTCTGTAATTGTTTCTTGGTTGGACATGTGAGCAGTAGGCATCAATCTAAAGATAACCCATAGCGTAGTACCTTGTAGCAATAGTTCTATAATATGTGTCATTATAGTTAGTATTGGTACTATAGGTAGAAGGAGGAGTAAAGAGTATCAATGATGGTTCCAAGAGTTAGTATCAGAGTCAGCATACCAGTCTTGGATAGTTATGAATTTATGTAGCTGGGTGATCCATGTAAACAATTAAGTATCAAGGAAATTGTGTTGAAAATTAATGGAGCATGCTATTCAATTTGATGGTTGATACTTTGGTGTGTCAAGAGTAAAGAAATGTATACGCATAAAAGGTATTAATGAGTGTGCTATGGGTAGAGAAATATCAAGATTGGTCATGAAAGGTATGAAGTGTATCACAGATTAGTGTATCAGCCTGTAAAAGGTTTAAGAGGAGATAAGTATACATCAATCGAGATATGGAACCATATGCCTGCCTTTGAGAGTGAAGTAAAATATGTGTTATAGAAAGTGCAAGTGATCATGAGTTCTAGTGAGTGTGATGAGGTGATCTAATAATGAAGCTAGTGTTACTATACTAAGAGTGCTAAAATGTTCTATATCAAGGATTAGTTGAGCAATATGCTAGTAACAGTAAGTACCTCGTGTGATGATCATAGATTTGTGTATCAGTTAATGTGGATAGAAAATTATTGGAAGTAATAGTGCAAGTAATCCAGGCTGTACAAATTTTAGTACACAGTTGAGGGTTGTAGACACTTGGTGTATTTGTGTGTACCTTGAGTGTTAGAGACTGTGGATAAATATATATGTATACTTAGATAGATGTGTATTTGAATTTATAATATGAAGATTGGAAATAAATTTCAATTTAAAGAATTGTTTGAAGAGTTGAGATTTTATGATATTAAAATTTTGAGGATTCAAATTCAATTCAATAAACATAGTCAAATCTCACACGAATATCCAACTCCATAAGGAGACACAGATATCACAATATAATATGGAAGACTCAATCACAGAAACTAAAGCACGATGAGATATCGAAGAAAATAAATGAAATACAACACAAGTCTAACAATCAATAAATAGTAGAAACTGCAATCAATAACATCCAAGTCTCCAAGTATGCCGGAAACAAGTCCTCTAAGTCACGGTCGGGAAAAATATTTCCAGTCAGGATGGAGCGAAGTACAAGCACTAACGGCAGTTCCATGTATATTGACAAAAACTATAATATAGTATAAAGAAATATAAGATGGATATAAATACAGGCAATAAGAACACATGTGAATTAAATACTGGAAATAGAAATACTGGAGAGCATATATCATCATCAATGGTACAACTAGCAATGAACAGTAATACATGTGCATGATAGAACAATGAACTGGAATATAAGTGAATGCTAGAGCAATAACTAGAACATAGAGAAATGTTATATCAATAGACTAGAGATACATGTATAGACTATCTAGCTAAGTGTGTGAAACATTAGCATATCTTGTGATCGGCTTGGGACTGATCAGGCTTGCTATGTATGACTAGCTATGATTCATGTAAGGTCAGACTAACCATCCGAATAGCTATGATGCAAGCAATAGTCAGGCTAATCATACATAATAGGCTATGAGGCATGTAATGGTCAGGCTGCACTGACGTGAGGTGTGGGTGAGCTATGATGCATGTAGAGTTGGTTATGTTCACAAAATCTACTAATATTTCCCCGTCCCCAGCTAGCACGATGGATTCCAATCACGACTCCTCGTGATCGGTCTCGATAATGCCAACTCGTGTATACATAGTGTCAGAATCATGTACGCTATACAACTAGAATCATAGAGATAATCAACTTAATAAAAACTGTCAGAGAATGTACTCGCTTGGGGTCCTGCTGCTGGCAATACCAATATCCTGTTTCCAAAGTCTCACAGAACAATCCAATGGTCCTATATACAAATAATATAATACAATATAGCATCAGCCATTATACTAGCACACGTACAATTATAAATACACTAAGCTCAGGGGCTACGCTAGGTATGACACTGGTCAACTAGCAGGGTTGAGTGTGTGTCTAACTGCACGGGTGTCACGTCTACAAATGCTGTGCATAATTAGACAGTCAAACTACACATGTCTTGCCAGTACGTCAGTGTACACAAGGCAGACAGATCACTAATACTCAGGGTCACATGGTCATGTGCAAATACAGGGCATCCATAATTAACACTCATGGTCTTATGCAACTACGGGATATCCACAGCTATACCTAGGGTCATGTAGTATATTTACAAATTAGTCATAACTATTACTAGCATTTAATTACCATAGAATATATATATATATATATATATATATATATATATATATATTTATATATATGTATATATATATATATTTATATATATGTATATATATATATATATACCAATTACACACGTATACATAAAATTACGAGAGGACAGTTCAAACCTGTGCACGTGCACTAGATCAACGATGACGACGATGATGACGATGATGATGATGATGATGATGGTTATGGTGATGATGATGATTATGGTGATGATGATGATGATGATGGCCGGAGTGGAGCTCAGGTGAGGCTGCTGGGGGTGCTGCAAAGTTGAGAATGGGGTTGCCGGGAACGACGAGGTATTAATGGTGATGGTGTTAGCCGGGGTGGCTCGGGAGCGGGTGGTTGTGAAGTCGTGGGGGAGAGTCTCAGGAGGAGGAGGATAGCTCGGGAATGTCGGTGAGGAAAGGTGGTTGTGACGTGGGGAAGTCCGGTTGCTGCTGCACCGGTAGAGTCGTTCAGATGATGTCGAGGAGGGCTCAGCCGAGGTGCTGGGGATAAAGTCCGGCGGGTTCATTCAAGGGATGGTGAGAGTCATCGAGAAGGATGAGGCATGGTGGGGTTCGGCTGCTCCGGTCTGGCTTCCGGCGGGGGGATGAGGTGAGCTCGTCGACGGAAGAAGATGGGAGGAAAATGGGGTGGAAGGAAGAGAACAGGGAGAGGAGGGTTGTGTGCAGATCGAGCCCGGCGTCTCAGGAAGTCGGGGACGGAGGCGGCGGCAGAGGCGGTGATCACCAGAGGGAGGAGGTGAGTGGAGAGGGTGATGATGAATAGTTTAGGGTTAAGGTTAGGTTATTGTTTGATGAGGGATGGTGAAGATGATGTAAATTATAATGGAGAGAGGAGAGTTGCATAAAGGAGGAGATGGTGTTGACTACCTAGGGATTAGGGTCGGCCATGTGCCTCATTGGGATGGGGTTGGCATTGGAAAAAGGGTTAGGATGAGATATATTTATAAGGAAATGTGTGGGGTGAGGATGTTGCTCCATTTGAATGTATGGCCAAGATTCATCATGAGGGAGAGAGTACAACAAAAGGGGAGAGAGGGAGAGAGAGTTGAACGTTCAAAGGGAGGAGGGGGTGATTCTTCATGTCCCTTGACCAATAGGATGGTGACACATCATTGCATTTTTGCAATAAAGTCCCCCAACAATTGAAAAATTGCACAAAAGTAGATTTTTGGATTAAATGAGAAAAAACACCATGTTTGGTGTGATATATTGGCTAAAACGGGTGTGTGGTGTTTAGTATGAGTCTTGAGGGTGTGAATGGGGTTTTGGTTTGGTGTTGGGTCTAGTTTTGGGTCAAGTTGGGTCCATACACTAATTTAATTAAAATTAGTGTAAACGGTGTTCTTAAATTAATTAGAAGTACATGGAAATAAAATTAGGTGGGACACAAGTATCATGGGCGTAGAAGACTTAGAGTAGAATATCATCATAATTTGGGCTGCACAAAATGGGTCGAGATTGTGTCTCCAATTTCGATTGGAACGCACAAGGATACAAAGTCGAATTTATTTATAATTAAAAATAAACGTTCGCGACGAATATTGTGCGACTAAAAAGAAGCACAAGAGAGCATATCTATGAGTTACACAAAGGTCAGAATGGGAGACGGGCACGTCTAGGACAACGGTGTAAAATTTGTTGGAAGGCAAAAGCTAGTGTAGCGCTCCCAATATCGAAGCAACGGTAAGGCACAACAATTAAATAAAATCACCGTAATAAATTATAATACCCAAATAATTAATCCCGAATTAATACAAACTTAAATGATGACCCTATATTTGGTCAGGGGTCATCTAGTGGGCTTCTAGGTCTAGTCTACTAACTCATGCATTAAAGAACACTATATATATATATATATATATATATATATATATATATATATATATATATCATGCAATTATTTAAAAATAAACATACACAATACTTATAATATATAAAATGACAAAATTACCCTTATTTTTAGAATGTGGTAGTGAAAAGTCTACCCTCCTTAGAAAATTTTTGTCCTCGAAATTTAAGATCCTCTATTGTTGTATTTATTTATTCCTTTATATTTTACCATCAAAATTTAAATTCATCACCAATAATTATGAAGTAAATCCATATTGTTATTACATAAAATCTTCAAAATTCTATAAATATTATATTCTTGAAATTCTTTAAATATAAATTCAAATTCCATTCTTATCATAATCTTCTCCAAAATTTTAAGTTAATAACTAAATACTCAAAAAATTTAATATCCAATCCTCCAATTGAAATCCAATCAATGCATATATATAAAATTTAAAATCCTTATCCCAAAAATTTGAATCCAAACTCTAATCCATTAGTGATCTTATTCCTCGATTTTTTTTCCACACAATACTTAACCAATGCAATACTTATGAAATCTTCCAATACAATATTCAAAATATAAATTTATATCTTGCAGTCAAATAAATATAACGATAATCTCCTTAATTTCCTCGAATTTTAATGACAAATTCAATCATATCATAATCTTCATAAAAAAACAATAATTTAACAAAAATCGTCAATTCTGCCATATTAAATTCTCAACTCTTTATTTAAATTAATATTTATCCTCAAAATTTAAGGCACCTTGTCTCTCTCTGTCCAGTCATAACTTCTTCATTAATCTCCACTATGGTCAAACCCCTAACGATCATAGTCTAAGAAAATCCTACTTATAGTCACACAAGATGCAATCTAGAGAAAACATGCTTGATTATGGTCACTTTCGTCATGGTATTACAGTCTCTGTCGGGGTGTACTACTAAATACATTCTAGCAAGAGAATCATTGATACAAACTATGGTACTAAGTAATCAATCAATCAATCAAACAGACAAAAAAGGAACAGAAGGAAAGGACAGAACATAGCCTTCTAACCCATCAGTTGGATATCTTTATCCTCTATCATACACTTAACTCTGGCACATTCATTCACAAATTCCTATCCCTATACACTGATACCCATATCAACTAATCACTAGTCCACAAGATATCCATGGATACGTCCTCATTGCACACACATGTTTACTAATACCAAAATCTGATACCAAGAACCTCTAACACAACCATAGGTCAATTTCATCCAAGTTTAATACCTCTATCCCTTTAGGTACCACCGATTCTACTACTAGCACACCCACTGCTAGCTCTCTTACCTACTGTAATTGTTTATACTAGTTGTTCTTATCACTCAAGTGCACGCCAAGTGCAAAATAACACACTAAGTACTATTCCCTCTAATACAACTCTAGATGGATAACCAAGTCAGTTTGCAGTGCCATCTCAGGCATACTCAAGCCAACAGATCCTTACACATGCACTCCATCCACTCATATACTGATATACATTTCTTACCCACTATAAAATTTTATCCTCAAAATAAAATCTTTAAAATTTAACTTCTCGAACAATTTAAAATAAAATGCATATGCTTTCCTCAAAAGTCAAATAAAAAATTTTAATCACTTCCAAAAATCCTTATAGCTTTGACTATGTTTATTGAATTGAATTTGAATACTCAAAATTTTAATATCATAAAATCTCAACTCTTCAAAAAATTCTTTAAATTAAAATTTATTTCCAATCTTCATATTATAAATTCAAATACACATCTATCTAAGTATACATATATATTTATCCACAGTCTCTAACACTCAAGGTACACACAAATACACCAAGTGTCTACAACCCTCAACTGTGTACTAAAATTTGTACAGCCTGGATTACTTGCACTATTACTTCCAATAATTTTTTATCCACATTAACTGATACACAAATCTACGATCATCACACGAGGTACTTACTGTTACTAGCATATTGCTCAACTAATCCTTGATATAGAATATTTTAGCACTCTTAGTATAGTAACACTAGCTTCATTATTAGATTACCTCATCACACTCACTAGAACTCATGATCACTTGCACTTTCTATAACACATATTTTACTTCACTCTCAAAGGCAGGCATATGGTTCCATATCTCGATTGATGTATACTTATCTCCTCTTAAACCTTTTACAGGCTGATACACTAATCTGTGATACACTTTATACCTTTCATGACCAATCTTGATATTTCTCTACCCATAGCACACTCATTAATACCTTTTATGCGTATACATTTCTTTACTCTTGACACACCCAAGTATCAACCATCAAATTGAATAGCATGCTCCATTAATTTTTAACATAATTTCCTTGATACTTAATTGTTTACATGGATTACCCAGCTACATAAATTCATAACTATCCAAGACTGGTATGCTGACTCTGATACTAACTCTTGGAACCATCATTGATACTCTTTACTCCTCCTTCTACCTATAGTACCAATACTAACTATAATGACACATATTATAGAACTATTGCTACAAGGTACTACGCTATGGGTTATCTTTAGATTGATGCCTACTGCTCACATGTCCAACCAAGAAACAATTACAGACTCATAAGCCATACTCAGTCAATATTGATACAAGACACAGACCTAATTTCAAGTCACCAATTATCACACTAATAGGGAACCCTTATTGAAAGAAGCTCAAGAAGGAACTGAAGGTAACTCTACTGCTAGCAAAGAAAATGATGGAACAAGGTCCTATAATAATAGAAGTAGATAAGTATTGAGATTATACTTTAAGAACTAATTTAAGATACAACCTGATAATTATACACGTCTGTCCGAAATCATGATACTCAGAATCCTCGCCACGCTAGTGAGCATAGCTTGCGATAAACGATAGGTTCCATAACTAAGGTATGCAACTCTATAATCATGTCATCTAGAATCCTCACCACGCTAACCGGTATGGCTGCGAGAAACTCTAAATTCATAACTAAGATATGTACATCCGAAGTCAGGTCCCTACGTTTCTGCTACGACAGCTAATATGGCTGCGATAAACTCTAGGCTCCATAACCAAAGTAGACGTTTTACCTTTGTCACTGTCCTCATCAACATATGTCATCAGATGATACCGTAATTTAGTCCATAAAATTTATCTCGATATAAAATTAAACTCAACAACGACACCAATAATTAAATTTAACAACTGATCAACAAGAATCAAATTCGATATCAACAAGTGAGAAAGGACAAAAATAAGGAAAAGGATTTAAATTAGAAATTATAATAAGATTCTCAAGGGTCATCCCAGGAATCTCTCAAGAATTTGTGATTAAGTATCCTCTCTCATCCTAGTATCCTATATACTATATCCTATCACAGGCACGCAGTAGTACAACTAAGATGTTGCACTACCACGATATCGTACTACTTGCAAAGCCTGACCTGCATGGGCCACCACTAAAAATGTGTTATGACCCACACCCAGAATTTGGGCACGATTGCATGGGTACGTCCAGCCTACGCCGCAATATCGATGGTAGAACGCTGTCTAGGTCAATACTCTATCTAATCAATCTTACACGAATATCCAACTCCATAAGGAGACACAGATATCACAATATAATATGGAATACTCAATCATAAAAACTAGAGCACGATGAGATATCGAAGAAAATAAATGAAATATAACACAAGTTTAACAATTAATAAATAGTCTAACCTGCAATCAATAACATCCAAGTCTCCAAGTATGCCGGAAACAAGTCCTCTAAGTCGCGGTCTGGAAAAATATTTCCAGTCAGGATGGAGCAAAGTACAAGCACTAACAGCAGTTTCATGTATATTGACAAAAACTATAATACAGTGTAAAGAAATACAAGATGGATATAAATACTGGCAATAAGAACATCGGTAAAATAAAATACTGGAAATAGAAATACTGGAGAGCATATATCATCATCAATGGTACAACTAGTAATGAACAGAAATATATGTGCATGCTAGAACAATAAACTGGAATATAAGTGAATGCTAGAGCAATAACTAGAACATAGAGAAATGATAGATCAATAGACTAGAGATACATGTATAGACTATCTAGCTAAGTGTGTGAAACATCAGCATATCATGTGATCGGCTTGAGACTGATCAGGCTTGCTATGTATGACTAGCTATGATTCATGTAAGGTCAGGCTAACCATCCGGATAGCTATGATGCAAGCAATAGTCAGGCTAATCATACATAACAGGCTATGGGGCATGTAATGGTCAGGCTGCACCGACGTGAGTTATGGGTGAGCTATGATGCATGTAGAGTTGGGTATGATCACATAATCTACTAATATTTTCCCGTCCCAAGCTAGTACGATGGAATCTAATCACGACTCCTCGTGATCGGTCTCGATGATGCCAACTCGTGTATACATAGTGTCAGAATCATGTACGCTATACAACTAGAATCATAGAGATAATCATCATAATAAAAACGGTCAAAGAATGTACTCGCCTGGGGTCCTGTTGTTGGCAATACCAATATCCTATTTCCAAAGTCTCGCAGAATAATCCAATGGTCCTATATACATATAATATAATACAATATAATATCAGCCATTACACTAGTACACGCATAATTATAAATACACTGAGCTCAGGTGCTACGCTAGGTATGACACTGGTCAACTAGCAGGGTCAAGTGTGTGTCTAACTGCACAGGTGTCACGTCTACAAATACTGTGCATAATTAGACGGTCAAACTACACATGTCTTGCCAGTACGTCAGTGTACACAAGGCAGACAGATCACTAATTCTCAGGGTCACATGGTCATGTACAAATATAGGGCATCCATAATTAACACTCATAGTCTCATGCAACTATGGGATATCCACAGCTATACCTAGGGTCTTACAGTACATATACAAATTAGTCATAACTATTACTAGTATTTAATTACAATATAATATATATATATATATATATATATATATATATATATATATATATATATATATACCAATCACACACATATGCATAAAATTACGAGAGGGAAGTTCAAACCTGTGCACGTGCACTAGATCGACGATGATGATGATGATGATGACGATGATGATGATGATGATAATGATGATGATGATGATGGTGGTGGTGGTGATAATGATGATGGTTATGGTGATGATGATGATTATGGTGATGATGATAATGATGGCTGAAAAGGAGCTCAGCGAGGATGCTGGGGGTGCTGCGAAGTCGAGAATGGGGCTGTCAAGAACGACGAGGTATTAATGGTGATGGTGTTAGCCAGAGTAGCTCGGGAGCAGGTGGTTGTGAAGTCGTGGGGGAAAGTCTCAGGCGGAGGAGGATAGCTCGGGAACAGCAATGAGGAGAGGTGGCTATGACATGGGGAAGTCCGGTTGCTGTTGCTCCGGTGGAGTCATTCAGATGATATCGAGGAGGGCTCGACCGAGGTGTTAGGGATAAAGTCCGACGGGTTCAGTCAAGGGATGGTGAGATTCGTCGAGGAGGATGAGGCGTGGTGGGGTTCGGCTGCTAAGGTCGGGCTTTCGGCGGGGGATGAGGTGAGCTCGTCGACGAGAGGAGATGGAAGAAGAACAGGGTGGAAGAAAGAGAACAGGGAGAGGAGGGCTATGTGCAGGTCGAGCCCGGCCGCTTAGGAAGTCGGGGACGGAGGCGGCGGCAGAGGCGGTGATCACCGCAGGGAGGAGGTGAGTGGAGAGGGTGATGATGAATAGTTTAGGGTTAGGGTTCGGTTATTATTTTATGAGGGATGTTGATGATGATATAAATTATAATGGAGAGAGGAAAGTTGCATGAGGAAGGAGATGGTGTTGACTACCTAGGGATTAGGGCCGGCCATGTGCCTCATTGGGATGGGGTTGGCATTGGGAAAAGGGTTAGGATGAGATATATTTGTAAGAAAATGTGTGGGGTGAGGATGTTGCTCCATTTGAATGTATGGCCAAGATTCATCATGAGGGAGAGAGTCAAGAGAGGGAGAGATAGTTGAACGGTCAAAGGGAGGAGGGGGTGATTCTTCATGTGCCTTGACTAATAGGATGGTGACACCTCATTTTATTTTTGCAATAAAGTCCCCCAACAATTAGAAAATTGCACAAAAGTGGGTTTTTGGATTAAATGAGGGAAAATACCATGTTTGGTGTGATGTATTGGCTAAAAAGGGTGTGTGGTGTTTAGTATGAGTCTTGAGGGTATGAATGAGGGTTTGGTTTGGTGTTGGGTCTAGTTTTGGGTCAATTTGGGTCCTTACACTAATTTAATTAAAATTAGTATAAATGGTGTTCTTAAATTAATTAGAAGTACATGGGACTAAAATTAGGTGGGACACAAGTGTCATGGACATAGAAGACTTAGAATAGAATATTATCATAATTTGGATTGCACAAAATGGGCCGAGATTGTGTCTCTAATTTTGATTGGAACGCACAAGGATACGAAGTCGAATTTATTTAGAACTAAAAAGAAGCACAAGAGAGCATATTTATAAGTTACACAAAGGTCAGAATGGGAGACGGGCACGTCTAGGACAAAGGTGTGAAATTTATTGGAAGGCAAAAGCTAGTGTAGCGCTCGCAATATCGAAGCAACAGTAAGGCACAACAATTAAATAAAATTACCGTAATAAATTATAATACCCAAATAATTAATCCCGAATTAATACAAACTTAAATCATGACCCTATATTTGGTCAGGGGTTCATCTAGTGGGTTTCTAGGTCTAGTCTACTAACTCATGCATTAAAGAACACTATACATATAACATATATATATATATATATATATATATATATATATATATATATATATATATATATATATACACATATCATGCAATTTTTTAAAAATAAACATACACAATACTTATAATATATAAAATGACAAAATTACCACTATTTTTAAAATGTGGTAGTGACACGATCCTAGGTTGAATAGGTACATAACAGAAGTATATATATAGAAAGAACACATGCAAATAATATATCAGGATCTCTGCAGGTTTGCAAGGTACACTTGCTTGGGCTCTGAACTCCGTCAGTTACTCCTATAAAAGTGGAATCTCCAAATACGTCTCCGGATACTGAAAGAAACATCACCATTACTCTCAGAATACTTGAAATAGCTAGGATTGACTACCCATAAGCCCAATTTGGACACAGGGGTAGAATTGACAGTTTCTGGTCAAAGTATGGCCCATATGTGGCCCACTTCACACCAAAAAATATGTCAGAGATAAAGTTCTCCAAATTCGTCAAACTTAGTGTCTATGAGTCCATAACGATGATATGAATCAAATGAAATATCCAAAACTAGATTCCGATGAGATGGACACGAAATCACCTGACAAGTAAAATCGTGGGGCCCCCAAAATGGTATTTCTTCAACATTCTCAGAATCGAACCAAACTTGAGTCACAGAAGCAGCATAATGCTACGAATCCGATGGCATAAGTTTTGTTGTAAAACGACAAGCACACACAAAATTATGATGAGTGTCAGAACATGTCGATACGGTGTTTTTTTGACGGATACGCATTGATTCCGGTGTGTATGCACATCCAAATCAACTTTCGCAAAATTTTACACGTCCGCGTTGATGATACGGGCCTTTAGGTGCAATTAGTATACGATAAAGTTACCTCGTTTAGCGGGACGTACCCCATTTTAAGAAAATTTGGCTTTAAGAAATCAAGTTTTTTGACGGATTTCAACAGCAAATAAAACACAGTATACATCAAATTAAAATAAAGTAATTAAAGAGCTTAAAACTCGGTTATGTTGTCTAAATTATTGTTCAAGTAGAATTTTAATATCGCATGCCGTTATGAAGATAACGGGACTCAAACACGCGTACTTGAAATAGTTACTACCACTTTTAGTTACCTAATTAGCCCTATGTTGTGTTTGAAATCTCAAGGCGTGGTCACATGAGAATTTTTCTTAAGATATCGTACAAAGTACGAGCACGCTAGATACGAATCCATGAAAGTCAAATATGGATTCACCCAAACATGTATGCAACATTCAGTCAATCAATATCCTAGCCACGCTTTGGTAGTTGACTCACTTATTATGCCCGTGCTTGAGAAATAATATATATATTTATAATATTACGTATTCAGGAATTTGGAGGCATTCTTGATGCACAATCCAAATATAATCACTTAATACGTGACACGATGTGTCGCATCTCGGCGCACATTAAATTATAAACAATTATCAGGCAATAGTGGTATCATCACGGATACAGTATTCGAGTACAATTACCAATTATACATCGGGTCACATGAATCAAGAAGACATTCAATCAAAATATACAAGGCCACATGGGTCTATTGGCCCATGGAAAGTCTAGGCTGCATGAACCACTTGGCCGCATGATAAGTCCTGGCTGCATATAAAGTCAGTCTGCATAAACCACTTGGCCGCATGATAAGTCCTGGCTGCATATGAAGTCAGTCCGCATGAACCACTTGGTCGCTTGATGTAGCATCCCGTTCCCCCTATTCGGGGAGCGCGGCTAAAAAATACTTGGTATCGTTCAATCGGGATAGATTGAATCAAGATCCTTTCCTCGTTATGGATTGGTTTCTTCAGAATCAGGTCCCACTTTCAACGGATCGTGCCTCAAGGAAGGACTTGGCGGCAGAGTCGAGAGAGGACTTTCCGTTGCGTTGATTTTTTTGCCCATTTTCGAATGCCGCTCGGTTGCCTTCTTGTTGGTTTTGTGACTTGTATTTTTTTTGAACGGTTTCGATGGATTTCATTATCTTCATTCTTTGGATTTCGTATTTCGTATCGAACCCTTAGAGACCAAAGCAGGAGGAGATATTGATCATATGTTGGTGCGTGTAGGTGATCGTGTAGGCTACGCGCAAGCGGAGTCTTGAAGATCTTCCTGTTCTCTCTTTTTGATTCACCAACTTGTGAGTGGATTTACTTCAATTGGCACCCTTCTTCTAAATCTTTATTCCTAATATATTGACTCGTTTGTGCATTTCGATCAACGATACCAAAAGAATAAAATTGAGTCAAGATAAAAGAAAAAGTAGACTTGAAACACTTATAATGCTTATCACATAAAAGTTTCACACGATCACATTATTGCGTGCTTGTCCGCTATATATATAGCGACTTTGTGCTCAGTTATAGTTAGAACTTATTCATCTATAACTGTTTCAATGGGTAGTGCAAATTGTAAATGTGATCATTGAGCAAGGTAGCCTAGACTATGAAAAATGCATAAAGTTTAATTACTTATATTGCTTTGAAGTGCTTAAATTGATAACTTAGCTTGTAGATATGGCACGATCAAGGACAACTTGTGCACAAAAGATGTCATTCTATGAACGGTCATTGGGGCACTGGGACCGCTTCGACCCGGGTAGAACATTTGCTAGTGTAGTCCTAGCATTGGATGGGCCGTGCGTCCACCAAGGGCTAGCTACCCGAAGCAGAATAGAAGCCGACCCATCTCTCGTCTGACCAAGTGATGTATTATGTATATTTAAACTGTGCAGACTAACTATGTCTTCGTGGCAGGGAGGGTCATGGTAAGTTTTGTACTGGTGATTCAGACGGTCCAGGTAAAGTCACCGAACGGCGGCACATTTTGTTATGTCATTCCCTTCTATCGTATATAATGAATTGAACTAAGGCAAGATAGAAAGATCACATAATAATAATGTTGCATGTTTACATGAATATGATGTCAATTTTGGTACGTTGGGTTAGCTCGCCCTAACCGGTACTCTTCTAAGTACTGACCCTCGTTGCAGCAGGTTCCCCGAGCTGAGGCGAAGCGACGAGGAGCTGAAGCTTCCCCCAACCCTCTACTGATCTGACGCGTTCGTGTTTTGTGTCTTTTGAAGCTCAAGTACATAATCACAAGGAGCCCGCACATATCTTTTGAAGCTCCTAGGCGATGGTGCTAACTCGCACCCAAGGTGGTTTGCGTATTTTAAAATATTACTAAGGATGTAATGTATGGATCGGCTATCTCATTTTACTTCAAAGTTTTAAGCCCATGCGGCGTTGTCACCCCCACATTTCAGATTAGGGGTATTTTTGTCTTTTTATAATTAATGTGTAAATGATTGCATGATAATTAATTATATTTAAATTGTTGTGATTTTATTTGATTGTTGCACTTTACCGTTGCTTCGATAATTAGAGCACTACACTAGCCATTATCTTCCAACATATTTCACACCCTTGTCCTAGACGTGCCAGACATTCATTCTGATCCTTGTGTGACTCATAACTATGTCTTGTTGTGCTTCATTTTAGTCGCACAACATTCGTCGCAACCGATTGTATTTAATTTTATATAAATCAAACCTTGTATCCTTGTGCGTTCTAATCGAAATTGGAGACACAATCTCGACCCATTTTGTGCAACCCAAATTAGGGTAATATTCTATTCTGAGTCTACTTCATTCGTGTTATTTGTGTTCTACTTCATTTCAGTCCCTCGTACTTCTAATTAATTTTAGAACACCATTTGTATTTATTTTTAATTAAATTAAATCATAAACCTTACCTTGTATAATTTACCAATTGTTGGGCACTTTGTGCAAAAGTGCATTAAGGTATCCACCCCGTTGGATACGATACGTAAATAACTCATTTATCCTTCATGTGTATTTTTCTATAATTTTTGAGAGTGTGCAATACAACATCAACATCCTTGAACCATGGCCCTCTAAACCTTGAACCAATGCATCATAGCCATTTATTTTAATTTATTTGAATCATAGCTCTTGAAATACCTACATAAGAAGACCCTTTTCCCAAGGGGTTGACCAAAGTCAAATTTTTCTAGGTGAAACCAACCCCCCTTCATATATAAACTCCTTTTCTTTACTTTTTCCTTTTTTTCTATTGCCTAAACCTAATACCAGCCGACCACCCTCTTTCCTATTCATCTCCTTCCTCCCGTCGTCCCACCAGAGCTCGCCAGAGCTTAGCCTTGTCAACCCGCTGCCTAGCACCCCCTCGACCAGACGAACCCCACCGCCTCCATCCCGCTCGCAGCAACCCGCTGAACCCGCCTGTACCGCTGCACCAGAAGCCGACGCCATCCCGCTGTCCCCGACTTCGTCCCTGTCAATGCTGACTTGCTAGAGCCTGAAAGACCCCTCCTCCGCGTCGATATCCTTCGACGACTTGACGAACCGCTGTTGAAGACGAGCACAACTGCACGACGCTACATCGAGCCGCTGTCCACGCCTACACTCGACCGGACGGACGACGACCCGCCACACCTGAGCACGTGACACCTGCTCGACGGAGAAGCCGTAGCCACTACGACTCTAGACCCCGCCTATCCTCGACCACGTCGACCATCCAGACCGTTCACCTGAATGCCGTGAACCTCGTTGAGCCATCCCGTCGATCGGACCTACGGTACGCCTGACTGAACGCAGAACTCGCTAGAGACGCTGCCAACCGCCGGATTCTTTGACACAGCAATAGTAGGAGCAGCCGAGCACCCCCTTCGTGACGACCTCGACATGCATGTCTCGTCCCACGTACCCAGGTACGAGTTCCCTCTTGCGTATATGTACACGTACGCGCATAAGCGTATTTTATCATCGTTTTACATACGTATTTAGCCGTAGTGTGTTTAGTATATGATGGTATATTAGTATATAATTGGTATGTACGTATTGGCATACGTATTAGTGTATGTTTAAATGTATATTAGTATATATATATATTTATATATATAGTATAATTCTCAATTAGTATATATACATACGTATATGTATTGTACATGTATCCCTAGTACATGTTTTATATATATATATATATGTACATAGTATAAATTCTATTAAGTATGTATATACATATATCTATTATATGTGTAATTAATTAGTATTATTGTATATGTAGTTCATAATATGTATTATATGTCTATGTACTAGATGGCCCGAGTGTAACCACGGATACCCTATAGTTACATTGACCTGTGACCACGTAGTATGATAGCAGACTGCCATATGTACATCGACGTACTGGTAAGACCTGTATCATTGACTTTCTGTTATGCATAGCAACTACAGACGTGGCACCCCTGTCGTAGTCTCTGAGATCATTGTGTTTTGATTGTGTGTGTTAGTGTAATGTCTGATGCAATATTGTATTATACGATATGCCTATAGGACTGTTGGATCAATCAGAGATACTTTGGAACCGGACATTGGTATTGCCAGCTAAGGACCACAGGCGAGTACATTCTCTGACAGTTTTCATTATGTTGATTATCTCTATAATTCTAGTTGTATAGCGTACATGATTTTGACACTGTTGTTTACATGAGTTGGCATCATCGAGACCTGTCACGAGTAGTCATGATTTGGAATCCATCGTGCTAGATGGAGAAAACATGGAAATATTAGTAGCTTATGTGATCATACCCAACTTTACATGAATTATAGCTCACCCACACCTCACGTCGGTGCAGCCTGACCATTACATGCCTCGTAGCCTGTTATGTATAATTAGCCTGACTATTGCTTATATAATAGCTTTTCGGATGGTTAGCCTGACCTTACATGAATCATAACTAGTCATACATAGCAAGCTTGATCAGTCCCAAGCCGATCACATGATATGCTGATGTTTCACACACTTAGTTTAGATGTTCTTGACATATATCTCAAGTATATTGATCTAGTATTCCTTATGTTCTAGTCATGGTTCTAGCATTCACTTATATACCAGTTCATTATTCTAGCGTGAACTTGTATTTCTATTTCATTGCTAGATGTACATTGATGATGACATATGCTCCAGTACTTCATTATTCCAGCATTTCTTTATTCCAGTATTTTTTATTGCCAGTATTTATATCTGTCTTGTATTTCTTTACACTATGTTATAGTTTTTATCAATATATGTGGAACTGCTGTTAGTGCTTGTACTTCGTTCCAATCCTGACTGAATATTTTTTCCAGAGGATCTTGAGGATTTCTGTACTACACACTATTGACTGGGTATAAATGTATACTACACACTAGAGATCTTAGAGGAGACTATTCCTTTAGAGGAGACATTACCTGCAGCTATCTAGGTGGTATTTATCTTATACACTGAGATATATTTGAGGTTATTGAGTTTATGTTAGACTTATTCTTAGTTACATTGAGACTTATGGAGACTTTATGTTGGACAGTTAGACTGTAGTTTATCTTTATTTTGAGACATTGTGTTTGACTATGTCTTTCTTCTTATCTCTTATCGTGCCTTATACTTTTATAGTTGTTGTGATTGAGTTTATATTATGAGATATTGTGAGATTGTATATTATCCTCCTTATGGAGATGGATGTCATTGACAGGTATTTAGTTATATAGTATTATTGAGACCTAGACATCGTTCTACCACCGATGCTACGGCGTAGGCTGGACGTACCCGTGCACTCGTGCCACTATATCGGGTGTGGGTCGTGACACATTTTTAGTGGTGGCCCATACAGGTCGAGTTTCGTAAGTTATGTGATATCGTGGTAGTGCGACAACTTAGTTGTACTACTGTGAGACTGCAATAGGATATAGGAAATAGGATTTAGGATGAGAGTATGCTCAATCACACTAGGGAATTCTGATCTTCACAATGCTATTCTAATTGATTGCTTCATTTAGAATTTTACTGCCCTTTCTTGATGATATCGTATCTATCACCTAAATTGATTCTTTCGATTTGTCTTCAGGATGCCGCCGAATACTAGATCCATGAGAGTGGGAGCATCAACTTCAGAGGGGTCTGCCACCTCTCGACCTGACGAACAGACACCTGGAGTTCCTCCTACATCTCCTGTTCATATGGGAGTATCTGTATCTAAAGAGATTCCTCCTCCACCTATTTAGAGGATTGCCCTAGCTATGACGTACAACCTTCCACCACCACCGATACCGATTCTCGGAGGAGTGCCCATTAATGGAGCACAGATGTTCGCACTGATCCAGGGCATGCTATGTAACACCCCGTTCTGCTCAAGCAGACTGCCGTCTTAAACGGCAATAGTGCAGCTGTCCCGACCCGCTTTGCCTCAAACGAGAAGCAAAGGATATCCAGACTTGTCCCTACAGGAAATCAACTTCGGCTTTCAGAGGCTCGCTCGGCGTATCGCTCTACCGAGGCGAATCATCGCTAAGGTGGGTGGCTACGGTGAACTTGTCTTTGCTTAGCCAGCACACATAAAATCTAGAATATTTATGCTAGTCGCTAGATGATTCACCCCCTGCATGCTAATAAATCAACGCACCTAGCTAAGGGAATAATCCCAACTTGTATTACTTATGCTAGAACATAGAAATTGAAATACTGCTTATATTCAGACCCTTGCATGCTAAGTCCCTAACGGCTTCATCTCTTGGCTTACCTTCGGGTCCGAGCAACGTGTCTGATTACATTCCTTAGAAATGCATGCTTGTCTGCTTGTATGTTGCTATGTTTTCATCCAAACCCCGGAAGACTACTACGTAGTCGTTCCGTGCCTGAATGAACCTGCAAGTATCCGGGACCGTTAGGTCACCAAGGCAATTCCCGAACAAGGAAATCTGCACCCTGACTGAATAAATCACTGAATCACAGCTCGTGGAGCAAACTACTGAATCAACTGGCCTGGCAAGCACTACTGAATCACTGAATCCTGCCTCAACAAGTTCTGTATATATACTGTATCGAACTCGTTCCATACCGGACTTGTTCAATATATATACACATACTGCATCGAACTTGTTCTTGTACCAGACCGAAACCCTGACCTGCATGTCGCGGACAACTCGAAAATGAGGCATAGTTCCACGGGCGGTCACCGGGGCACTGGGACCGTTCCGATCCGGATGGAACTGCACGATAGTCTACTACATCTGGACAGGATTGTCTGCAACCACCACTGCATCTTTGTTGCTTTCCATCCTTGTTCAAGACTATAACGAACTGCACGATAGTCTACTGCATCTGGACAGGATGGTCTGCAACCACAACTACATCTTTGTTGCTTTCCATCCTTGTTCAAGACTATAGCTGGTCCTTTATGGCTATGCCAGTGACTCATGTTCATATAGATAAGTCATCCTCGCTTAGCGGCTATCCGCGTGCGAGTCACTGTATCGCATCAAATGAACAATTGAATACCTGAACGATCATGTTAAAATGACCCTCGTGTTTGCATATGCTATGCCCCTGAATGTTTATACTATCCGTGCTTGAATTAACAATGTCTGCCTCAAAGTTTACCTTGGACAGGGAAGGAGATGGTAAGTTGGTAAGTCTCGCCGTGTTTCCTCTCATGTTGCACGGCGCACTACCCGACACGTTAGGCTATTCAATATTTGCATAAAACTGATCCTAAGGCAACTAGAAAGACAATTTAATAGTTGGTGCACGGAACTTATATTACGTGTTTGGATTTGTCGAGCGGGCGAGTAGCTTCCCCACCAGTGCATTGAATGTACTGATAATCCACCAGTTTGTATGCAGGGTACGGGAGAACCTCGTTCGGTGCAGATGCCTCCAACGTGCGTGCCAAGGCCAGGAGTTCCCTCTGAAGCCTTGCAATGGTACGTCCAGAACTGAAGCACATATATAAGACATAATGTTGGAGCGTCGCCTGACCATCGTCTGTACATTCATTCCACAGTTGTAGCCACTTGGCATGCTTTTACTGTTTCAGAGAGAGAGGCTTGAGTGACTTCTAATCTCGGCTATACGTCGCCTGTAACACATGTTTATATCAATAAAAGAGCTTGCTTTACTTCAACTTGTGTTTCAATGCTTCCGCTATATTGTCGACTCAGTGAACCTGTTATCAAATCGCTATGCGTTTATGACTCCGCTGCACTCGGACAATCTGTGCGACTCTGTGGCTTAGAATTCTTGCCGCCGGCCAATGAACCATGGCCTTGCACGGGCGTGGATCACCCTCGTGCGACATCACGCCCGGATGGGTCAAGCGATCGTTCCGCGGGAGCGCTGGCGAGGGTGATTCCCGCCTAGCAGGAACGGCTGATTGCCTGCGGGAGATCGGGGCATGACATGTTGGTATCAGAGCCTGGCTTCTACGCCTTTGGCCTTCAATTCGATATCTCTATTTCGAAAGCTCGTTCATGGGTTATGTGCAAGCTCTCTCTCAATGCCTCGATGGGATGTTCCAACAATAAGTCTAAATACTTTCAAAATGCGTTTTGAATGATATGCTTGCTTGTCTGGTTGTATGTTGCGAGTGGCCTTTGTGCCAACCTGTGCGAACCCTTTGAGAGTATCGCTATTAGCTTGTCCGATTTCACTAACTCTAAGTTTGCTTGAATGTATCTATTCGAGGGACGCCTTGAACTAGTGCACCATCCAAGACTTAAGAAAAGGTGAAACTCGAGTGCTAAGACTTCGCTATTACTGAGCTGGTTGATGTGCTCATGCTAGAAGTGCAATTCGAAAGTTCGCACGATCCAGTCTAAGCGATATGCTAATTTTGATGTTTGTGTAAGTGAATATCCCAATGAACAAGTACAACGACTTGTCTAGGATTGCCTCAACCCTAGAATACTGCTTGTCCTTAGTAAGTCTCGAGGACAAGACTTTTTCTAAATTGGGAAGGATGTAACACCCCGTTCCGCTCAAGCGGACTGCCATCTCAAACGGCAATAGTGCAGCTGTCCCGACCCGCTTTGCCTCAAACGAGAAGCAAAGGATATCCAGACTTGTCACTACAGGAAATCAACTTCGGCTTTCAGAGGCTCGCTCGGCGTATCGCTCTACCGAGGCGAATCATCGCTAAGGTGGGTGGCTACGGTGAACTTGTCTTTGCTTAGCCAGCACACATAAAATCTAGAATATTCATGCTAGTCACTAGGTGATTCATCCCTGCATGCTAATAAATCCAACGCACCTAGCTAAGGGAATAATCCCAACTTGTATTGCTTATGCTAGAACATGAAAATTGAAATACTGCTTATATTCAGACCCTTGCATGCGAAGTCCCTAACGGCTTCATCTCTCGGCTTACCTTCGGGTCCGAGCAACGTGTCTGATTACGTTCCTTAGAAACGCATGCTTGTCTGCTTGTATGTTGCCATGTTTTCATCCAAACCTCGAAAGACTACTACGTAGTCGTTCCGTGCCTGAATGAACCTGCAAGTATCCGGGACCGTTAGGTCACCAAGGCAATTCCCGAACCAGGGAATCTGCACCCTGACTGAATAAATCACTGAATCACAGCTCGGGGAGCAAACTACTGAATCAACTGGCCTGGCAAGCACTACTGAATCACTGAATCCTGCCTCAACAAGTTCTGTATATATACTGCATCAAACTCGTTCCATACCGGACTTGTTCAATATATATACACATACTGCATCAAACTTGTTCCTGTACCAGACCGAAACCCTGACCTGCATGTCACGGACAACTCGGAAACGAGGCATAGTTCCACGGGCGGTCACCGGGGCACTGGGACCATTCCGATCCGGATGGAACTGCACGATAGTCTACTGCATCTGGACAGGATGGTCTGCAACCACCACTGTATCTTTGTTGCTTTCCATCCTTGTTCAAGACTATAACGAACTGCACGATAGTCTACTACATCTGGACTGGATGGTCTGCAACCACCACTGCATCTTTGTTGCTTTCCATCCTTGTTCAAGACTATAACTGGTCCTTTACGGCTATGCCAGCGACTCATGTTCATATAGATAAGTCATCCTCGCTTAGCGGCTATCCGCGTGCGAGTCACTGCATCTCATCAAATGAACAACTGAACACCTGAACGATCATGTTAAAATAACCCTTGTGTTTGCATATGCTATGCCCCTGAATGTTTATACTGTCCGTGCTTGAATTAACAATGTCTGCCTCAATGTTTGCCTTGGACAGGAAAGGAGATGGTAAGTTGGTAAGTCTCGCCGTATTTTCTCTCATGTTGCACGGCACACTACCCGATACGTTAGGCTATTCAGTATTTGCATGAAACTGATCCTAAGGCAACTAGAAAGACAACTTAATAGTTGGTGCACGGAACTTATATTACGTGTTTGGATTTGTCGAGCGGACGAGTAGCTTCCCCACCAGTGCATTCAATGTACTGATAATCCACCAGTTTGTATGCAGGGTGCGGGAGAACCTCGTTCGGTGCGGATGCCTCTAACGTGCGTGCTAAGGCCAGGAGTTCCCTCTGAAGCCTTGCAACGGTACGTCCGGAACTGAAGCACATATACAAGACATAATGTTGGAGCGTCGCCTGACCATCACCTGTACATTCATTCCACAGTTGTAGCCACTTGGCACGCTTTTACTGTTTCAGAGAGAGAGAGGCTTGAGCGACTTGTAATCTCGGCTATACGCCGCCTGTAACACATGTTTATATCAATAAAAGAGCTTGCTTTACTTCAACTTGTGTTTTAATGCTTTCGCTATATTATCGACTCAGTGAACCTGTTATCAAATCGCTATGCGTTTATGACTCCGCTGCACTCGGACAATCTGTGCGACTCTGTGGCTTAGAATTCTTGCCGCCATCCAATGAACCATGGCCTTGCACGGGGTGGATCACGCTCGTACGACATCACGTCCGGATGGGTCAAGCGATCGTTCCGTGGGAGCGCTGGCGAGGGTGATTCCCGCCTAGCGGGAACGGCCGATTGCCTGCGGGAGATCGGGGCGTGACTTGCTAGAGGCCCAGAGAGTAACAAAAGAAGCTCAGCGTGTTCAAGCTGAGGCTCAGAGAGTGCAAGCAGAGGCACAGCAGGCACAGACAGAGCTGATGAGAGAGAGCATGGAGAATGCTCACTAGGTGGCTCTCCAGGCTGAGGAGAGAGTAGCACGACAACCGCAGCATCATGGCCAGCAACAACAGAGGCCAGGTACCATAGTGGACTTTAAAAGGATGATGCCTCAAGAGTTCAAAGGCATAGAAAGAATACTCTATGCTGACGATTGGTTAGAGGACATAGAGAGGAACTTGCACTTAGCACAGATCTCGAAGATTCTTCAGATCGAGGCCGCTGGCAGTCAGATATTTGATATCGCGCTGACGTGGTATCGTACAGAACTGAGACTCGCTATTGAAGGACTTACTTGGGAGGACTTCAAGGAGCTCTTCAAGGAGAAATTCTTTCCTAACGTAGCTTTGGGAGCATTGGAAAGTCAGTTCCATGACTTAGTCTAAGGAAGCATATCAGATGATGAATACGTCGCAGAGTTTTGTCGATTGAGTCGATTCGCGTCATTGATGATTCGAGACCCAGGAGATAGAGCACGAAAATTCAGAAAGGGATTGAATAGAGAGATCAAGTCTCGTACTTCGGGATGATGCACTGCTACATTTGAGGGTATTCTGATGGATGTCCAGATTGCTGAAGATGACTTAGACCTCAGGCCCAAGAGAGGATGCGATACTTCTGGGGGAGCAAGTGGTAACACAGGACAGGCCAAGCGTCCACACTTTCAACAATAACAACAGAGGCCGTACCAGCAACAGCACCAGCAACAGACCAGTTCGAGGACACATCCAGCATCACCAACCACAGAGATAGAATCAGCCCATTGCCCAGTGCGCGTATTGCGGAAAGATGGGACATACTAGGGACAACTGCAGGAAAGGGTTGGGTACTTGCTTGTCATATGGATCATCAGCACATCAGCTGAGGGACTGTCCAGCTATTCAGACTCGCCAGGAAGGAGCAACAGCTCAGAGAGGACCAGCCAGAGTACCTACTATACCAGGAGGCCAGCAGAGAGGACCTCTACTTCCACCATAGCAGTAGAGGTTTGCTCAGCACCAGCAGCAGTAGAGAGGAGCACCACAGGGATGAGCTTATGGCATAATTACTGAGGAGGCTGAGCCAGCCGGAGACGTGATTTCAGGTTCAGTTTCTCTCGATTCTATTCCAGCACTTATATTATTTGATTCTGGCACTTCCCATAGTTTTGTATATGTATCCTATGCCCTTAAGCATCATTTAGAAATGGAACCATTAGATAGGACTTGCAAGATCATGACAGGAGGAGGCATTATCCTAGTTTGTGATTATTGCAAGGATCATAGAGTGTCATTGGAAGGCCATTGGAAGGCCGAGAGTTGAGCGTGAGTTTACTCGTCATGCCACTTTCGAGATATGATATTGTACTCGGAATGGACTGGTTGAGTAAACACCATGCTTCTATAAATTATCATGGAGGTAGAGTAGTATTTTGACCACTAAGAGAGCCAGAGTTTGAGATCGCCAGAGGAGTAGAGGAGCGGAGCATAGGCACTTTTTGTGGAGCCAGGATGTAAGAAGAGGAGTTACCACATCTATTGAAAGCGGAGTTCCTGGATGTATTTCCAGAGGAGTTGCCAGATTTGCTGCTAGAAAGAGAGATTGAATTCTCTATAGACTTGATACCAGGAGCGGAGCCTATTTCGCAACATGTCTATAGAGTCAACAACAACGAGTTGGTAGAACTGAAGAAGCAAGTTAAGGAGCTACAAGACAAAGGTTTCATTAGATCCAGTTCATCGCCATGGGGAGCACCAGTATTATTCGTACCGAAGAAGGACGGCACGGTATGCATGTGTATCGATTATAGAGCTCTAAACAACCTCACTATCAAGAACAAATACCCGCTGCCGAGGATAGATGATCTTTTCGATCAATTGGGCGGAGCTAAGGTATTTTCAAAGATAGACTTGAGGTCAGGCTATCACCAGGTGAAGGTGAAGAGAGAAGACATACCAAAGACAGCCGTTCAGACCAGATATGACCAGTTTGAATTTACAGTAATGCCGTTTGGTTTAACCAATGCACCAGCAGTATTCATGAACTTGATGAACAAGGTATTCCACCAATACCTTGACAAGTTCATAGTGGTTTTTATTGATGACATTCTAATATATTCGAAGACCCCAGAAGAGCATAAAGAGCACTTGAAGATGGTCTTAGAGACTCTTAGGAGAGAGAAGTTGTACGGGAAGCTTTCAAAGTATGAGTTCTTCCTTGACAAGGTAGAATTTCTTGGACATATGGTGACGGGTAACAAAATCTCAGTTAACCCAAAGAAGATAGAAGCAGTGGGGTCATGGGCTAACCCTAGTTTAGTAGCTGAGATCAGGAGTTTTCTCGGGCTAGCAGGATACTACAGAAGATTTGTACAAGACTTCTACAAGATTGCAGAACCAATGACTAGGCTGACCAAAAAAGATATGGATTTTGTCTGGACAGAGGAATGCTAGGCCGCGTTTATTGAGATGAAGAAGAGATTGACGACAGCGCCATTTTTGACGTGCCCTCAGGGACAGGTGGATTCACTATCTACAGTGATGCTTCAGGAAAAGGTATGGGATGCATTCTTCAGCAGCACAGGAAAGTAATTGCCTATGCTTTAAAACAATTACGCCCTCATAAAAAGAACTATCCCACTCATGATTTGGAGTTAGCAGCAGTTATCTTCACTCAAAAACTGTGGAAACACTATCTGTACGGAGAGCATGTAGAGATCTTCACGGACCACAAGAGCTTAAAGTACGTATTTACACAGAAGGAGCTGAATATGAGGCAGAGAAGGTGGTTAGAGTTGATGAAAGACTTTGATATCTCATTATAGTACCATCCAGGAAAGGCTAACGTAGTCGCCGATGCCTTGAGCAGGTATCCGATGGCTATGTACTTGACTTCAGATAGACATTTATTAGCTGATCTTGAGAGTTTGGGAATTAAAGTACTAGTTCCTGGTGTTGAGATTCAGATGTGGGGATTGTAGATACAATCAGAGCTGATAGACAGAATTAGAGCTACACAGTATAATGATGAGACTCTAAGGAATATTAGAGCACAAGTTCGAACAGGATTGACAGACGACTTCACTATTGTGGATGATGGATCTTTACGGCATGGCACGAGGATGTTTGCGCCAAGTGGAGAGCTGCGCGAAGAGGTTTTGCAGGAGGCACATCGCTCTCAGTATTCGATGCATCCCGGAGCCAACAAGATGTATCTAGATTTGAGGGAACATGTATGGTTGTATAGTATAAAGTACGAGGTAGCATGCTTTGTATCCCGATGTCTAGTGTGCCAGCAGGTAAAAGGAGATCGACAGAAGCCAGGAGGATTGCTTCAACCCTTACCCGTTCCAGAATGGAAGTGGGAGCACGTGACTATGGACTTCGTTTTAGGACTTTAACGTTCTACAGGAGAAAAGGACGCGATTTGGGTCATCGTAGATAGGTTGACCAAATCAGCCCACTTCTTACCTTGTAAGGTGGGTACATCGATGGAGAAGTTAACAGAGATATACATTCAGCAGATTGTCAGATTATATAGAGTTCCTGTGAGCATCGTCTCAGATCGGAATAGTCGTTTCACTTCCCATTTCTGGAGGAGTCTGCAGACTAGCATGGGCACTTAGCTCAAGTTCAGTACCGCGTATCACCCCTAGACAGACGGGTAGTCTGAAAGGACTATTTAGACTCTTGAAGATATGTTATGCACTTGCATTTTGGATCTTAGAGGTTCTTGGGAGGATCATCTACACCTAGTAGAGTTTGCTTACAACAACAGCTACCAGGCCAGAATTGAGATGTCACTATTCGAGGCTTTATATGGACGAAGGTATCGTACACCGTTATCTTGGGATGATATTGGAGAGAGAGCTTTGTTAGGACCAGAAATGATCGTGGATGCATCAGAGAAGGTAAAACTTATCAGAGATAGACTGCGAGTGGCGTAGGACAAACAGCGACATTAGGCCGATAGCCACCGTAGACCCCTAGAGTTTCAGGTATAGGTTGTTATTTATTTGGTTTGTGATTATTTTGTTTTAGATTGCGTGTTAAGATTATTTGTTCTAGGTTGGTGATTTGGTGTTCCTATTGATTTCTCCGACATGGGGTACAATTCGTTTTGGTAGAGGCGGAAAGCTTAGTCCACGATACATCGGGCCCTTCAGTATTCTTGCAAGGGTCGGTGCAGTGGCCTATAGACTTGACTTGCCGCCTGCTCTAGATGGTGTGCATGATGTGTTCCATGTGTCGTAGCTGAGACGGTACATGGCAGATCCTAGTCACATACTAGATCACTCGGAGATCGAAGTTGGACCGACGCTCAGCTATCCTGAATAACCCGTTGAGATATTAGATCGTAGAGAGAAGGTATTACGGAACCAGACTATCCCTTTGGTTCGTGTTGCATGGAGAAATCACTCTCCAGGAGAGTCAACCTGGGAAAGAGAGGACAAAATATGCGGGCAGTATCCGTATCTCTTCGAGACTTGAGGTATAATTCTTTGTTTGATTATTTGTTCTTGTGCTAGTTTATTTTTAATTTCGAGGACAAAATCCTTTTAAGGAGGGTAGACTTGTCACCCCCACATTTCAGATTAGGGGTATTTTCATCTTTTCATAATTAAAGTGTAAATGATTGCATAATAATTAATTATATTTAAATTGCTGTAATTTTATTTGATTGTTGTACTTTACCGTTGCTTCGATAATTAGAGCACTACACTAGCCATTGTCTTCCAACATATTTCACACCCTTGTCCTAGACGTGCCAGACTTTCATTCTGATCCTTGTGTGACTCATAACTATGTCTTGTTATGCTTCATTTTAGTCGCCCAATATTTATCGCAACTGATTGTATTTAATTCTATATAAATCAAATCTTGTATCCTTGTGCGTTCCAATTAAAATTGGAGACACAATCTTGAACTATTTTGTGTAACCCAAATTAGGATAATATTCTATTCCGAGTCTACTTCATTCGTGTCACTTATGTTCCACTTAATTTTAGTCCCTTGTACTTCTAATTAATTTTAGAACAACATTTATATTTATTTTTAATTAAATTAAATCATAAACCTTTCCTTGTATAATTTGCCAATTATTGGGCACTTTGTGCAAAAGTGCATTAAGGTATCCACCCTGTTGGACACGACACATAAATAACTCATTTCGCCTTTATGTGTATTTTTCCATAATTTTTTAGAGTGTGCAATACAACATCAACCTCCTTGAACCATGGCCCTCTAAACCTTGAACCAATGCATCATAGCCATTCATTTTAATTTATTTGAATCATAGCCCTTGAAATACCTACACGAGAAGACCCTTTTACGAAGGGGTTGACCAAAGTCAAACTTTTCTAGGTCAAACCAACCCCCCTTCATATATAAACTCCTTTTCTTTACTTTTTCCTTTTCTCTCAATTTCCTAAACCTAATACCAGCCGACCACCCCCTTCCCTATTCATCTCCTTCCTCCCATCGTCCCACCAGAGCTCGCTGGAGCTTAGCCTAGTCAACCCGCTACCCAGTACCCCCTCGACCAGACGAACCCCACCGCCTCCATCCCGCTCGCAGCAACCCGCTGAACCCGCCTGCACCGCTGCACCAGAAGCCGATGCCAGTCCACTTTTCCCGACTTTGTCCCTGTCAACGCTGACTCGCTGGAGCCTGAATGACCCCTCCCCCGCATCGATATCCCTCGACGACTCGACAAACCGCTGTTGAAGACGAGCACCACCGCATGACGCTGCACCGAGCCGCTGTCCATGCCTGCACTCGACCGGATGGACGACGACCCGCCACACCTGAGCACGCGACGCCTGCTCGACGGGGAAGCCGCAGCTGCTGCGACTTGAGACCCCGCCTATCCTCGACCACGTCGACCCTCCAGACCGTTCACCTGAAAGCCGTGAACCTCGCCGAGCCATCCCGTCGACCGGACCCACGTCACGCCTGACTGAATACAGAACTCGCCAGAGATGCCTGACTGAACGCAGAACTCGCTAGAGACGCTCCTACGATGAACGCAGTAGGAGCAACCGAGCACCCCCTTCGCGACGACCTCGACACGCACGTCTCATCCCACGTACCTAGGTTCGAGTTCCCTCTTGTGTACATGTACACGTACGCGCATACGCATATTTTATTATTGTTTTACATGCGTATTTAGCCGTGGTGTGTTTAGTATATGATGGTATATTGGTATATAATTGGTTTGTACGTATTGGCATACGTATTAGCGTATATATATATATATATATATATATATATATATTTATAGTATAATTCTCAATTAGTATATATACATACGTATATGTATTATTGTACATGTATCCCTAGTACATGTTTAATATATATATATGTATATAGTATAAATTCTATTAAGTATGTATATACATATATCTATTATATGTGTAATTAATTAGTATTATTGTATATGTTAGTTCATAATATGTATTATATGTCTATGTACTAGATGGCCCGAGTGTAACCACGGATACCCCGTAGTTACGTTGACCTGTGACTACGTAGCATGATAGCAGACTGCCATATGTACACCGATGTACTGGCAAGACCCGTATCATTGACTGTCTGTTATGCACAACAACTACAGACGTGACACCCCTAGCGTAGTCTCTAAGATCATTGTGTTTTGATTGTGTGTGTTAGTGTAATTTTTGACGCAATATTGTATTATATAATATATCTATAGGACTGTTGGATCATTCAGATGATACTTTGGAATCAGGATATTGGTATTGCCAGCTAAGGACCACAAGCGAGTACATTCTCTGACAGTTTTCATTATGTTGATTATCTCTATAATTTTAGTTGTATAGCGTACATGATTCTGACATTGTTGTTTATACGAGTTGGCATCATCGAGACCTGTCACGAGGAGTCGTGATTTGGAATCCATCGTGCTAGCTGGGGAAAACGGGAAAATATTAGTAGCTTATGTGATCATACCCAACTTTACATGAATCATAGCTCACCCACACCTCACGTCGGTGCAGGTTGACCATTTCATGCCTTATAGCCTGTTATGTATGATTAGCCTGACTATTGCTTGTATCATAGCTATCCGGATGGTTAGCCTGACCTTACATGAATCATAGCTAGTCATACATAGCAAGCATGATCAGTCCCAAGCTGATCACATGATATGTTGATGTTTCACACACTTAGTTTAGATGTTCTTGACATGTATCTCTAGTATATTGATCTAGTATTCCTTATGTTCTAGTCATGGTTCTAGCATTCACTTATATACCAGTTCATTGTTCTAGCATGCATTTGTATTTCTATTTCATTGCTAGATGTACATTGATGATGACATATGCTCCAGTACTTCATTATTCCAGCATTTCTTTATTCCAGTATTTCTTATTGCTAGTATTCATATCTGTCTTGTATTTCTTTACACTGTGTTATAATTTTTGTCAATATATGTGGAACTGCTATTAGTGCTTGTACTTCGTTCCAATCCTGACTGATATTTTTCCAGAGGATCTTGATAATTTTTGTACAATATACTATGGACCGGGTATAGATGCAGACTACACACCAGAGATCTTAGAGGAGACTATTTCTTTAGAGGAGACATTACCTGCAGCTATCTAGGCAGTATTTATCTTATGCACTGAGACTTATTTGAGGTTATTGAGTTTATGTTAGACTTATTCTTAGTTATGTTGAGACTTGTAGAGACTTTATGTTGGACAGTTAGACTGTGGTTTATCTTTATTTTGAGACATTGTGTTTGACTATGTCTTTCTTCTTATCTCTTATCGTACCTCATACTTTTATAGTTGTTGTGATTGAGTTTACATTATGTAAACCCCCTTCTGGTATGGGTTAGAAAATTTTGGTTTAGCAGCAGATGATTGAGGTTTAGAGTAAGGTTGTAGATGTCTGATTTAAATTAATTAAACCCTTGGCGTGCCCTACCATTGTTGCAATATTCAGAGCCCAACATCAGCCCATAAATTCCAACAGATTGTTACATTATTGACTTGACACACCAATTTAGGCGTTGGACTTTTCCGTCACTCAAAATCATAATTCCTTGTGCTCTAAATTAACTGCACAATTTTTCGTAACCGAAATCCATTATTTAATTCTATGTTGCGCACCTGTGTCGTTGCCATCAATTTTGAGACACCAACTCAACCCGTTGAGACGGACCAATTAAAGGGTCCAAGACTGACACCAAGCCTACACTATTCATGACCTTTGTGTCACTCCAAATTGAGATCCAGGTGCCCCTATTTAATTTAAGAGCTCATGATATTTTTATTCTAATTTAATTAGGGATATCAACTTTGACTAATCCTATTTTAATCGCAACTTAACCCAATTCTCCGTGAATTAAGCCCATGCAAAATATACAACGCCCCCTCACCCTACAAAATACCAAACACCAATTCCCCCATAAATTTTGCATTATTTCATGTGTTTGTAAAAATACCCAAAATTAAGGGTCTTATTTGCAAATGTTATAATATGTGTCATAACCTCATTGGTCAAGACCAAATGAAGAAGCCCTCTCCCTTGACCGGTCCAACATCACCTCTCCCTCTCCTTTGGATGAAGAATTAATTCCTCCATATGAAATCTTCCCCACCCATTTGAATTGGGCTCATCCTCACCATCCAACCCCCACACACTTCCCTATTTAATGTCTCCATCACCACACAAAACCCCATGCCGGCCCTAATCCCAATACCTAGAGAAACCCACCCCTACTCTCTCTTCTTCCTCTTCTCCATTCAAAATCGAGCCTTTCTTCTTCTTCTTCCTTCTTTTACTTTACTTCAACTTTTCGGCCGGTCACCACGACTTCAACCGGCTGCTGCCAAGCCACCGCCGTTCATCTTCACCATCACCTGGCAGCTGTCGTTCCTCAGCACGTCGACGAGCAACCCCACTGGCGCTGTACGAGCTCCGGCGTGCCAGCTCCCTCAGGCCACCCGATGAATCCCCACGAGCCAACCTTCCTCTTCTCCGGCTACCACGACGAGCCACTTCAAGTTGAGCACTTCTCCCCGCGGCTTCGACACCAACCCCGGCCGAGCCAGCCTCTTCCCTACTCCTTTCGACTGCCACGAGATCCACCACATCGTCATTACCACCACCTCCAGCTTCATTACCCCTACCACCTCCAACTTCATTACCATCACCACCTCCGGCCTTAACCTCGGCCATCCCCGTCCTGACTCCACCACTTCCTCCATTACCACCACCTCCAGTTCTTCCTCACTTCCCTCCGACCACCAGCACCTCCGCCCCGTGGCCAAGCCACCTCCGGCCACCTGCTATCTCAGCATCATCACCATCATCATACTCACCAACATCCTCATCATCAACATAATCACCACCACCCTTCACCTGACTCCGGCCAAGCTCTCCTCCGGCCAGCATCACCTCCTCGCCGAGGTGAACGACTCCCCCTCTCTATATCTTTATATTTGTTATATATAATTTTAGTGTAGTGCTAATGAATCTTGTGTTTTAATGATGGTAATTAGGGTTATTATAGTATTTAGGGTTTATTTTTCATAAGTATTAAAATAAAATTAATGGATATACAATGAGTTAGGGTTTGAGGATAATTAGATCTTTGTTTGGGGTTATATTCGTATTAGGAATTATAAGGATAAAATAGAAGGTTAATATTTAGGGTATTTGAAGATATATTGAGTTTAGGCTATTTGGATACATTGAGATGTTAGGGTATTTCAATTAATATATGCACTACTAATTATTGTTGTTGAGAAAATTAAATGGTTGCAAAATAATACTTTGATCTATCATCGAGGGACAGGTGATTTATTGTGAAATGATGTTTGGTATCAAACCATTAATCGGTGATTGGGGACTGAAAATTAATGATGGTTTTAATTGAAGAGTAGTACTTATTGTGAATTGGTAATGATGATATAAAACAGAAGGTTTAAATAAATATTAATTATTTATTCGAGGATGATAGTAAATATACATGTTAACGTCGGTGCACACCGAGGTAAAATTTGAGGAATAATCATGCATGAAATACCAATGAATACTGTGATGAATATAGTAGGATTGAGGATAGTTTGATGATATTGTACAGATGATTAATTTAATTTGATGTAACGTACCAATAGTCAACCTTGGTCAACCCTCTAGCGTCGTGTCCCTGTGAGTTGTAGCTGAGTCTAAGCTGTCACATCCCTGTTTGCCGTGTGATAGTTTATTGATTGAGTTTGTATCTCGTCTCTAGGTACTACGAGAGCTGAGGACTCGGACGTGGCCCCGAATTCCCGTCATCAGCAGCCGGACGCAGGCAAGTGTACCTTGCCACCCTGTATTTCAGTTACAGATATTTATTGTTCATTATATACATTGTGCGCGTGTTTGATTACTATCGTTATTTTGTGTCCGGATCACAACCGGGTGCAGACGTTCTTCGTAACGTCTTGTAACGATTGCTAGATGTTCGTAACACCTTGATGTACATACCAGAGTATATCGTCACCCAGGACACATTCATATACAGTTATCATGCCAGATTTCCTGTATCCTGATACTAACATTATGACTGGAGACTGCGACGACCTTTGGGTCACGTTTGTTGATAGTTACTCCTGTGCGAAGAGACTGCTAGATAGAGGTTCAGGTTCAGCGTACAATCTTTGACCGCTTAGGAAGGAGAAGACATTTACTAGACGTTTGGGCTCCTCTGCACGCGCTTTATATATGTATGTCTTTTTGATGTAGTGTTTCTGTATCCGGAGTAGTAGTATCACCCGTGTGACTTTGTGTTCGGACCTACGGTGCGTCCCTTGTGTCTCTATGTTCGGAGCTACAGTTTTATTTTGGATAGCCCACGCGTCGAACATTGTCTTTAAACTGTGTCTCACTTAGTTGGTTATGCTAGATTACCCCGTCGTTGCACTTGTACTTTCTGTTATACTTGGCATGCTGTATTTTTGTACCTTGTTATGTCCCTCTGAGGACCTGGTCCCCTGCCAGTTTTGCAGCATAGACGATTATGGAGCATTTGGAGTTGCTGATGGAGTTGCATGTCTTACGGGCATTGTACCAGGTACTCATATTATTTCTACCGGCATTATGGTTAATTTATTCATATTGATTATTCATCTGCTGTTGTAGCCTAGTTTTTGTAGCCTCATCTCTTCTCGAGTCTATTCGAGTTTGTGTGTTATTGGGCGGCCGACTTTAGCACATGTAGCTCTTTCTTGTATATTTTTGTTCATTGTGGATTGAAACATAGATATTTACATTTACGGGATTTTTAGATAGTGCCCTTTATTATACAGCTTATATGTATTTGAGTCGGACCAGAGTCTGGTCGAATGCGTAGCTGGCGTGTCGCGTATGCCTGGTCCTATGTATTTTGGGACTGGGGCGTGACATTGTTTTGTGGTGGCCCATGCAGGTCCAATTTAAATCGTCTTGGTCACCTGACTGTGCCAAGCGAGCCTGCAAATTAGGAATAGATATTATGATTTATTGTTGTATAGGATCTCAATCCATAATCGATTTTAAAAACTCACTTTGTATATAGTTATCGCCCTTGGACTTCCAATTTGTATTCGTTCAATTTTTGTCAATATCGTTATCATTGTTTCTCATCACCTATTATTCGGGAAGACGAATGCTCTAGCCTGATGATTCCCTAAAGAAGAAGATCGTAGTCCAGAAGACAGAAGATATAATTCGTATAACATTCTCTGAGAAGATTGTTACCCTTAGTAGGATAGATTGATAGGTTCTTTAGGATTCTAGAACTAGTGTGGAAGGCTAGTAAGAGAATTGGACCCAGTAGTACCCTACCCGTGCTTAAGATAGAAGTGTTCTTGGAAGTACTGGGAGCGGGAAAGATTGTTGATCATGACCTAGAATAATTTATGGAAATGCATAGCCGATGCTGGAAACTAGTGGTTGTATATGATAGCAATACCAGAAACGATATTATGGACTAGAGGAGATAAAAATTTAGGCTCTCACCTGGAAGATGATGATCTGATACCAGAAATTCTAGTTTGTGCTTGGGTGATACCATTATTATAATTGTACTATGTGACCCGGAACAATAAATAACGGAAAGAAGAAATTTGAGGAATAAAATTTTAGGAAAAACTTTGAGGAGAAGAGAAATTAGACAAGGAAGAATTTTTCTCTTGGAAGATTATTGTTGTAAACAGAACGGAAGAATTTATTTTGAGGTTAAATCTAGACTATGACATCATCCTAGCATTAGTTGGTTGAGCCAATACCACGCGACGCTAGACGTGGTTGCATTATTTTTAGACCACCTGGTTACCCTGAGTTGAGTTTCTTCAGGGAGCCAAAGAGCATGGTGTCCAACCTACCTTAGCGACACACATTACAAGAGGTGGACCAGTGTACCCCCATATTATATCAGAGTTTGAGGATGCGTTTTTCGATAATCTTTCAGGCCTGCTACCCGACAGAGAGATAGAGTTTGTTATATAGTTGACTCCAAGAGCCGAGCCAGTTATTTTTCTGTCTTCAGACTAGTACCGATAGAGTTGGTTGAGTTGAAGGTCCATAGTAGAGGATCTCTTAGACAAGGGTTTCAGTTGGGCTAGTGTTTCTCCATAGGGAATACCCATCTTATTGTGCCGAAGAAGGATGGGATGGTACGTTTGTGCATTGATTACAGGGACGGTATGATTGTGTATCGATTACAGGGCATTTAATGCTGTAACGATAAAGAACAAGTACCCATTGCCATGCATCGATGATTTATTTAAATCAGCAAAGTAGGGCATATGTATTCTCGAAGATCGATCTTAGATCCAGCTATCATCAGATCAAGGTACGGAGATAGGACATTCCGAAGACGGCTTTTCGGATGAAGTATGGACACTATGAGTTTCTAGTCATACCGTTTGGTTTAACCAACGCGCCAGCAGTATTTATGAGCTTGATGAACAATGTTTTCCACCAGTACTTAGATAAGTTTATGGTGGTGTTCATCAACGTCTTGGTATGTTCTGAGGGCCAGGAGGAGCACGGAAGACATCTCAGGATTATGTGAGAGACGCTGAGACATGAGAGGCTGTATGCCAAGCTCAGTAAATCTGAGTTATCTTTAGATAGAATAGATAGCCTACGCATCGAGACAACTGAGAGTTCATGAGGAGAACTATCCGACGCACGACCTAGAGCTAGCTGCAGTGATATTTGCACTAAAGCTATGGTGACACTACCTTTATGGAGAGCGTATTGAGATTTACACAGACCACAAAAGTCTGAAGTATGTCTACACTCAGAAGGAGCTCAACATAAGACAGAGGCACTGGCTAGAGTTGATGACAGATTATGATATCGAGTTGCAGTACTACCCTGGCAAGGCGAATGTAGTAGCAGATGCCTTAATATGGAATCCAATGGCATACTTTTTGATGACTCAACGACTTGCTAGAGGATCTTCAGGAGCTTGGGATAGAGATTGTATTGCGAGGCATGGATGGACAAATGGCCAGTCTCGAGGTTCAGTCTACATTGATTGAGAGGATCAAGGCAGCCCCGCCTACAAATGCGAGATTTCGACGGCTACTAGAGAGGACAGAGGCCGGCATGCAGACGAGACTCAAGATTCATGAAGACAGAACATTAAGGTGCGAAGATCGCCTATACGTTCCGAGTGGCAAGCTATGCCAGGAGTTGATGACCGAGGCTCATAGCTCGGTTTATTCTATTCATCCCGGGGGTACGAAGATGTACCGAGATTTGAGGCAACATTACTGGTAGCATGGGATGAAGAGAGAGATTACAAGATTCATGGCGAGATGCTTGGTATGTCAGCAAGTCAAGGCTGAACATCAGAGGACTGTAGGACTATTGCAGCCGCTTTTCATTCCCGAGTGAAAGTGGGAACACATTACCATGGACTTTGTCACAGGATTCCAGCGGAGCCCTAGCAGAAATAATGCAGTTTGGGTTGTCGTAGACAGACTCACCATGTCTGCATATTTTTTGCCTTTCAGAGTTGGGCAGTCTACGGAGATATTAGCTAACATGTATATGAGGCAGATAGTACGACTACATGGAGTGCCTGTCAACATTATATCGGATTATGATTCCAGATCCATATCATATTTTTGCAGAGTAGGAAGCAGAGTCTTGGAACTCGCCTCAAGTTCAGCACTGCATATCATCCACAGACTAATGGCCAGTCAGAGCACACGATACAGATACTAGAGGGTATACATGATCGACTTTGGAGGATCTTGGGAGGACCATCTACACTTGGTAGAATTATCCTACAATAACAGCTACCAGGCTAGCATACAGATGGCACCTTATGAGGCACTGTACGACAGAAAGTGTAGGTCACCAGTATATTGGAGTGAAGTGGGAGAGCGTCAGATACTTGGCCCAGAGTTGGTGATACAGATAGTGGAGATGTCAAGCAGATTTAGAGCCACCTGTGTGCAGCACATGACAGACAGAAATATTGGGCAGATGTGCACCGTAGACCTTTGGAGTTCAAGGAAGGTGACCATATATTTTTGAAGATATCGCCTACTCGTGGTACCATCATATTCGGAGGCAGAGGCAAGCTGAGTCCGAGGTACATCGGACCTTTTGATATCTTGGAACAAGTTGGCGAAGTGGCTTATCGTCTTGCATTGCCTCTATTATTAGAAGGAGTGCATGACATATTTCATATATCGCAGTTGAGGAGATACGTGGCAGACCATAGCCACGTGCTTGATTGTTCGGAGATTACAGTCGGTCCCAGTTTATCTTACGTAGAGCAGCCAGTAGAGATACTCGATCACAGTGAGAAGACTTTGAGAGGTCAGACTATTTGATTGGTCAGAGTTGCATGGAAGCATCCTTCGCCAGGCGAGTCTACCTGGAAGCACGATAATTCCATTCGACAGCATTTTTCGTATTTATTTGAGGACCAAGGTACGAATTTACGTACCGCATTTGATTACCAGTTTGCTTTTAAATTCTCATAGCTATTATCGTGCTTTACTTTTAATTTTGGGGAATTTTTTTTTCTAAGTTGGGAAGGATGTAAAACCCCTCATTTATTTCTATAGATAGTCTGGTATGGGTTAGAAAATTTTGGTTTAGCAGCAGATGATTGAGGTTTAGAGTAAGGTTGCAAATGTCTGATTTAACTTAATTAAACCCTTAGCGCGCCCTACCGTTGTTGCAATATTCAGAGCCCAACATCAGCCCTTAAATTCCAATAGATTGTTGCATTCTTGACTTTACACGCCAATTTAGGCTCTGGACTTTTCCGTCACTCAAAATCATAATTCCTTGTGCTCTAAATTAACTGCATAATTTTTTATAACCGAAATCCTTTATTTAATTTCGTGTCGTGCACCTGTGTCGTTGCCATCAATTTTGAGACACCAACTCAACCTGTTGAGCCGGACCAATTAAAGGGTCTAAGACTGACACCAAGCCTACACCATTCATGACCTTTGTGTCACTCCAAATTGAGACCCCAGGTGCCCCCATTTAATTTAAGAGCTCATAACATTTTTATTCTAATTTAATTGGGGATACCAACTTTGACTAATCCTCAAACGAGTTCTTTGAAGGTGACCATATATTTTTAAAGGTCTCGCCCATGAGAGGAGTTATAAGATTCGGAGTAAAGGGAAAGTTAAGTCCGAGATACGTTGGCCCATTTGAAGTCCTCAAATGAGTCACTTTAATTGCCTATCAAATTGCATTGCCTCCAGTCCTGTCAGATATGAATAATATTTTCTATGTGTCATAGCTTAGAAAGTACGTGCATGACCCAAACTACGTGATAGATTTTGGTCAGATGGATCTGCATGCAGACTTGTCGTACACCGAAGAACCCGTTCAGATCTTAGATCAAAAAGAGAAGTAGTTACGGAATCAGGCAGTCTCGCTTGTGCGCTTTCTTTGGCAGAAACACTCAATCGAGGAATTGACTTGGGAACTTGAATCAGACATAAAGGAAATATTTCCTCATTATTCCTTAGGGGTAGGTTATATTTCTAAGTTTCGAGGACAAAACTTTTTGTTAGTTGGTTAAGATGTAGCACCCCATTCCTCCCTATTTGGGGAGCGCGGCTAAGAAATATTTGGTATCGTTGGATCGGGACATATTGAATCAAGATCCTTTCCTCGTTATGGATTGATTTATTCAGAATCAGGTCCCATATTCAACGGATCTTGCTTCAAGAAAGGACTCGGCGGCAGAGTCGAGAGGGTCCTTTCCGTTACGCTGGTTTTTTTGCCCATTTTCGTATGCCGCTTGGTTGATTTCTTGTTGGTTTTGTGACTTGCATTTTCCTGAACAATTTTGATGGATTTTATTGTCTTCATTTTTTGGATTTTGTATTTCATATCGAACCCTTAGAGACCGAAGCAGGAGATATTGATCATCTGTTGGTGCGCGCAAGTGATCGTGTAGGCGACGCGCAAGTGGAGTCTTGAAGATTTCCCTTTTCTCTCTTTTCGATTCACCAACTTGTGAGTGGCCTTACTTTGATTGGCTCCCTTCTTCTAAGTCTTCATTCCTAATATATTGATTTGTTTATGCATTCTGATCAATGATACCAAAAGAATAAAATTGAGTCAAGATAAAAGAAGAAGTAGACTTGAAACACTTATAATGCTTGTCACATAAAAGTTTCACATAATCACATTATTGCGTGCTTGTCCGCTATACATGTAGCTACTTTGTGCTCAGTTGTAGTTAAAACTTATTCATCTATAACTGTTTAAATGGGTAGTGCAAATTGTAAATGTGATCATTGAGCAAGGTTGTAGTACCCCATTCCCCCTTTTCAGAGAGCGCGGCTAAGAAATACTTGGTATCGTTCGATCGGGACAGATTAAATAAGATCCTTTCCTCTTTCTGGATTGATTTCTTCGGAATCAGGTCCCATATTCAACAGATTGTGCCTCAAGGAAGGACTTAGCGGCATAGTCGAGAGGGGCCTTTCCGTTGCGCTGGTTTCTTTGTCCGTTTTTATGCTGTTTGGTTGCTTTTGTGACTTATGTTTTCTTGAACGATTTCGATAGATTTCATTATCTTCGTTATTTAGATTTCACATTTTGTACCGAACCCTTGGAGACTGAAGCAAGCGGAGTCTTGAAGATCTCCCTATTCTCTCTCCCGATTCACCAATATGTGTGTGGCCTAATGTAAACCCCCAAGCAGAAATTAGGTCCACTTGGCTTAGATAGTGAAATTAGGGCTACTTTAAACCCAATTAGAAATAGAACACGACATTTGATTTAACTGTACAATATTTTATATCTCTTAGCGTACCTTACCGTTGCTTCGATAATTGGAGCACCTCACTAGCCATTGCCATTCTACAAATTTCACAATCTTGTCCTAGACGTGCCCGCCTACTATTTTGACCTTTGTGTAACTTATAATTATGCTTTCTTGTGCTACATTTTAGTCGCACAATAAATATCGCAGACGTTGTTATTTAATTCTAAATAAAATATGACTTTGTACCCTTGTGCATTCCAATCGAAATTGGAGACACAATCTTGACCGTTCTGTGCAACCCAAATTTTATTAATATTCTATATTGTACCCTCTACGTCCCTGACACTTGTGTCCCACCTAATTTTATTCCCATGTACTTCTAATTAATTTCAGAACACCCTACGCGGTATTTTAATTAATTAAAATCCAATTTCCATCTTTATGTAATTTTTCTAATTGTTGGGCACTTTTATGCAAAAGTGCATTTAGGTGTCCACACCATTGGACAATACGTAAAAAAACCTAATTTTCCCTTCACATAAATTTTTCACATAATTTTTGGGATGTACAACACGCAAACATCGCCCCCATTATTTTTAACCTATTCTTGCATTTAACTATACAATTATGGCCCTCCAAACATTCCCAGGAGAGCCCAAGGCCGAACCCCAAGGAGGTGTTGACCAAGCCCACTCCTAGGTCAACCAAAACCCTAGTTCACATGAATTTATATATAATTTTTCTTCTCTTTCTATTGTAAACCTAAACCCAAGGAAACACCTCAGCCGACCCATCCCCTTCCAATACTGTTCATCTTCCCCCCAAATCCCTGTCCAGTCCCGCCGAAGACTTCGCCGGACGTCCGGATCAGCCCCACCTCTACAACCACCATCTACCTCACCCTTGCTCGCCTGGACAGCCCAATCGACCCCTTCGCCACGCCAGACTTCAACCGCCCCACCGTTGCCCCCAACAACCCGAAGCCATCCCGACCTTCCTACTCCCTTTTCCATCCTCTTCCACCAGTGCACCGCCTCACCCAGGCCCGACTCCTCCGCCGGAGCCCAGAACAGCCTCATCACCACCACGTTCCTCTCCTCCCTTCGACCACTGCCTACATCTCGCCGGATTGAACCTCGTCGACTGCCCCTCCTTCCCGTCTTACTTTCATCTCGACTTCGGCCTTCCCCTCGATATCCTCCTCCCTTCTCAGCCTCTCCATGGCCGGAGTAGCCACCCTGTCATCCTCCTCTCGTCTGAGAGCCACACCCAGACCACCACTCATCCCTGTCTCCCTGTCCACCGCCATCCGGCCAGATACCCCCCATGGCCGGAGCAGCACCGGACTACCCCTCCTGCACCACTATACCCTGAGCTCCTCCTTCTCTTTCACCAGCCTCCACCACCTCTTCACCCTCTTCCTCCTTTTCCCCGCTGACCTGAGCCGACCATGACCCACAAATCTCCGGCCATCCTCGGAGCACCACCTCATCTCATTATCAACCTCACCACCATCAACATACACCTACATCACCATTACCATCATCCTCCCATTATCATCACCATCTCATCCTCGACAACGTCGTCCTCACCCTCATCATCCTTGTCATCACCATTGTCCATGTCATCATTGTCGTCGTTATCACCTTCACCATCACCATCGTCATCGTTGTCGTAGTCATCACCACCATCATCGTAGCCATCGTTGTCATTATCACCGTCGTTATCATTATTGTCTCACCTTAATCATCGTGGTAATCATCATCAACCCCTTTACGATCATCATCATTGACCTAATCACCCTCATCCTCGTGTTCATCATAGACCCGTCACCCTTGCCAGACAACCCGCATCAGTCACCCAGCTTTCCGTACCTGTGCACGCTGACCCCGAAGATCTGTTGGATTTATCTGCGCGACTTCAGGAGCAGGTTATTGGTGCTACGCAGCCTTCTTGCCAGGAAAGTATACCTTACCTTGTGGTGCTGTTTAAATTCTGTATTGTTAGCTGCATATTATTATTTAATTTGTGCGCGTCCGAGAGAGACTCGGGTATAGTCAACGAAGGCGTTGACGTTAGGACTTGTGTCTGATCTAGTGTCTAGTGGATCCAACTAAAGTTGCAGAGTTATCGGTATGACTCCCCAGGCCTTGACACGTATCACTACACGTCACAGAGTGAGTTCATGTAGGGACGCGTGCCTCATTCTCGCCTGGCCATCGGTGTGAGCAGCAAGTGTGACGGTATTTAGCTTAGTTGTTTATTTTTTTAGAGACTTGCATTAGATTATGAGATGTCCACGTCGTGTTCGCGACTTGTATATTGACATTGGGCGGGAAAGATAATTAGTAGGCGTATGGGACAAATAATTTGGTTGCCGTATTTTCAGAGTAAACTGCGGGGCCGTGAGCCTCAGTGTTTCCCTGGTATGGGATCAGTGTTGCCCGGTTATGGGAGTATATGCTTGTCGATACATCCGACAGAGGTTACTAGCTGCGCGCTATCATGATCCATGATGTAGTCAGCATATACATCTGGCATCCAGTTTACAACTAATGCCAGATACTTAGCCTCTGGCTTGACGCTACGCTTTATACTTTTTACCTACCCATACGTACCAAGGTTGTCTTCAAAGTGCATTTTACTTAGCTGGTTAGGTCACCCTTGAGTTTTCACAGTATTTACTTTATGGCATGCTTTTATGTATCTTGTTATGTCCCTCTGAGGACCTGGCCCTTTCCAGATGTATTGTTCATGAGTATTCGCAGGAGCGCAGATCCGAACTTGCTATATGTAATGCCCTGCACCAAACGGTTACTTATGGAACACTTCGCTGCTTCGACTCGGTTGAGAATCGAGTCTCGGGAAAACCTTACCGCCAAATCAACACGGACGAAGTACAATGAACCCTTCGAATTAATCGAACGGCTTCTAGTAAAATGAGTCCAAGAGTTTTCGTTGGTTGCTTTGCTTTTTGGTTTTGTGTTGCTTTGTGTTTTGAGTTACTTTCGATGACTTGGTTTTCATGATTTTGCTTTCTCGCTTGCGCGTTCCTTTCGAATCGTAAGGGAAAGAGATTGAAGTATGCTAACCAAGTATTGTTGCATTTTTAGGACGTATAACCAAAGAGTGAACGTCGCCTAAGGCTTCCCCATCCTCTCGTTCGATTCATTCGGTGAGTGGCTTAGGCCCTTCGATGAATCCTTTAAGTCTGCATGCCTAATAAAGAATCTCTAGTTCACATAAATATGCTGCCTCACTAAAAAGATAAGCTAAAAGAGAAAGAAAGTATTGCATGCTTCAAGTATAGAACTGCTAACTTACTAGTTGCTTATGGAATGCTTAACTGTCCCTTGTATGCTGTGCATTGAGTATTGTGGCGAGAAGACTCTAGACTTGAGCTTGAAAATGAGAAAAAAGAGATAGACTTGTTGTGCATTGTTCATCAGTTGCATGATAGCATATTTTTCTGATAGGGCTTGCATTCATGCATTTGGTCAGGACAACTTGTGCACAAGGTTTATCTCTCGAGTGGTCCCTGGGGCACTGGGGATCGTTCGGCCGAAAGAGATCTAGATACCTGAGGCTTGTACATCCTTGGGTAGACCGAGACTCGTCTATTAGTAAGATGGGCTTGTACGTCCCAACTACTAATCCCGTGGAGGGGACCACCATATAGTTAGGACACATGCTAGGTTTACCTTCTTGCATACCTAACACTTGATGCCTTTATTAATTTATAAGTTATTTATTATGCAAATTGTGGCTAACTTGTGTGTCTGCTGCAGGGATAACCGCTCGACCGTGGGTAAGAAATATCATATGCACATGCTACATATTGTCTATGTTTCCTTGCATGAATTGTTAAAAAGAAACTAGACAACCAAAAAGACCACCTAATAATGCTAGCTTCATATGCTTTACTTAGTGTAGATTTCTTAGGTGAGTTTGGCAACGGTCGCTCACCAGTACATATGGTAGTAGTGACCCACGTTTGTGGGCAAATATCCAGGTGCTGGGAGCGAGAGTTTGGCAAGCATCCTCAACCTGAATCAGCGTGTGCGCACCCTTCCCTAGGACTGTGTTCGTGCTGCTTCCTCTGCTGCTTATCTCTCCAGTGGGCTACTCTTCTTCTGCTAGATGTTTTGGTTATTTTGGTCCTACTACAAGGGCATAATATAATGGACGTTGTGGCTAGTTTTGGGAATGTAAAAAGAGTTGTAAGCCTTCTAAGGCATATTTTGTAACTCAGCCAAGCAAGCATTTTGTAATCCAAATCTTCAGTATTCAATAAAATGGAAGTATTTTGTGTGCTATCAAATGTGTTCAACTTTGGTTCTCTGTATTTTTACTCTGTGCCTATATATATGTATATTCGTCTCTCTTGTGTCTTGTGCAGGTACTTTGCCTGGTGCAAGAACAACTTAGGCTTGCACGACATCGTGCCCAAGCGAGGACGAACGGTTCCGTAGGGACCAAGCGAGGACAAATGGTTCCGTAGGGACCAAGCGAGGACGATCGGCCCTACGGGATTGGCCCCAACGGGATCGGGGCACGACAGGTGGTATCAGAGCATGGCTTTACGTCCTTGGCCTCTTCAAACTTCGTTTTCGAAAATGATATAAGTTTTCAAGCGATTTCAAAAAAGTCCCGAATTTCGAAAATAGATTTCAAATCTATAAGAAGTAAATCGAGAGTATGAAAGGTCCCTAAGAGTGTGAAAACCCAACGCCCCGTGCAATAAGTCCATAATACGTTATGAGACTAACGCAAGCTACTCTCTTTTGCAGCAGAGATGACAAAAACAGGTGCTGGTAACCCTGAGTCATCGCGCGCAGCTAGCGTAAGCGATGATCAAATGGATAGACTGATTGCAATGCTATAAAATCAAAACGATCATCATGCTGCACAACAAGAATGATTTGAGGCTCAGCAGCAACGAGCTGATGCTAGAGCCTTGGCGCAACAAAAGCAGCTTGACTCCCTGACTCAAATTGTGACAACACTAGCAGCGCACAGTAGTGCATCGGGCACCGTCGCAATACCTGTGACTGCCCCGACCATGCCTCAAGGCGCAGGATTAGCAGAAACGAATGAGCCTCCTCGCGCGGCCGGAAAGTCTACCTTTAAAGGCGCTGAGTTTCTGAAGTTGAACCCTCCGGAGTTTGAAGGCAGGACCACGCCGGATAAGGTGATGGACTGGGTCACAAAAATGGAGAGCTTGTTTAGCTTTGCCTCAATACCTGCGAACAAGAGGGTGGCGTGTGCGGATATGCAGCTACGGTTACGTGCACACGATTGGTGGGAAGTCAAGAAAGCAGACCTCGCCACCAAGCCTCAGGATGGTAGGATCACTTGGGAAATGTTCAAGGAAGCATTCCTTGTACATTACCTCCCGCCAGCTGTCAGGCAGAGAAAAGAAGATGAGTTTACCGAACTTAAGCAAGGGAGCATGTCCGTCGAAGATTATGAGTCGGAATTCTCTAAACTTGCTAAGTTCGCTAGCTCAATGATTCCCGATGAGGCAGCCCGCACACATCGGTTCATAAAAGGCTTAAACGATAATCTGAGAAAAGATGTTATGAACCGGGAGTGCAAAACATACATCCAAGCATTTGAGGCAGCGGTGCAGAATGAGCAGTTTTTGCCACAAGGTGCTCAGGAAAAGGCAACCGCTCCTCGAAACCCTCCTGCTAAAAGATACCAAGATGGAGAAAAAAAACAGCGGGCGAGCGGCGCCCAGGTCCTACATGCAATTACTATCGCAAACCAGGCCATACCGTGGATGTTTGTCGTGCTGCAAATAAGGAGTGTTATAACTGTGGGGAAAATGGGCATCTAGCAGTGAACTGCCAAAACGAGAGGGTTCCGCCGCCATACCAGAATGGGAACAATAAGACTGCTCGGGTTGAGACTCAGACCCCTCCGGTTCCTGCTCTGGAACCAACTTATCAGATAAGAAGACCTAGAGTGTATCAGTTGAATATTGAGCGCGATGAGAGCAGACACGATGTTGGTAAGTCTTATTCCTTTGAACTCTTAATGCTTGATCCTTGCCTCCTTGATCTCTTAAGTTTCGAGGACGAAACTTTTTCTCAGTGGGGTAGTATGTAATGCCCCGCTCCAAACGGTTACTTATGGAACACTTCGCTGCTTTAACTCGGTTGAGAATCGAGTCTCGGGGAAACTTTACCGCCAAATCATCACGGACTAAGTGCAATGAACCCTTCGAATTAATCGAACAGCTTCTATTGAAATGAGTCCAAGAGTTTTCGTTGGTTGCTTTGCTTTTTGGTTTTGTGTTGCTTTGTGTTTTGAGTTGCTTTCGATGACTTGGTTTTCATGATTTCGCTTTCTCGCTTGCGCGTTCCTTTCGAATCGTAAGGGAAAGAGATTGAAGTATGCTAACCAAGTATTGTTGCATTTTTAGGACGCATAACCAAAGAGTGAATGTCGCCTAAGGCTTCTTTATCCTCTCGTTCGATTCATTCGGTGGTTGGCTTAGGCCCTTCAATGAATCCTTTAAGTCTGCATGCCAAATAAAGAATCTTTAGTTCACATAAATATGCTGCCTCAATAAAAAGATAAGCTAAAAGAGAAAGAAAGTATTGCATGCTTCAAGTATAGAACTGCTAACTTACTAGTTGCTTATGGAATGCTTAACTGTCCCTTGTATGCTGTGCATTGAATATTGTGGCGAGAAGACTCTGGACTTGATCTTGAAAATGAGAAAAAAGAGATAGACTTGTTGTGCATTGTTCATCAGTTGCATGATAGCATATTTTTTTGATAGGGCTTACATTCATGCATTTGGTCAGGATAACTTGTGCACAAGGTTTATCTCTCGAGCGGTCCCTGGGGCACTGGGGATCGTTTGGCCGGAAGAGATCTAGATACCTGAGGCTTGTACGTCCTTGGGTAGACCGAGACTCGTCTATTAGTAAAATGGGCTTGTACGTCCCAACTACTAATCCCGTGGAGGGGACCATCATATAGTTAGGGCGCATGCTAGGTTTACCTTCTTGCATACCTAACACTTGATGCCTTTATTGATTCATAAGTTATTCATATGCAAATTGTGGCTAACTTGTGTGTCTGCTGCAGGGATAACCGCTCGGCCGTGGGTAAGAAATATCATATGCACATGCTATATATTGTCTATGTTTCCTTGCATGAATTGTTAAAAAGAAACTAGACAACCAGATAGATCACCTAATAATGCTAGCTTCATATGATTTACTTAGTGTGGATTTATTAGGTGAGTTTGGCCATGGTCGCTCACCAGTACATGTGGTAGTACTGACCCACGTTTGTGGGCAAATATCCAGGTGCTGGGAGCGAGAGTTTGGCAAGCATCCTCAACCTGAATCAGCATGTGCGCACCCTTTCCTAGGACTGTGTTCGTGCTGCTTCCTCTGCTGCTTACCTCTCCAGTGGGCTACTCTTCTTCTGCTAGATGTTTTGGTTATTTTGGTCCTACTATAAGGGTATAATGTAATGGGCGTTGTGGCTAGTTTTGGGAATGTAAAAAGAGTTGTAAGCCTTCTAAGGCATATTTTGTAACTCAGCCAAGCAAGCATTTTGTAATCCAAATCTTCAGTATTCAATAAAATGGAAGTATTTTGTGTGCTATCAAATGTGTTCAACTTTGGTTCTCTGCATTTTTACTCTGTGCCTATATATATGTATATTCGTCTCTCTTGTGTTTTGTGCAGGTACTTTGCCTGGTGCAAGCGCAACTTAGGCTCGTACGGCATCGCGCCCAAGCGAGGACGAACGGTTCCGTAGGGACCAAGCGAGGACGAATGGTTCCGTAGGGACCAAGCGAGGACGATCGGCCCTACGGGATCGGCCCCTACGGGATCGGTGCGCGATACTACATATATTGCGATAAGGACTTCTCTTCGAGCCGTGATTGATAGTTGAGATTCTTATATTGCATTTATCCTGTTTATTCTATATTCTGGTTCGGTAGTGGATTTGTTTCCATCCGACTACCATCATTAGATACTTTATATTGAGATCTAGTTATAAATATTGGTTATTTATTTATATATGATTTCTGTGGATAAGATTTAGTTATGGCCTGTGACATATATGTTTACCACTTGTGAATTGTTATTCATACTACAACGTACGTGTGTTATGGTTTCCATATATTGGAGTGCCATATACACGCGGCTGGCATGCTTACGTGTCCTAGTCCTACGTATTTTGGGACTGGGGCGTGACATATTTTTGTGGTGGCCCATGCAGGTCAAAAGCATATTGTCTTGGTTACGTTACTGTACCGAGCAAGCCTGTACCTAGGATTAGAGTATAGTATCTCATCCATAATTGACTATGATTCACCTTTCTTTCAATCTGTTCTATTTGAAAAGCTGCATCCTGCTTGATTCATGTGCTTCCCTAATAATTCCTAGAGTATAGCCTCCTCCTAGAATATAGAAGTCCCTATTGTTAGATAATAAGTAGGGTAACCTTCCTATTAAGAGTACAACTAGGATAACAACACATCACTGAGTTAGAATACTTAATGAAACTCTATCACCCCTTACCTATAGATTGATGTACCATTAGCCCTCGATATATGTATGAAGACTTGAGAGTGGTATAGACACTACCATAGTAGTTAGAAAGATGACCATGAGGTTTGACCCTAGTATTGAGGAACCAATGGAAACATAAGGTTAAATATTAGGGCTAACCTAGCTTTTCATGGTAAGATAGTATTATAGAACTATACATTTAGATTCTTGTCTTGAGATTAGCAGATAGTACATTAGAAAGCCAAGAGCAATGCTTAGAATATTTTCCTCGATCAAATCTCGAACACAGAAATTAGTATACCACCTTCCCCTTAGAAAATTGTGATGTTATCCAGAGTCCTTCTATTTAATTTCATAATCGTTCCTCCGAGACCGTAGCGCTCGTGATTTGTGCAACGACTAATTATGTTCTTCTATTGTGCCACCTAACGCTTCCATTCTTAATATTACCCCTTCTGTTCTATGAGCACTATGACTAAGACTTAAGATGACCATGACTTATATAATAGAGTACTCTAATAAGTACCAAGACCTCTTCTTATAAACCTTATTAGGAGTTTCTATATTATTCTTAAGGCATTATAGTATTAATTTATAGTATTAAGTTGGGTAGTATGCCTCACAACATAGTATCACGTAGTCCTCTCGACCCATTGACGAAGTATAACTGAATGTGCTAGTATAAGACGATAGTGTATGCAGACTATAGAAATTAGAGGCCCATATCCCTATTTAGTCGACTGACGACTTAGACAAGGAGTTGGTATGACAACTATAGAGACTGTAGAGTCTTATTTTTTTGTGAACTTGCATTATTTTGTGACTTCTCTCATTATAATCTAGCGCACTTATATTTCCTGAACTACATCGACTGATGCTGCTATTATAGCCTAGTTTTACAAGCTTATTCCTTTATCAAGCTTGATCATGATATTATATTATTGGGGATGCCTACTAATATATTGTCTAATCAGAATCAATATATTAAGGTCTAGCTAACCTTAGTACATTGGTTCGCCCTTCGTAATACTAATTTACGTGGATTGAGATATATAGTTGACTAGTGGACGAATATACTTGCCCTCTAGGTATGTCTGAGTATATCGTATCTGTGATATAATTGTACTGATACGAGCATGCAAATAAGAAGCTACCAAATAAGATTTCAATCCACAACTGCCTTGACAATTCCAATTTAAATTCTTTAGACGCCTTGACCTCCCAACTTTCATTCTATTACCTCCTCCTTGAACTCTTTATTATTGCTTTCCATTTTCCTTTATTCCGGTAAGACGAACGCTCATGCCGAGTATAAGTTAACACACTGATAAGTACTAGATATACCCCATAGGCTAATCCTATGACTTGGTGACTCCCTTTTATAGTTGATTAAGGGCATATCATAGATGATATGTTGGTGTTAAAACATTGAGGATTGAATAACATGATTAAATAATTATAGGAATAACCTTCTTAGATGTATAGCCTTGGATGATAGATGGGTAAATTCTAAGTTGGGTAGAAACTGCACTTGTTAAAACTTGAGGAGAAAAAAATTCTTTTAGATTGTGACCAAGTAAGATTAGACAGAGAGAACCCTACCCTATTTTAATTTTGAGGACGAAATCATTTTAAGTTGGGTAGATTGTAAACCCCCACACCCGAAATAAGGTCAACTTGGCTTAGATAGTGAAATTAGGGCTAGTTTAAACCCAATTAGAAATAGAACATGGCATTTGATTTAACTGTACAATATTTTATATCGCTTAGCGCACCTTACCGTTGCTTCGATAATTGGAGCACCTCACTAGCCATTGCCTTTCTACAAATTTTACAACCTTGTCCTAGACGTGCCCGCCTACTATTCTGACCTTTGTATAACTTATAATTATGCTTTCTTGTGCTACATTTTAGTTGCACAATAAACGTCGCGGACGTTGTTATTTATTTCTAAATAAAATATGACTTTGTACCCTTGGGTGTTCCAATCGAAATTGGAGACACAATCTTGATCGTTCTGTGTAACCCAAATTTTATTAATATTCTACACTGTACCCTCTACGTCCCTGACACTTGTGTCCCACCTAATTTTATTCCTATGTACTTCTAATTAATTCCGGAACACCGTGCACGGTATTTTAATTAATTAAAATCCAATTTTCATTTTTGTGCAATTTTTCCAATTATTGGGCACTTTTATGCAAAAGTGCATTTAGGTGTCCACACCATTGGACAATACGTGAAGAAACCCAATTTCCCCTTCACATGAATTTTTTCCATAATTTTTGAGATGTACAACGCGCAAACATCGCCCCCGTTATTTTTAACCTATCCTTGCATTTAACTATACAATTATGGCCCTCCAAACATTCCCAGGAGAGCCCAAGGCCGAACCCCAAGGAGGTGTTGACCAAGCCCACTCCTAGGTCAACCAAAACCCTAGTTCACATGTATTTATATACAATTTTTCTCTCTTTCTATTGTAAATCTAAACCCAAGGAAATACCTCAGCCGACCGATCCCCTTCCAATACTGTTCATCTTCCCACCGAATCCCTGTCCAGTCCCGCCAGAGACTTCGCCGGACCTTCGGATCAGCCTCGCCTCTGCAACCACCGTCTTCCTCATCCTTGCTTGCCTGGACAGCACAGTCGACCCCTTCGCCACGCCGGACTTCAACCGCCCTACCGTTCCCCCTAGCAACCCGACGCAATCCCGACCTCCCTACTCCCTTTTCCACCCTCTTCCTCCGGTGCACCGCCTCACCCAGGCCCGACTCCTTCGCCGAAGCCCAGAATAGTCTTATCACCACCACGTTCCTCTCCTCCATTCGACCACTGTCTATATCCCGCCGGACTGAACCTCGTCGACTCCCTCTCATTCCCGTCTTACTGTCATCTCGACTCTGGCCTTCCCCTCGATCTCCTCCTCCCTTCTCAGCCTCTTCCTGGCCTGATTAGCCACCCTGTCATCCTCCTCTCGTCTGAGAGCCATACCCCGACCACTACTCATCCCTGTCTTCCTGTCCACCGCCATCCGGCCAGACACCCCCCATGGCCAGAGCAGCATCGGACTACCCCTCCTGCACCACGATACCCTGAGCTCCTCCTCCTCTTTCACCAGCCTCCACCACCTCTTCACCCTCTTCCTCCTCTTCCCCGCTAACCTGAGCCGACCATGACCCACCAATCTCCGGCCATCCTCGGAGCACCACCTCATCTCATTATCAACCTCACCATCATCAACATACACCTACATCACCATTACTATCATCCTCCCATTATCATCACCATCTCATCCTCGATAACGTCGTCCTCACCCTCATTGTCCTTGTCATCACCATTGTCCACATCATCATTATCGTCATCATCACCTTCACCATCACCATCACTATCTTCATCGTCGTAGTCATCACCACCATCATCGTAGCCATCGTCGTCATTATCATCGTCGTTATCATCATCGTCTCACCTTAATCATCGTGGTAATCATCATCAACCCCTTTACGATCATCATCATTGACCTAATCACCCTCGTCCTCATATTCATCATGGACCCGTCACCCTTGCCAAATAACCCGCAACAGTCACCCCGCTTTCCGTACCTGTGCACACTGACCCCGAAGATCTGTTGGATTTATCTGCGCGACTTCAGGAGCAGGTTATTGGTGCTACGCAGCCTTCTTGCCAGGCAAGTATACCTTGCCTTGTGGTACTATTTAAATTCTGTATTGTTTGCTGCATATTATTATTTAATTTGTGCGCATCCGAGAGAGACTCGGGTGCAGTCAACTGAGGCATTGATGTTAGGACTTGTGTCTGACCTAGTATCTAGTGGACCCACTTAAAGTTGCGGAGTTATCGGTATGACTCCCCAGGCCTTGACACATATCATTACACGTCATAGAGTGAGTTCATGTAGGGACGCGTACCTCATTCTCGCCTGGCCATCAGTGTGAGCAGCACGTGTGACGGTATTTAGCTTAGTTGTTTATTTCTTTAGAGACTTGCATTAGATTATGAGATATCCATGTCGTGGTCGCGACTTGTATATTGATATTGGGCGGGAAAGACAATTAGTAGGCGTATGGGACAAATAATTTGGTTGCCGTGGTTTCAGAGTAAACTGCGGGGCCGTGAGCCTCAGTGTTGCCCTGGTATGGGATCAGTGTTGCCCGGTTATGGGAGTATATGCTTGTCGATACATCCGACAGAGGTTACTAGCTGCATGCTATCATGATCGGTGATGTAGTCAGCATATACATCTAGCATCCAGTTTACAGCTAATGCTAGATACTTAGCCTCTGGCTTGACGCTACGCTTTATACTTTTTACCTACCCATACGTACCAAGCTTGTCTTCAAAGTGCATTTCACTTAGCTGGTTAGGCCACCCTTGATTTTTTATAGTATTTACTTTATGGCATGCTTTTATGTATCTTGTTATGTCCCTCTGAGGACTTGGCCCTTTCCAGGTGTATTGTTCATGAGTATTCGTAGGAGCGCAGATCCGGAGTTACTACATATATTGCAATGAGGACTTCTCTTCGAGCCGTGATTGATAGTTGAGATTCTTATATTGCATTTATCCTATTTATTCTATATTCTGGTTCGGTAGTGGATTTGTTTCCATCCGATTACCATCATTAGATACTTTATATTGAGATCTAGTTATAAATATTGGTTATTCATTTATATATGATTTCTGTGGATGAGATTTAGTTATGGCCTGTGACATATATGTTTACCACTTGTGAATTGTTATTCATACTACAGTATACATGTGTTATGGTTTTCATATATTGGAGTGCCATATACACGCGGCTGGCTTGCTTACGTGTCCTAGTCCTACATATTTTGGGACTGGGGCGTGACACCTTACTTCGATTAGCTCCCTTCTTCCAAGTCTTTATTCTTAACAATCTGACTCGTTTGTACGTTCTGATCAATGATACCATTGGAATAATAATAAATAAGTCATGATAACAAGAAGTAACTTGGGATACTGATGCTTTTCATACAAATTTCCGTACGATCATATTTTATGCGTGCTTGTCTGTTATGCATTTATATATTCATGTTTCAGTTATAACTAGAACTTATTATTTATAACTGTACAAATGTGTAGTACAAATAATTAAAATATGATCACTTGAGCAAGTAGACTATACCAATCGCACTGTGCTAAAGTAGATATGTACATTCTACTGGCTTGAAATGCTTTATTTATTAACTTAGTATTGAGACGTTGTTTGGTCGGACAACTTGTGCATAAGATTTGGTTCCTACGAATAGTTCCCGAGGCACTGGGGCCGATTCGTTCTAGGCAAAACTCGGATAGCTACGCTAGCAAAACTAGCATGGGTAATGCGGGGCCTTATAGTGGGATTGCTACCCGCACTACAAGGATCACCGTCTTACTGTAGCTATTGTCCACAGTAGCAATGTGTGCCATGACCCAACATATTACTGCATTATTTGTTCAAGCTAATAATGTCTACTTGACAGGAAGAACATGGTAAGTCTTGTGCAGGTAGGCGTAACACTGCAGGTAAAAAGCCGCCGAACAGTAGCACAGTTATTAAGTCATATATATATACATTGCATGTTATAACTCGAACTAAGGCAAGATAGAAAGTCCACATTAATAATCTATTTGCCTTACCTAAGTATTGTGTCAATTTGGTTAGTTGGGTTAGCTCACCCTTATTGGTACTTTTCAAAGTACTGACCCTCGTTGCAGCAAGTTCACCGAGCCCAGGCGATATAGCAAAGTGCTGAAGATTTTTTCCCCCAACCAGTCCAGTACTCGACGCACTCCGTTCGTACCTTTTGGAACTTGCATAAAATATCTGGAGCTCGTGCACCCCTTTTATGTAGCTCCAAGGAAAGGAGATAGCTTCGCTAGAAGGTGTCTACTATATTTTGAAGTTCTAATAAATGATGTAATGTATGGAACGACTATCTCATTTTGCGTCCAAGTTGTAAGCCCGTGCGGCATCCTTATTTCTTTTGGGATAAGAGTTTGTAACCAGATGTTCATTATCAATAAATATAACTTTTCTATATCTCAATGTGTGATATCTTATTTACATACTCTATTGCATGTGTTCAAAAGTATATCATTATGCCTAGGACTTGTGCACGTGCGCCTTACGCGTGCACAATATCACGTCCAGGAGACGATTATCGATTTAGCGAAAATTGGGGCATGACAAAGGTAGCCTAGACTATGGAAAATGCATAAAGTTTAATTACTTATATTGCTTTGAACTTCTTAAATTGATAACTTAGCTTGTAAATATGGCACGGTTAAGGACAACTTGTGCACAAGAGATGTTGTTCTATGAACGATCGTCGGGCACTGGGACTGCCTCAACCCGGGTAGAACATTTGCTAGTGTAGTCCTAGCATTGGATGGGTCCGTGCGTCCGCCAAGGGCTGGCTACCCGAAGCAGAATGAAAGCCGACCCATCTCTCATCTGACCAAGTGATGTGTTATGTATAATTAAACTGTGCAGACTAACTATGTCTTCATGGCATGGAGGGTCATGGTAAGTTTTGTACCGGTGATTCAGACGGTCTAGGTAAAGTCACCGAATGGTGGCACATTTTATTATGTCATTCCCTTCTATCATATATAAATAATTAAACTAAGGCAAGATAGAAAGATCACATAATAATAATGTTGCATGTTCACATGAATACGATATAAATTTTGGTATGTTGGGTTAGCTCGCCCTAACCGGTACTCTTTGAAGTACTGACACTCATTGCAACAGGTTCCCTGAGTCGAGGCGATACGGCAAAGAGCTGAAGCTTCCCCCAACCCTCCACTAATCTGACACGTTCGTGTTTTATGACTTTTGGAGCTCAAGTAGATAATCATAAGGAGACCGCACATATCTTTTGAAGCTCCTAGGCGAGGTGCTAACTCACACCCAAGGTGGTTTGCACATTTTGAAACATTAATAAGGATGTAATGTATAGATCGGCTATCCCATTTTGCATTAAAGTTGTAATCCTGTGCGACATTCTTGTTACTTTTGGGTCAAGAGTCTGTAACTAGATGTTCATTATCAATAAAGAGAACTTTTCTATATCTTAATGTGTGATATCTTATTTGCGTACTCTGTTGTATTTGTTCTAAAGTTTATCATTATTCCTAGGCCTTGTGGATGTGCGCCTTATCGTGCACGACATCACGCTTGGGGGACAATTATCAATTTAGCAAAAATTCGGGCATGACACATGACAAGTCCTGGCCGCATATGAAGTCAGGCTGCAAGAAAAGTCCTGGCCGTATATGAAGTCAGGCCGCATGAAAAGTCCTGGCCGCATGGGAAGTCAGGTCGCATGAACCACTTGGTCGCATGCTCAGGGTTAAGGTCTACTCCTTGGGACAAGTGTTGACGTAACGGCCAATAAATAAAGTTAGTGATGTGACATAAAGTGACTAATGTGACAAGCCATAAAGTGTGTCAGAGAGAAAAGATAAAACCAAAGAAATAAGTACCAACAGTTCAGAGCCATTCGTCCAAGGAATATAGTGACCTCATGCTCTCCGGGCCGCATGAGTGTCGGTGCCGCATGGAGTTTGATGCCACATGGAGTCGATGCGCATTGACAGTCTCTTGAACATAGATAATTTCTCATTCGTTCAGCGAGTGAAAGCTTAAGGTATTCAAGGATACTTGCGTAAATAAGCAGTCATGCGTCCAACAAGATGGACATATGCTGTCAGTATGCGGCAAGAGTTTAGGCTATATAACCCTTTTGGGCCTCATAAAACTCTCAGCCGCATAACTCGTTGGTCGCATGAAGACTTCGTCTTCTCCAACAGCAGGTTCGACCATGGCGAAAAAGCTCCAAAAATTAAAATCTTGTCTTGTCCATAAAATTCTCATTCTAAGTCCAAATTGGGTGAACCAAAAGCCAAAATGCTCTAAATTGAAAAATCTATCATATATAAAATAGTTTTCAAAGACACAAGTTTAATAGATCAAAACTAAGAAAAACCCATAAAATTCTAACTTAGAAATGTAGATCAACACTAATCCATCCATCAAAACAAAAAACTTCAAGTACTAAAAGATCTTAGAAATACATAATAAACATAATGGAACAATAATATAGAGGTTTTTTTTCTCATGTAAGGTGTACTTGCCTAAGAAAATAGGGAGATAAAACTAAATAGAGAAAGAAAATAAAGAAGTGAAGAGAAAGAGAAATATTGGATTATATATGGTAGGGTTGAGGGTTGAACCAAGGGTTCTCATGACTTAACCAACCCACTAAATGAACCATGAACCAGGTTATACCAAAGAATGGGTCTAGTCTCCATGTACATGCAACCATGCTAAAATAAAATACGTTCTAAACTCGTATATCGGGAACGGGGAGTGACATCTCTATCCACCTTAGAAAAATTTTGTCCTCAGATTTTGAATCCAAGCAATAGCTTGAGAAGTCAGGACAAGCAAGATACAAATCTACTAGCAACTAAATATGCAAGCAATATCATCACAACATAAAGGTGATCACTTGATCACAGAACCCGAGATATGAAGGCGTAAGGAAGAATATACCTTATGAATCGAATAGGTGCCGGTACCGGGATCGAATATCATCCTCGTACTCCCACGTCGATTATCCAAGAGAATGATGGCCCCAAGCAACCCAAACAAGAGAAATAGTCTGATTCTTGAGCACCTTCTCCCTTCAGTCCAATATGGATATGGGTTGCTCCTTGTAAGATAAGTCAGTACCTATGACAAATTCAGAGTGATCGAGGACATGAATCAGATCTGGAACATACCTACTCAACTGAGACACATGAAATACATCGTGTACCTCATGTAACGAAGGTGGAAGGGCAAGACAATATGCAACATCGCCTACCCGCTCGAGAATATCGAATGGACCTACGTATCGCGGACTAAGCTTCCTGCGAACCCTGAATCTAATGACTCCATGGGTTGGCAAAATCCACAAAAATACATGGTCGCCAACACGAAACTCTAAAGGTTTACGATGCTGTTCGGACCAATGCCCATGCCTGTCTTATGCAACCAAAAGTTGCTCTCTAATCTGCTTGATAACCTGTACTATCTGCGTGATTATTTGAGGGCCTAGCATCTTTTGCTCCCCAATGTCGTCGTAAGCCAACTGTGACCTACACTTCCTGCCATACATTGCCTCGAAAGGTGCCATCTGAATACTGGTCTGATAACTATTATTATACGAGAATTCTACCAATTGAAGGTGATTCTCCCAAGATCCACCAAGATCTAAGGTACAGGCTCATAGCAAATCTTTCAAGGTCTGGATGGTTCTCTCTTATTGTTTGTCTGTCTGGGGGTGGTAAGCTGTGCTGAATTTTAACTTGGTGCCCAAACTCTGATGCAAACTTTTCCAAAAATGATAAGTGAACCGAGTGTATCAATCTAACATGATACTTACTGGGACACTATGTTGTCTCACTGTCTATTGCATATATATATTTGCCAATTATTCTGTAGACTGTTCTACTCGAAAAGGAAGAAAATGAGCTACTTTTATGAGATGATCTACTATCACCCAAACTCTATCTCGACCAGTCGACGATCTAGGTAAACCAGTCACAAAGTCTATCATAATGTGTTCCCACTTTCACTCTAGAATAGGAAGCGGCTGCAATAATCCTGCTGATCTCTGTTGTTCTACCTTCACTTGCTGACATATCAGATATCGCAATATAAAGCGTGGTATTTTTCTCTTTATTCCGTTCCACCAAAAGTGTTTGTTGATATCTTGGTACATCTTCGTGCCTCCCGGATGAATGGAATACTGGAAACTGTGTGCTTTAGTCATAACTTCTTGCCGAATATCCCCGCTTGGTATGCATAGACGATTCCTGAATCTTAGCTTTCAATCCGTATTTATTGTTAACTCCTTCCGAAGACCTGACTCACATTCTTCTCGTAGCTTTTGAAACTTCGGGTCCTCTGCCTGAGCTAGTTTGATTCTATCTACCAAAGTTGACTGAATCTGTAGGCTAGCTTAAACTCCTATACTCTATGGAAGTACTATCTTGATACCCATCTCTCGTAAGTCTTCTAGAATGTGCCTCTAAGTAGTCAACATAAATTCTCCGCCTCTTCTTCTAAGTGCATTAGCTACTACATTAGCCTTGCCTGGATGGTACTGAAGTTCCACATCATAATCTTTCAACAACTATAGCTACCTTCTCTGCCTCATGTTCAGGTCCTTCTGCGTGAACAAATACTTCAAACTCTTATGATCCGTGAATATTTCTACACGATCGCCATATAAGTAGTCCTTCGTAGCTTAAGTGCAAATACTACTAATGTTAGCTCCAAATCGTGAGTTGGATGGTTCTTCTCGTGATCTTTGAGCTGCCGAGCAGCATACGCTATCACTTTTCCTTGTTGTATTAAAACAAATCCAAGTCCTTTTTCAGATGCATCACAGTACACTGTGAATCCTTCGGAGCCTGCTGGAAGAGTAAGGATTGGTGCACAGATTAACTTCTTCTTTAACTCTTCAAAGGCTATCTGATATTTCGCTGACCATATAAACTTAACTTCCTTGCATGTCAACCGAGTCAATGGTGTCGAGATTTTAGCAAAATCTGACACAAATCTTCTGTAGTATCCTGCCAAGTCCATAAAACTATATACTTATACTATTGTCTTTGGAACTGGCCACTTCTCTACTGTATCTATCTTCTTGAGATCAACTGACACTCCTGCTCCAGAAATAATATGTCCGAGAAAGGATATGTGATCCAGCCAAAACTCACACTTACTAAGCTTCTCATATAATTGGTGCTCCCTCAAAGTTTGCAGAACTATCTTGAGATATTCTTCATGCTCCTACTCATTACTAGAGTATACCAGGATGTCCTTAATGAATACTACCATAAATTGATCTAAGTAAGGCATAAAAATATGGTTTATCAAATCCATGAATATGCTTGAGCATTAGTCAGTCCGAATGGCATAACTAAGAATTCGTAATGCCCATATTGTGACCTAATAATGTCTTTGATATATCCTGCTCCCGGACTTGCACCTAATAATATCCTGATCATAAATCTAACTTGGATAAGACTCTTGCTCTACTCCATTAGTCAAACAAATCATCAATCCTTAGTAATAGGTACTTGTTCTTCAGTATCATCGTATTCAACCGCCTGTAATCCATACCCAACCACGTCGATCCATCCTTCTTTTTTACTAATACCGCTGGTGCTCCCTACGGTCATGCACTGGTCCGAATAAACTTTTTCACCTTCAGTTCTTCCATGTGTCGGTATAACTGATCAAGCTCTGATTGTGACGTTGGGTACACTTTCTGAGATACTGGTCTTGCTCCGGGCATCAACTCTATACAAAACTCTACTTCTCTAACTGGGGGTAATCCGGAAAGATCATTGGAAAAGACGTCCATCAACTCTTCAACTATCTTGGGCAGCAGGTTTGCTTCCTTTGCTAATGTTGTGACTCCTCCCTTATTCTGGTATCTTGCTATTCGGCTAAAAAAAAACTCTTCTAGACCGAGAATTCAAAATAACACTTTACCCCCACGATAGTCTATCGTTACAAGACTATCTCTCAACCAGTTCATGCCTAAGATAACATTAAAGTTATCCATAGGGAACTCAATCAACTTTGTAGGTAATAAATATTCACATACTACGACTGGACATGCTAGGCACACTATACTAACTTCTACAATCCTATTGCCAGTGAGTATATTCAACCTCGCTAGCAATGCCTCAAATTTAACCCAATACGTGTCGCATATTGTGCAGATATAAATAAGTGCGAAGCTGTAGAATCAATTAAAGATATTGCGGGAAAGATTGTAACAAAAATGTAACCTGCCACTACGTCGTCCGACTCTATTGCTTCCTCTAAAGACAAGGTAAGTGCCTGCCCTTGGCCTTATTGAGCTCCCTACTGTAGTCTTCCTTGCTGCCATGGTTCCGGCCCCTGCTGATTCTGCTATTACTTCCTATAAAGCTGGGCCTGCGTCGGCAACGGACGTTGAGCTAAAGGCCGTACTGCTACTGCTGGTCCTCCTTGCTGCACTACCCTTGGAGCTGGCAATGCATAAAACAATTGTACTGGCTCTCCTGGCCTCTACATCAATGGGCATGTGGTAACCTTGTGATCAGGGCTTCCATATCTCAAACATAGTCTTTTAGCTGCCCGATAAACTATAATACCCCGTTCCGCTCAAGCGGACTGCCGACTCAAACGGCAAAAGTGCAACTGTCCCGACCCGCTTTGCCTTGAACGAGAAGCAAAGGATATCCAGACTTGTCCCTACAGGAATCCAGCTTAGGCTTTCTGAGGCTCGCTTGACGTATCGCTCTACCGAGGCGAATCATCGCTAAGGTGGGTGGCTACAGTGAACTTGTCTTTGCTTAGCCAGCACACATAAAATCTGGAATATTCATGCTATACGCTAGGTGATTCACCCCCTGCATGCTAATAAATCCAATGCACCTAGCTAAGGGAATAATCCGAACTCGTATTACTTATGCTAGAACATGGAAATTGAAATACTGCTTGTATTCAGACCGTCGCATGCCAAGTCCCCTAACGATCTAACTCTCGGCTTACCTTCGGGTCCGAGAAAACGTGAATATTTATGTTCCTTAGAAACGCATGCTTGTCTGCTTGAATGTTGCATTATTTTCATCCAAACCTTGGAAGACTACCAAGTAGTCATTCCGTGCCTAAATAAACCTGCAAGTATCCGGGACCGTTAGGTCACCAAGGCAGTTCCCGATTCCGGGGACTGCATCATGCCAAGTAAAAGAATCATGCTCCTGTGGCAAGACTCATTCAGGTATTCGGATCTCTCTGCAAGTCTCCCTCGAGCGGGCTTACATCAGCCCAGGAGACTGTGCATATCCAATAGCTAAATGAATCATGCAATACTGTTGTCGTGTGCTCGTGTTGCCTCAACTGCATGAAGTGTGAATTAATAATCGTGTTCAATCATGGACAACTTGTGCACAAGGATATAAGTTCTGCGGATGGTGCTGGGGCACTGGCACCGATCCGATCCGGGCAGACTTCGTGTTTATAGTCAATTATGTTCGGACGGGATAACTTGTAATGCATCGTGTTTTATAAGCTCCTCGTGTTTTCTCGTTGCATGCTATCCCTGTCCTTGACTAGTCCATTATGGCATCAAGTGTAGCACCGCGTTCTCCCGGTGCGGAGAGCGCGGCTAAGAAACACAAGACGGTATCGTTCGATCGGGATAGATTGAATTAAGAACTCGTCCTCATTATGGATTTGTTTCTTCGGAATCGATTCCATATTCAGTGGACTGCGCCCCAAGGATCGACTTAGCGGCAGAGTCAGGAGGGACCTCTCCGCTGCTATCTTTTATTGCCTCGGTTTTCGATGTCGCTTGTTGCTTTCGTGCTTTGAGTTGGTTTTGGGATTTGCTTGTTTTCCTTGAACGGTTTTGATGGTTTTCATTGTTTTCGTTCATTGACTTGCACTTCTATTCCGAGATTGGAAAGAGAGGAAGAAGTATTAATCGAGCTGTTCGTGTGCAGGTGAACGAGCAGTAGGCGGCTTGCGAGCGGAGTCGTGAAGCGCCTCTTTCCTTCTTCTTTCCAAAATCTAAGTGAGTGGCTACCAACCCGATTAGCTAGCCTTGCTTCCAAGCCTCACTCCTTCGCCCGATCAAATGATACCAAGTAATAATAAAAGAAACCAAGATAAAAGAGAATAACTTGGTTATTATGCTTGTCAACAAACTTATGAACGGTTATCATCCTGTATGCTAGTTCGTCTATAACTGTTCTATGAATCGTGCTAAGTATGGAAATATATGCTTGTTATGAAATAAACTATCAGGACGACTATGCAAAACTGTATGCTATGGAACAAATTCTATGAGTATTCTCGATCACGGACGACTTGTGCACAAGGTATGTTATGAGTTCCGCGGACGGTCACCGGGGCGCCGGGACCGATCCGATCCGGACGGAACGTATGTATAGTCGTATGTTATGGGACAAAGTGTTATGCAGCGGGGCTCGCCACCTGCGGTGTATATCATTTGTGTCTTGAGACTATAACCCGTCCCTTCGTGGCATCAAGCCAGTGATCCTATGTATATTTAAACCTGTTGCATACTAACTTGTGTCTTCGTGGCAGGGAAGGCATGGTAAGTATTGTGCAGGTAATTCAGACGGTCAGGTAAAATCCACCTAACGGTGGCACGTTCATTTCTGTAAATTCAATATGCTGCTTACTTATAAATGAACTAAGGCAAGATAGAAACCCACAAAAATATGCATGCTTCACCAAACAATGTGTTGATTGGTATAGTCAGGCTAGCTCGCCTTTACCAGCATGTTTCGATATGCTGACCCTCGTTGAAACAGGTTCTCCGCACCAAGGCGAACCGAGCGAGGAGCCGAAGTCGTCTACCCGATCCAGTCCAAGCTGTTGGCGCATCTTCACCGCGCCTCGAAGCCTTTTGAAGTCCGAAGCTGCAACTCTTCATACACAAATGCAGCTCCGTGGCAAAGCGATCCTCCAGCCATGAGGTCTTTATCGTTTTGAGTTTATAAAGGGATGTAATGTACAGGACTGCTATCTTATTTTGAGTCATCTTTTTTGTAAGCCGTTCGGCATATTAGCTGACTCGTTCAGGAGTTTGTAATAGATGTTCATTATCAATAAAGAGAACTTTTCTATGTTTCAAATCTCTGTTTCAATTTATCTGCGTACTCTGAATATGTGCTTGTTATGCAAATCATTAAAGCCTTGTGCGAGCGCAACTCCAGGCCCGCACGGCGGTCACGATTCGGGGGACGCCTCAAGTGATTCTACGGAATTGGGTCGTGACATAGTGGTATCAGAGCACAGATTCAAAGTTCCTTAGACTTCATACTGGAAAAGTTCCTTTAAACGATCAAAATTCCTGTGCGAACTCTTGAACTCGCTAGGCCAAAATGAGATACGTTCATGCAATAAGTCCATAATACATTATGATCCTAATATAATTTACCTTCTTTTGAAGGAATGGATCCAGCGCAATCTGCCGCGCAACCACCGAACGAAACACAAAAAAGCAGTTCGGATACTTCGGGAAGCTCTCGGAGCCAACGAGGCATGTCTCAAGTCGACCCGCTTGAGCGGGTAATGCAAATGTTAGAATCGCAACGACAACGAGACGATGCTCGCCAAGCCAAGCTCGAGAGTAATCTAGAGACCCGATTCTCAGTCCAACAGAAGCAGGTCGATGCCCTGCAATAAATCATTCAGACTTTGGCTGCCAACCATTCCGCCGCAACAGCAGCGACTCCGGTGGAACAGCCCATGCTTGAAGTGGAGACGCCTCAAATTCCAAGGCCGAGGGACGTGACTGCCTTCAACTTGGGCCATTTTAAGAAAGTCTGCAACACCCCATTCAACGGGACTGAGGACCCAGTGGTAGCTCTAGATTGGCTAGCCGAGATTGAAGACCACTTCACTCTGCTAGAGGTCCCCGAAGATAAGCGCGTCGCCTGCGCGCAACTACAGCTCCGCCTCAACGCGCACGATTGGTGGGACGTGCATCGACGATCTCTCCAATTTGATCACGGAGAGGAGGCGATCTCGTGGACGACCTTTCGTGCCGCATTTGAAGAGGAGTTTATACCCCCTCCAGTACAACGTCAAATGGAAAATGACTTCGTGCAACTGAGACAAGGCAGGATGACAGTTAAAGAGTATTCTGCCGAATTCAACCGACTCTCCAAATTCGCTAGGGCCTATTTACCTGATGCAGCGAGTCGAGCCAGAAGGTTTAAAGGTGGATTACGCCCTGCCATCCATTCGCACGTGGCCAATAATCAGTACGAAATAATGCGTGAAGTCATGAATTATGCCCTATCGCTTGAGCCACAGTATCCTCACGTTTCCACCGGCGCTGTGCATACCTACAATCACAAACGCCAAGGCAATGATAGAGGAAACACCGCTGCAAAGCGCCCTAACCATGGAGGTCCCCACAAAGGAAACCCGAGATCATTCTGTGATTTCTGTAAAAGGCAAGGACACTCTACGGAGAGATGTTACAGCAGAAAAGGTCTATGCTTCAACTGTGGTGGGCCTGGCCACGTAGCTCGGGATTGTCCACTCCCCTCTAAGCTCCTGCCTCAAACCGATAATCCCTAACGGTTGGTTCTATTCCTAAGTTTCGGGACAAAACTTCCAATTAGTTGGGTAGGATGTAGCACCCCGTTCTTCCGGTGCGGAGAGCGCGGCTAAGAAACACAAGACGGTATCGTTCGATCGGGATAGATTGAATTAAGAACTCGTCCTCGTTATGGATTTGTTTCTTCGGAATGAATCGTGCTAAGTATGCTTGTCAACAAACTTATGAACGGTTATCATCCTATATGCTAGTTCATCTATAACTGTTCTATGAATCGTGCTAAGTATGGAAATATATGCTTGTTATGAAATAAACTATCAGGACGACTATGCAAAACTGTATGCTATGGAATAAATTCTATGAGTATTCTCGATCATGGACGACTTGTGCACAAGGTATGTTATGAGTTCCGCGGACGGTCACCGGGGCGCCGGGACCGATCCGATCCGGACGGAACGTATGTATAGTCGTATGTTATGGGGCAAAGTGTTATGCAGCGGGGCTCGCCACCTACGGTGTATATCATTTGTGTCTTGAGACTATAACCCGTCCCTTCGTGGCATCAAGCCAGTGATCCTATGTATATTTAAACCTGTTGCATACTAACTTGTGTCTTTCTGGCAGGGAAGGCATGGTAAGTATTGTGCAGGTAATTCAGACGGTCAGGTAAAATCCACCTAACGGTGGCACGTTCATTTCAGTAAATTTAATATGCTGCTTACTTGTAAATGAACTAAGGCAAGATAGAAACCCATAAAAATATGCATGCTTCACCAAACAATGTGTTGATTGGTATAGTCAGGCTAGCTCGCCTTCACCAGCATGTTTCGATATGTTGACCCTCGTTGAAACAGGTTCTCTGCACCAAGGCGAACCGAGCGAGGAGCCGAAGTCGTCTACCCGATCCAGTCCAAGCTGTTGGCGCATCTTCACCGCGCCTCGAAGCCTTTTGAAGTCCGAAGCTGCAACTCTTCATACACAAATGCAGCTCCGTGGCAAAACGATCCTCCAGCCAGGAGGTCTTTATCGTTTTGAGTTTATAAAGGGATATAATGTACATGACTGCTATCTCATTTTGAGTCATCTCTTTTGTAAGCCGTTCGGCATATTAGCTGACTCGTTCAGGAGTTTGTAATAGATGTTCATTATCAATAAAGAGAACTTTTTTATGTTTCAAATCTGTGTTTCAATTTATCTGCGTACTCTGAATATGTGCTTGTTATACAAATCATTAAAGCCTTGTGCGAGCGCAACTCCAGGCCCGCACGGCGGTCACGATTCGGGGGACGCCTCAAGTGATTCTACGAAATTGGGTCGTGACATCAAGTCAGTGATCATCGTGTGTATATGCTTGTAATGCCTCATGTGTTTATCGTGTGAATATGGCTTGCAATGCATCATGTGATTTTTATGTGTGTTTAAACCTGCTGCTTGCTTGCTTGTAAAATGGAAGATAAACAAGTCATCCTCGCTTAGCGGCTATCCCCGTGCGAGTCATTGCATTGCATTAATGAACAACTGAACACCTGAACGATCATGTTATAACAACATCGTGTTTGCTAATGCTATGCCTCTTGAATGCTTATACATGCCGTGCTTAAAATTCAATGTTTGCCTTGGACAGGGATAGTAAAATGGTAAGTTGGTAAGTCTCGCCGTGTTTCCTCTCATGTCGCACGGCGCACTGCCACATGAGTTAGGCTATTCAAATATTGCATGGAACTGATCCTAAGGCAACTAGAAAGACAACTTAATAGTTGGTGCACGAAACTTATATTACGTGTTTGGATTTGTCGAACGAGCGAGTAGCTTCCCTACTAGTGCATTCAATGTACTGATAATCCACCAGTTTGTATGCAGGATGCGGGATAACCTCGTTCGGTGCGGATGCTTCCACCGTGTATGCTAAGGCGTGGAGATCACTCCGAAGCAATGGTGCGTCCGGAACTGAAGCATATATACAAGACATAATGTTGTGAACATAGCCCGAACTCGCCTGAACATCGCCTGAACAACCATTCCACAAATGTAGCCACTTGGCACGCTTTTACTGTTTCAGAGAGAGAGGCTTGAGCGACTTGTAATCTTGGCTATACGCCGCCTGTAACACTTATTCATATCAATAAAAGAGCTTGCTTTACTTCAACTTGCGTTTCAATGCTTCCGCTATATTGTCGACTCAGTGAACCTGTTACCGATCGCCTATGCGTTCATGACTACGCTGCACTCGGACAATCTGTGCGAATCTGTGGCTTAGAACTCTTATCGCCAGCCAATGAACCCTGGCCTTGCACGGGCGTGGATCACGCTCGTGCGGCATCACGCCCGGATGGGTAAAGCGATCGTTCCGTGGGAGCGCTGGCGAGGGTGATTCCCGCCTAGCGAGAACAGTCGATTTACCTGCGGAAGATCAAGGCGTGACACAAACATCCCGGGTATGACCTTATTTGCTATAGTAGGTACAACCTGTCGGCTTTCCCCGTCGTTGTTGCTATTGTTGCTGCCTCGGCTTCTTTAAAGTTGGTACTGTCACTGTTGAAACTGCCGTCCTACGCAACGCTAAAACATAGATATGAATGCTAGGTGATGGTGCTGACATTTACGGTACTGGTCCTCCCTCATTATTCTTGCCATGAGGCCTCTTCCTATCCACTCTTCTTGATGCCATTCTCTGAGAAGTAAGCTCAACCCTCTTGGCTGCTATCAATACCGCCTCGAAGTTTTGTAGTCGTGCACCTCTACCTAGTATAAGATCTCTAAGTAAAGTCCCTGTTAGAACCTCATTGCTCTCTCCAACTCTGTTGCCACCATGGTTGGAGCAAATCTTCTAAGTTGACAAAATTCTGCCGTATAGCCATCTACTGTCCTTCCAGTTTGCTTGAGGTTAATAAACCTTTGCTGCAACTCATATTGAGCCACAATCCCAAAGTACTTCTGTCGTATAGCCGTCTATTATCCTTCCAGTTTGCTTGAGGTCCTGAAATCCGTTCATGAAATAAGACTCCTCAATTCTACCTCTATCGTGGCCCACCAATCTCTTGCCAGATCTGGAAGTTATAGGCGAACTAGGTCAACCTGTTCCTCAGTCGAAACTTTAGCTACTATCATAATGGTTTTAATCTCCTGGAGCCAATCGTCTACCATGATTGCGTCCTCCGTACCATCAAAATATCTTAGGTTCAGTTTGTAAAATCTAACAGATGCCCCAGAATATATTCTCCTACCTCGTTCTAGGGTTGTCTACAACCCTTGGTTCAATATGACATTTTTTCCTGCTGCTAAAGCTGTTATTGTTAATGTTGCTGCTGTTGTTACTGCACCACCATCTGGTGTTGTTGGGCATTCAATAATCCACGGATAATCTATAGCAAAGTAGTGGTATTCAGTATTACTGGCATTGCAGGAGGTACAGGAATACCTGGAGCCTGCTGCTCTGTTCCATTCATCTTGGGCTTAACTTGGATCCTTGGTTGGGGTTCCACATGATTTCGTTCTATTGGCATTACGGAAGGTACAAAAACACATGGAGCCTGCTGCTCTACCTCTCTTGTTGCTGCAATATTTGGGGAAGGATAAGCCCTAAAGAAGAGCCCAAGAAACATCAAGTACAGGATAAGAAGAAACAAAGAAGCAATCAATCTGGAAGAATTCAAGCTGAGTATCGAAGAGGACAAATTCAGGATTTCAAGAAGGATCATCTTTGATTAAGACTTTTATGACCATGACACCACATAAGTATGAAGAACAGACCTGCATGGGCTACCACTAAAACCTTGACATGTACCAGTACCGGAATACAGAGACGGACATGGTCAGCTATCCCGTACAAGGTACTATACGTTGTACGACGATCACAGCTGTATAAGACAAGGGGGTGCATGCTACAATCAAGTCTCTTAGGGTCAAGAATTTTTATGTCTCAATTATTCGAACAAGAAATAGTAAGCATAGTGTATATATGATAAAGCAATAAGGCATCCCAAACACTTTCTCAAAATATTTTGGAGACCAGCTGTGCAAAATAAGAAGTTGGAAGAGTAACAAATATACATGACAGTGATCAGTTGCAGTCTGATTTAATACAATCATGTAAGGAAACTAATGTCCAGACGAGCCGGCTATCAGGTATTGGTGGCTAAATGCCGAAAAAGAAGTAAATATATAATGATGAGCAGGAAAGAAGAAAACCCACTCGCTATCCCCTACGACCATGTTCTTGGTACGCACCATGGGTTGGAAGAAAGTACGCTGATCCTTGGGTGCTGGCTCTAAATATGACCATGCAAAACCAGTTGGGTTAGACCCCAAATAGCAAGTACTACAAAAAAAGTACAAAAAAGAAACAAAAACCCAAGGAAAACATATAATAATACATAGGTTCAGTGTCATAATTTAGGTCCATGGTATATCCTAGCGTGAAGGCCCAATCCTATAACCAAACAAGGATAATGGTTAAACCATCACACTATGATAGTCCACTTCCCTATGCTACTAGCTGAATAATACAATCATAACCAAGTCCATTTCTTCCTACATCAGCCAATCATTTGTACGGCTTGCTATTTTTGTGGAGTCTATGGTTATCTCAGAAATAATGCATAATAAGTATCCTCATATCACGCTAGTATCGAACATGAGCTAACCGAACCAAATAAATAAAACAGGCACTTGCTGGATGCACCAGTCCCCCGTAGGGATATTGGGCTAAAAATACGGTATTAGCGGTTCTAATATTCCTATAGTAAAATAGTGGTTCGGCATAATAATAGGTCAGATACTGCACTATACTAAGGTAGATGATAGACAGTATCTGTGGTGGCAGCCCATAATACACTTAGAATGAATCTCTGTAGGATTATTCGTTGGCATGATCTTTGTTTGTGGTATTAAACGAAAGAACAAAATGTATATAATACGAGGTTTGCACGAAACCCGCCTTCTTTGGTTTACAAACAAACTTCTACAATTTGATCCTATACGAGGATGTGGGAGTACAATTTTAATCTAGGTAGATGATTGCTATAGGTGTCTGATCTGCAGTCGATCACTTTAGCCCTTGGACTACACGATGGTGAAGAAGTGCCGTGGAAGACGGGAAGCAGCTTCGGAGGTTGCAAAAAAGGATGGATACACGATGCTAATGTCGTCGATCGCTACCCTTTGCTTGAGCTCTGGATGCTTCTCTCTCTCTCTCTCTCTCTCTCAAAGACTCTTCGACCTCTCCTCAATCTCCAATATTTCGACCCGTGGTTCGATCTTCTTTCAAAGTTTTGACCTTGTTCGATTTTTAAAGTCTCGACCTGTTCCTCTGTTGATAGAGGTCTCTATTTATAGAGTTTTGGTGACAGTGACCACTCAATCAGTATGGAAACCGAGTAGTGGAAAGTACAACACCCTTTTACACAACGGTTAAAATAACCAAAGCCTGTGTATAGATGATCTTTTGAATGAGCGTGTGACGCGGGTCCAACTAAGGGACAAAACGCGTATAATCGCTACGAAGATCATGGCGTAGAAGCCACGTAGGTAGGTATCCCTCGTGTAGAAGAGGTTGGCATAGAAGCCAATGTCTGTCACCATGGCGTAGAAGCCAAGTAGGCATAGAAGTCGAGTAGGCATAGAAGCCTGATGGCATAGAAGCTGAATAAGCACAGAAGGCCGAATGAGCATAGAAGCCGAACGAGTATAAAAGCTGACGAGGCGTAGAAGCCGAGCGGGCACAGAAGCTGAATGGGCAAAGAAGCCGAGCGTAACGTGCCAGAGTGGTCGTAGAGGTCGAGCAGTCACAAAAACTGAATGGGCGTAGAAACCGAGGTGATATGGACGTATTTAGTCAAAATCAAGGCTCTTGGAGATATAATCAAATCTCTCACATTAAATGCCGAGATTCGCCATCATCGTTAATTGTAGAGACGTGTTCTGAAGGCCTGCCACCGTTCTGAGCATTAGGTACAGAGGCGTGCCTCGAGCCCTGTTCAAAGAGCAGCTTTTGACGTGGCAGTCTGTTTGTCTTCCGCGAAGCGTAAACAGTTTACGTCTGCCTGTGTAAAACAAGGCAGCGTATCCCCTTGTACGCGTAAAAGCAGTCTCCGCTGAGGGGATGTCAGTAAACGATGGTTCGATGATATTTAATCAAATCCTCTGCATTAAATGCAAAGATCCGCCATCATACTGTAGGGCGCATCCCGAGTGGTCTGCCATCTTTCCAGCCGTCGTTTGGGTAGCCGTGCAGCACTTTTTGTCAGGAGTCAGATGTCAGGTTCACTGCGTGACTTGACAGGTTCATTTCGGGGAAGACGAAGCGTTCCTCGTACACTTTAATGTTGCTTTGAAAGCGGATGAGTTTTATGCCATGGAGGCGATGAAGCAGCCCGTCTACGCTGAAGCAGCCTAGACATACTACATTTACGCGGATGGTCCCATCATATTTTATGCCATGCTCAGCAGAAAAGCTCTGTTGCACTCTTGATGGCCCTGGGGTCCCCTGCTTACGCTGTCCTGCATCACCATGTTGCGTAGAGCTATCCAGCATATTTTTTATGCTTCTACAAGACCCCCTTCAAAGCTTTCAAATTCCTCGGAATTTGGAACGCTTTGAATGAAGCATGAACCGCTCCTCGTAACTCGAAACGTTTTTGAATGGAGCGTTAAAACGGTCGATGCTGACTTTATGGCGGATTTATTGGGGACCGGTGTGACCTCTCTAGCCTATAAAAGGCTGAGGAGTTTAACCTGTTCTCCCTGCATTCCTTTCGCCACACAAGAATGATCGTCGGAGTCTGTCGGGTCGATCTGAGGAAGAAGAAGACCATGTTCTTCCAGCATGTAGGGAGCCAAAAAAGATGACGTCTTCGAGCAAGTCTCATCTGCAACGATAGATCATGGAAGGATATCATAGCCTCCCTTGCTCGGGATAATCAGCAACTTTGTATGGTGGTTCTTCGGGAGAGAGGAAGAATCATTTTCCACCACGCTACTTGCAAGTGGCGCCTTCTCCCGTTACCTCCGGTGACGAGAGTCAGACAGACTAGCTCTGTCCCGGCTTGAGTGGCGGTGGTCTGTAGGACAGCAGATTTACCCTGCTTTTCTTCTTTTGGAGGATGGTTCTATGCCTAGTTTTATATCCTCCTGCCACTGATCATCTTCTTGAAAGAAGAGGAAGACCTTCACCAACATGAGAACCTGTCAGAACAGCTTCTTGGTGCAATCTTCAGACGATGATGAGGAAGCCCTTTGTAGACGGGGTTTCCCTCAGATGTAATCATGAAAATGAAGAAAAAACCCTTATAGAATAGATTTCCCTCATATGTAATCATGATTTTAATCTTTTAATAAAATCGTCTTTCTTCTTCATATGATCATCTTGCCATACTTTGCTGTGAAGTCTGAATGTGTGCAGCTTCGACACGTCTGATTCTTTACGCCGACTCTATTTTAGAAAGAGTGCTAGGTCCTGTCCTGTCTTTTACGCATAACTAGAGATACGTAGAAAGCCGTTGTAGCATTCAAGTTTTCGAACCGTCCTACTATTTTTTAGGAGTGAGGAACCGTGTAGAATTCTGAACTGCTGATTCTGATGAACAGAATTTCTTTGTTCAAACATCATTTTCAAGAATGATTTCTCGAAAATCCCTTGGAACAGGGTCGAGAAATGGCTGACAAACTGAGTTGCCATCTTGATAGATGAAATATTCAGACTGGGGTCTGGATGAACTTCAAATCGACCCATGAAGAAGAGTATTTTTTTTTGATGTAGAACTCTGTATGTTTCGGGTACTTGAGATATCTTGAGGTCAAGGACGAGTATCTTCTGTGTGAACTCTTTACAATTGATCGCTTTTGAGGACCGTTCAGATGTACGCGTGATCTGGCCGGCATATCCTTCAGATGTGCGGGAAGTCGTGGAGCGTGAAATCATTAGTCTGCATCTTCTGAGTATAAACTAAACACCATCAAGCGTGAAATCATAGACTTTTAGTTCCTGAGCGTGAAGTCATAGTTTTGTAGCCTCTCGAGCATAAAAGCTACTGAGCACAAAGGCATCTGGGGGTAAAACCCGACTTGTAGTCGTCGAACGTAAAGCCGTAGATTCGTAGCTGTCGAGCGTAGAAAGCTCCTTATCGTAGAACTGTAGATTTGTAGCTTCTGAAAAGAAAAAATTTTCCGAGCGTGAAGTCGCGGATCTGTTGCTTCTGAGCGTAAACTAAGCGCCACCGAGCGTGACATCATCGATTTGTTATCTGCTGGCATAAAGTCGTAGGGTTGCAGCCTCTCGAGCATAAAAGCTACTGAGCACAAAGGCATCCGAGCGTAAAACCATAGACTTATAGCTTACGAGCATGAAATCATAGATCTGTTGCTGTCGAGCGTAGAAAGCTCCTTAGCGTAAGAACTGCTGACCTGCTTTGCGCGAAAAACTTTTTCGAATTCGCAGACTGTCCATCTTCTCTGAATAATAGGCTGACGTAGGACCCAATCATAACCGAATATTAATTAGGAGATTTGGTTCGGGGTCCAAGGAGTCCATCCGAACTCTATATATATCCCAAGTTTTCTGAGAGAAAAACTTTTCATCCGTCTTCTGCGAAAGAAAGCCTCCGACTGTTCGAGCTCTTCTCTGAGTCTTCTCTGAGTCTTCAAAGTTTCCAGTAATGGCCTCTAAGCAATCCTCCTCCTCTAAGGGAAAGAAGATTAATTATTCTTTTCGTTCTTCTGCCAAAGTAGGAGTGCCTCCGGTTGGACAGGGCTAACCCCATTCTGAGCCGAGTATTCCGCCGACGAACAGTGCACCCGGGCTGATAGGTAGAGCTTTTTGGGATGAATGAGAACGACTGAAAAATCTTTCGCACACGTTGAACGTGACCGCGCTAGGTCGTCTTCTGTGCTGATAGCCTCTTTGAGGAAGATGATGCACGGAGACGTTTTATCTTTTACGCCCACATTTCTAATGTGTTAGCGTAAAAACTCCAGATTTCCGCAGTTGAGCGTAAAAGCTTTGACTGCAGAAAACTTGGTGTGTACTGTAAAATTTTGAACTTTTACGCTTGTGGATGAAAATTATGGCGTAATAGCTCAAACCTTGGCAGTCTGGCGTAAAGCACAAACAGTATGCTGCCGACTTGAATCTTACGCTTCTGGAGGAAAATTTCGGCATAAACGATTAAGTTTGTACAGTCTTGGCGTAGAGCTCAGACCGTTGCCTTTTGGCATGTGCTGCGATATTGTAACGTCTAGTATAAAACTGACGTGTTTTTTTTGCACCCTTGCAGTTAACTTGCGCGTGTCTCCGCTAGCCGAGGTGATGGGTTCTGCCGCCGGGTTGCTGTACTCCAACTATCTAGAGGATCTGTCCCATGTGGTATTTCCTATCTTCGGGCCCCAATATCCCAAAGGGAGGGAAATCTTAATATCGGCTCAGGGCGAGCGAACGCTGCTGAACATGATTAATGGAGAGCCTTTGACGTATGTAGATAGGGACCAGTGTATAAAGCCGGCCTTTCTCTTCGGGGACATGATTGATAAGCAGTCCTAGACGAAGCCAAAGAAAGAGCTCTAGGTTTTCCCTGCCGGGAAGTTGGTCTTGAGTCTGCCCAAGATGCCGAGAGATTATCCCATTTCGGCATTCTCTCATGCTACACATCCCAGGAAGATGTCGTGGACGCTGACTCCCGATCTTCACGGTAGGCCGGAAAGATCTTCTAGCAGAAAGGATTTGGCCTATTTGTCAGCCGTCCTTCCGGTCCTGTAACGTTGTTCAGGGGGTTGTACCCGGGCAGTGTCCGAGTGAAGACAGCTTGGTGCTCCAGCCGGTGCAATTATCGACCTTTTGCAATGATTTCATGGGGCACGGAGGAGTATACCCCAAGGCGAATCTTCGATATAACGGGTGGATAACCCCAACAAACCTTCGATGGGCTCGCTTAGTTGATTGGGCCTTGGAGCATTTTCGGATCGAGTTGGAGAATATCGGTCTGTTGGCAGCTGTGAGTGCCACCAGCGTTGGGTTACCTCCTAACCCTAACCTGTTTCTGGCACTGATGGAGCGATACATTCCGCTTACCGGGACTTTTGCCACTCCGCTGGGAGAGTTTGGATTGGCCCTTCATGAGATGGCAGAGATCTCGAGACTGCCGATGGGGGATACTCCGTATGAAGAGTATGTTCCCACGAATCGAGAGTTGGAGGATTCAGACCCTCGGGTAGTGGAAGTGTATCAGGAGCTGATGTGCCACTACCTTGCTTGCACCGCCTTCTATGCTGAGTCGTCAGATTTGGCACACACTAGTAAATGGACGTCTTACCTCTTCTTTCACCGGGCTAGGGCTGCTCAGTAGAAGAAAGTCTTGGAAGTCAAGGATGAGCCTGTGAATCCTCTGAGCGTTCTGACCGCTCAGGAAGTTGAAGATCTCCTGGAGGATGCTAGGGCTCCGGATCAGATCCTCATTGAAGGGATAGGAAGATATCCCGTAGGTACTATAGACTACAGCTATCTGAGGCATTGCCGCAGCGCTCTATCCAAAGAAGCTCAATTGGTTGGCTTCCTCTCTATATGGCTGCGCCGACTGGTGGTACCTGGCATCGCATCTGCGGATCGTATTTACCGTAATAACTTGTGGTCTGCAGTGCGTCTGGTATTTAGGGCAAGACTGGGCTTGCTCCCTACCATGGTGTGCCACATACAAGCTGGCTTGGGGGCGATGACTGAGGCGCTGCTCGCTGATGAAGTTCGGCGTAAAAGCTTTCCCCGGGTGGAATTATCATACCTGTATTTGATGGGATGGTCAATTCTCCATAACCCCCGGGTGATGTCTCCCGGTTCCGGCAGTAGCTTGGGGGGAAGTTTCTTGCTGAATTACAATAAATCCTCTTGGAATGTGCTCACAGTTTTAGACTGTCGACGGGTGCTGCATTGCGGTCACAGCTGGAAGCTCCTTTGCAGTGTCCCCTCTATTCATCGCAACCAATCGGGGATTAGGCTTGAGGACTCAGGTAGAGATAAGACCACTCTTTCTCCTGATGCCTTCAATTGGTTGGTCTACATTAGACCTTCCCACCTGCTGTACAGAAGTGAAGATCACTGCTTCTTCGAACCCTACCTGCCTAGTCGGTTTGCCAGGTAGTTTGGGTATGATCAGTTGCATGTGGGCAACACCGTCACCAGCTTCAGGTCCAGAGGTGGACTCATCGATGGAGCGAGGGGATGGCGATATTTTATCATGGGCTGCACCAGGGCAATTTTTATTGTGCCCTTCGTCACACCCTCCACCGAGCTGCGCATCCTGCATTCGTATGCCCAGTTCTATGTGGCAACGAACACCTCCCATCGCGATTTTGATATGGGTAGAAGTTTTAGGGTGCCCTCTTCCAAACCTGGGGGAAGGGTTGAAGTCCCCGCGATTTCTTCTAACGAGGGTGACGAGTCCGCTACTCCGGATGAGCCTCTCGTATCGGTACCGAGGGGTGAAATACCTCCGCCTGCAGGGGCGTTGGTAGTCTCCGGAAAACGAAGGGCTCTCGCTCTGAAGGAGGCTTCCCCTCGTAAGAGGTCGAAGAGGATGGTTACTCGTCCTCTCCAGATTCCTGGTATTGAGGCTCCTGGAAGTGAGCCTGCTTCTCCCTATGTCGGGGATGATTCTTTGATTGGGGGTTCCTCGCCTTTTAGAAAGGAACCTTCTATAGTTTTGGCCGGTGGCACCGGAAAATCTCAGCTGGAGGCTGCTACCGCCGCTACTGCTTCAGGTAGTGGAACGAAGTCACCTTCGTGGCTGGTTATAAGATTCCATATACCTTTGTATGGATCAGCATTGGGAGAGGCCCCTGCCGTGACCATCAGCACTTCTAGCGAGATTCCAGTTGATGAGCCTCAAGTGAATCTCGGCGAAGACCTAGAAGAGTATTTGCCAGTGTGAATTAGCAGGCCCTCTTCTCCAGGTATGACAACTTGGCTAGCCTCACTGTCGTCTTTTCGTGCCTCTTCTTTTAGGAAAATTAACATCATGTTTGACGTTAACTTCCTCTTGTCTTCTTCTCAGGGGACGACCTCTTTGGGGAGGGCAATGTATATGCGCCCTTTGGCTCCGTGTCAGGTCCTGGCGTTGGTACGGAGGTGCCTGGTTTTGAAGAGGGAGCATCTTCGGGTGCCGGCTCGCCTGCCAACGAGGCTTCAATACCTCTAGAGGACGACCCTGTCGTTGCGACAATGCCTCCTTCGAGTATGCGGGTTGGTTCTTCCTCTTTTGTCGCACCCCCTATTGAGACGAGGACTGTGGCCACATCGATTGCGGTTGCCTCTGGAGCGCGGTTTGACAACATTGCAGCCACTCCTAGCGTGCATTCGGGCCTAGCTGCACTGACCGAGCAGTATACCAGTATCTTCTTCAACACTTTGGAAATGCTAATATCAATGGTGTTGGAGAAGAATCTGAACTTTGAGCTCCTAAGAGGTCCTCTCGATTTTCGATAGAGGCGATCATGGACCTTGGCGATACTGGTTTAGCTGACGCCCTGGCGGAGGTAGTTAATTGTTTGGAGCAACCCATTAATGAATACTCGCAGTTATCCCAAGGCAGTGTTGACGATCTGGTCCAGGATGAATACGACTCGCTGACTGCAAGGCTGGGAGAGTTGGAAGCTCTGAGCAGGTCCCTCGAGATGCGGCAGAAGGAGATGAGTGACGAGCACACCCTCTTAGAGTGTGTTGTTCCCCAGTTGGCCAAGAGTAAAGCTGAGCATGAGAAAAATGAAGCGAGGGTTCGTAAGTTGGAGGCTGAGCTCACTTTAGCGAAGGAATGGTCTCGTGCTTCAGCCGCAGGTGTGCATGTGTTACAGAGCCAGATAGAAGAGGCTCAACAGAACTTGGCACATGCGAGTGCCATGCACGCCGCTCTTACACATTCTCTGTCTGATTTATCTGGCTTGGATGATGAGGAGACGAGATGGGAGCGAGCTCGAGCTACCGTTTTGGATTCCAGGAATGCGAAGATGGCCAGACTGGCGGAGCAGATTCGCGATTTGGCCGCTCCCCCTTTATGATGTACTTTTGCTTTTGTTTTTTAATGTACTTCCGCTCTTTTTTTTGGGAGGAATAATAAAGAGGCTTTTCATCTGACTTTGTGGACCTGTCATTTCGGAATACAAATGACGGGTTTGGGTGAGAGTGATATCAGAGGTAGTATGGACATGATATACTCTCGGTAAAATTTTTTAGCAGGGCGTATCTATTCAGCGGTCATATGGACATGATAGAATACGGCCCAACTAGTTTCGTTTTGGAAGTAGTTTTGTCATAATGAGATTTTTGCCTTTATTCCACTTGAGCAAAGGAGGTTAAGCATAGTACCTTTTCAGGAATTTGCCGTTGATAGGAGCCATTAGTAGGTCTCCATTAGGCTGGGCTAACCTGTAAGCGCCGTTTAAGAACGTTGTCTCGATCACGTAAGGGCCTTCCCATTTGGGCTGAAATTTACCTTTGCTCCTGTGAGTGAGAATCATTGGCCTTCTTACAACTAAGACAAGCTCGCCCACTTTGAACACTCTTTCCTTTACTTTTTGATTAAAAGCTCTGGAAATACGCGCTTGATAGAACGCGATGCTCTGTTGAGCTTGAAGGCATTTCTCGTCTAATCCTTCTAGCTCCTGAAGCCTTAAAAGGTTATTCTTTTCCCGGGTTAACTCATTGGCGACTGCTATCCTGAGTGACGGGATTTGAATTTCGATAGAAAGAATTGCTTCACTCCCATAGACCAATGAGAACGGGGTACAACCTGTCGGTGCTCGGACCGTTGTACGATACGCCCAGAGACATTCTCCCAGCTTCTCGTTCCAGTCTCGCTTGTTCGAGGAGATGAACTTCTTTAAGTGTTTGATAATGGTTTTGTTGAAGGCTTCCGCCAAACCATTAACAGCTGGATAATATGCCGTAAAGGCAATATTTTGTATCCAATTTTTATCGCAAAATCAATGAAACGCTTGGCTGATAAACTGAGGCCCATTGTCATGGATTATCCTTCGGGGGATCCTAAAGCAATAAATGACGTGATGCTTGATGAAGCTGACCACATTAGATGTTTTTACCTCAGCGAGAGGAATCGCCTCTGCCCATTTAGAGAAGTAATCCGTGATGGCCAGTATGAACCGGTGACCTCTAGAAGAAGACGGGTGAATAGGACCAATGATATCCATACCCCATGCTTCGAAAGGCCAGGATGCAACCGTAGGATATAGATATTCAGATGGCTGATGTATGAAGTCTGCATGGACCTGACAGGCCCTGCATCGTTTGGCATACTTGATTGCGTCTGCGATCATAGTGGGCCAGTAATAGCCTATTCTCCTGATACGATCCTGTAGCTTAGGACCGGGTTGATGCACCCCGCATACGCCATCGTGAGCTTCGCGGATAATCTGCTGTATTTCGTCATTAGAGAGATATCTTAATAGAAGTCCGTCGTAGGTCCGGCGATATAGGTATTGTGAAGATGCATTGAAGTAGAAGCGTAATGATCGTCTTTTGACGGATGCTGCTTCTTTAGGGTCCTCCGGCAAGATTCTGTATGCCACGAAATCTACAAAGGGACTTCTCCAATCTCTCGTAGGAGGATCGATGTTCACAGCGTAACTATGTTCGATGTGAGAGTTGTTCTTCACACAAAATAGATCTCTGTTAAGAAGGATTACCGAATTCTGCCTTCTTATAGGAGTAGCTAAATCTGCAGCTAGACTGGCTAGGGCATCGGCTTCCAGATTCTGAGATTGAGGTACATGCTCTAGGAAGAACCCCTTGAATGTCACGGCTATCTCGATCGTTGCTTGGTGATAGGGGATGAGGTCTGGATTTTGGAATTCATATATTCCTCTGACTTGATTGACGATAAGCAGATAATCACCAAAAGCTTCCAAAGATTCGACCCCCAGCTCTTTAGCGACTTGGAGCCCGATTAGTAGAGCGTTGTACTCCGCCACATTATTGGAACATGGCTCGTTTAGAGAGTATGCTCGATAGATGATGAGTTTATCAGGAGTAACCAGGACGATTCCTACCCCTGAAACCACGTTTCCCTTGGGACCAGTCCTGGAAGCGCCGTCGAAGAACAGTTGCCATGCGTCACTTTCCATTGCGGAACTATATTCTGCAACTTCATCGAGAATGTCCTCGTATAATTTGGAGGCCTCCGGGATTGGATGAGCATCTAGGAAGTCAGCCAATGCTTGGCCTTTGATGGACTTCTGAGGGACGTACACCATGTCATATGGTGTTAATAACATCGCCCAAGTCGCGAGTCAGGAGTTAAGAAAACTTGGCTTGTTTATCAGTACCCGAAGAGGATTGATCTTGGAGATGATGTGAATAGTCTGGCCGGTGACTTAGTGTCGCATCTTCTGGATAGCAAACATCAGAGCCAAACATTCTTTTTCCACCGGATTGTACCGGTGGTCCGCTCCGATCATCATTCTACTTAGATAGTAGATAGCCTGTTCATGTCCCGCATCGTTCTTCTGCACGAGAAGAGCTCCCAGGGAATGGTCCATCACTCGAACGTACAGGAAGAATGGTCTTCCTACGACGGGAGGCACCAGAACAGGCGGACTAGTGAGGTAGCGCTTGATATCCCCGAACGTTTGCTGACAGGCTTCATCCCATACGAAGGATACACCTTTCTTCATGAGGTAAGAAAAAGGCTGACACCTTCCAGAGAGGTTGGATATGAATCTCCGGATATAGGCCAAACGACCTTGAAATCCCCTGAGTTCCTTCAGATTACGGGGTGGTCGCATTTCCAAGATGGCCTTGACTTTATCAGGGTCCACTTGAATGCCTTTGGCGGTAATGACAAATCACAGAAATTTGCCACTAGATACACCCTGAAAGGACTTTGTAGGATTCATTTTGAGTTGATATTGGCGCATCAGCTCAAATATCGTCTTCAAGTCTTGGATGTGATTGACACTGAGGCAGCTTTTGACAGCTATATCGTCTACGTAATATTCTACTGTTTTGCGTAAATGCTTGTGGAATATGTTACTCATAGCCTGTTGGTAAGTAGCTCCGGCGTTCTTTAACCCGAAGGGCATGACCGTATAGCAATATACCCCCAGTGGTGTCCGAAAGGCAGTATGCTTCTCGTCTTTAGGATACATCTTGATTTGATTGTATCCTGAGAATCCGTCCATGAAAGATATGCGTTCGAAATCGCAGGTATGGTCAATCATGACGTCTGTGATGGGAAGAGGAAACTCGTCCTTGGGGCAGGCTGCGTTCAAATCTTGGTAATCGATGCAGACTCGTACTTTCCCATTCTTCTTCATAACTGGGACAACATTGGTGATCCAGTCGGGGTGTTGTTCCTCCCGGATGAAACCGTAGGCTATCAACTTTTTGACTTCAGCTTCAATGGCGTCCATCATATCGCAGAACCGGCGTTGGTGCGGCTTTACAGGCTTTGAATTGGGCGATATGTTGAGTTTATGAGTAGCCACCTTTGGATCGAGTCCTGGCATATCCTCATAATTCCACGCAAAGACGTCGATGTATTCTTTTATCAGTTGAATGACTTCTCCCCTTTCGGCTAGGGAAAGATTGTTACTGATAATTATCGGCTTTGGTGAAAGTTCATCCCCAATATCAATCTGGATAACTTCATCTTTGGTGGGAGGTTCTCTCTGCTCGAAGCGAAATTCCCATTGAGTATCCATTTGCTGAGCCCAAGCGTCATTCTCAAATAGTTCAGATTCTTGTTCGTCTGATTCGAAGGGATCCGTTACTACCATATTTACTGGTAATGTTTGCTCGAGAGCACGAGATGAGTTGGAGGGCGACGAGCCGTCTTGAAAAGGGCAAATGATGTCCTCATCTAACTTGGAAGTCGTAAGGGAGGTGGTATACCCTAACCCGAAGTGGGTTTGTTGATAGTGGGGATTGCCGTGCGACGGTATTCATCTGCCTTTCCCATAGTTGAGACCTGGCTTCAGCTTCAAGTTGTAACCCATGTTTTGCATGATCTTTAAGGCTTGCGGGCTGTACCTGTGAACTTGTATTTCACCAGCATCGTCATCGCAGGAATCTTCTTGTATAGTCGATTCGTTGTGCGTGCGGCCGAAGACTATTGAATGCTGATTGCTGTGGACGGGCGGAACAATGAAAATAGAGTCCTCATGTGGTCCATATGTCGTGACGACATTGGATGATGACGCTACTTCTAATATGTACAGATGATAGGAATCTATAGCTTCCAAGAATTTTTGTGCTATAGGTTCTATATCGTCATGGGAAGAGGATTCCTGATTTGGAATCCGAGTATCGATATACTGGAAAAGAGGATGTTTATTATCATCTGGAACTCCGTTCCTGGTTGCATTTACATCAGTCGGCTGCTTGTTGCGCCAAAGGTTGATGACCAAGGGTGGAGGCTTCTGGTTCAAAGTGATCACTAGAGGATCACCCCCTTTTCCTGACCCAGTTTTGTTCAGGTGGATAGCCGTAGGCTCCATGGCTTTTGGATGAGTAGTTCGCCCTTTCACTCTGATTGACATTGGTTGTTCGACTGAGGGTCCTTCAGGCTCCCGATGGGATTCCTTCTCTGCTTGAGCTGACACCTCCTCCGGGTAGTCTTGAGAGTACAACACGGCATCGGAATAGTAGGATTCTATTCCTTTGAATGGGTTTAGGTCAGCAACCTACGTTTGTACTGTTCCTTGGGGGTCTACATATTTAAGGCATTGATGTAGAGTTGAAGGAACGATGTTGTGGTCGTGGATCCACGGTCTACCCAGCAGAATGTTGTAGGATACCTCTGAATCGATGACATAGCATGTAGCCACCGATCTGAGCTGGGTCAAGTATGCTTCCGCCTGTATTAGTGCTTCATTCAGGGCTAGACGAGTGTCTTGGGAGAGCCTGAGTAGCTCGATGATGGACAACCTGGCTGGTGTATTGGCCAGTTGGGCCAGGATGTCGAAGTTGTATGGCTTCTCTAAACCTTTGTTTTGAATGTTTTTCACAGGTTTATCGAAGCGTACTTCTTTTTGCTTTCCCTTGTCCGCCGAAGTCGGTCTTGTAGGACCGGCCTGTGGTATGGCTGGCTCTATAGCTGAAGCGTTTGCTGGTACATCTTCCGGACTTGCTCCGTAGTCCTTGAGGTAAGCTTTCCCTGAACGGGTTGCAGCCAAAGCCTCGTCTTCATCTGATGGCGAAGAAGTTGCAACCATATGGCATGGTTTGGAGTTCTTCCTAGACTTTGCTTTAGCAGCATTAGTCTCTTCCTGAGCTCCGATACTAAATCCGGATGAACCCACATGATCTCGCCCCGCTGGGTGGTTAAGGATACCAGGTCATGATTTTGACCCCTAGTTGGAGGAAGATTGACGATGTTCATCGTTGTCCGGGAAATAGGTATCACACCGTCCGGGACTTCCTGGGGAGGCTGATTGCCAAATTGTAGGGAGATCATATTGGCCGTGACCGTCTTCTCAGTGTTATGCAGAGTGATGACCTTAGCATCGATCAGTCCCTGGATCTTCCTTTTCAGTATGTAACACGCCTTGGTCGGGTGGTGTACGTATCTGTGAAAGATGCAGTACTTGGGGTTGTTGGCACTACCGGCTTCACTGGGCCGCTTCTCCTCCGGAAGGGTGATCTTGCCACTCTTGATGAGACACTCGAATATACTTGGAATATCGTCGTCGTCGAAAGAGTATACTTCGACGGGCCTGGAAGTCCCAGGTTTCGTCTACGTGGTTGCCGCAGTCTTTTGTCTAGACGTATTGATTGCCAGAGCTTCTTTTCCTTTGGAACTGCGAGGATGGTCGCCGTTGGGGGATGACCTTTTGCCTCTGTCGGAGGTAGAGATCATAATGCCATTGTCGTGCGCCTTGCGACTGTTGTCATCGGCGGCTACTGCTGAGATGATGAACGAGGGCCAATCGTGAAACTGATATGGTCCTGTGAACACCGAGACCACGAAAAGGAGGTTCTTCCTGCAAATATCCACCAACACTGAGTCTGGAACTCCTAGAGGCATCTGTAGCGTGGCTTGACGAAAACATTCGATGAAGGTATGAACGTCCTCTTTTTCCCTCTTCTTGACTACGATGAGAGAGGACATAGACATGTCCATTCCTCCCTCGTAGAATCGCGTGAAGAATAAAGCCTTGAAGTCTTCGAAGGAAATAATGCAGTTGTCGGCCAGGGTACGGTATCACTGGTAAGCCACTCCTAAGAGACAACCCTTGAACACCCGAGTGAGGAGGGCGTCATTCCCTTGTAGCAACACCGTCATCATATTCAAATAGTTTATGTACTGACTTGGCAATGTTTTTCCCTCTAACAGAGCCATAGTCTGAGGTTTGTATCTCGGAGGAAAAGGGACCTCTTCCCAGATAGCCGGGTAAGGCTGGTTGATTCCCAATTTCTTGAGCTATTATTCGTGCTTCAAGGCATCGAATTGGGCTTTCAACTCCCATACTGCTTGCATCAGATTTTCAGCCGGTAGCGAAACCACGGATTGGTGCAGAGTCGGTTGTATCGCGACTCCCGCAGGAGGTAATACATTCTCCGAGTGAGGAAGTGGAGGACCAGCTGACTCTTGATCTAGAGCAGGTTCTTGGACCGTGTTGGATGGTGGCAAGTCCACCCCCACACGTATCTGTGCTGGCGGGACTGATGTTTGAGCCATAGCGGCCGCCTGTTGAGTTAGCATCATCTGGTGCATGTTCTCCATCATGGATTGCATTTATTTCAGAGACGTCTCCAGTGTAGTGATACGTTGTTCCTCGCTCCCTGACGGCGAAGCTTCCTCGTGTTCATCTCCAATGGCGTATACTCCCATTTCCCTGGGAGTCGTTGAAGGATGTGTATAGGTTGCTGCAGAAGTTGACTCTATACTCTCAATATTTGATTCAGGAGAATGGCGACCCCCAGCGTCAGAATTAGAGGAGTACGAAGTCAGTTGTTGTGACCTCGAACGAGTGTTCTGGAACACCCCATCTTCAGTGTCTCTGAGGAGCATGTTGAATCTCCTTCGGCTCGGAGTTCTAGAGGACGGACGTCTTGAGCCTGAGTTTCCTCCAGGTATATGTGAAGCCATGTTCACAGATGCATGCGTGGGCTCTTCTTCTAGGAAAGATGGAGAGTAGCTCAGCCAGTAGAAAACTGGCCGTTTTGCTTTAGAATAGCAGCAATTAACCACAATCCAGTGACCATCACAACAGTGCTCGCTAGGAGGCGTAATAGCCATTCTGGAAGATCCCCTCCCCTTGCGTTTCTGGATTAGATATTTGCGCAGGTCAGGAGAAGTTGCAGAAGAAGAAGATGATGGCTTGTTCCTCATGTTCCTATTGGTAGGCATGCGGATGATGGGGACCATAGTCTTCTTTGTGCCACCCGTATACAACAGATTGGCCATCTGGGTGGCGGATAATCTCCGAGGAGCGTGTCTTTCCATCAATTGAGCCTTCTGTACGCTTAGGGACTTCGCCTGGCATAATTTCGAGCTTCGCTCTGGTTAGCGTAAGGCTGAGGATGTCCTCAGGCGGCCATCAACTTCTGGCGTAATTTAGAGGGCGGGTAGATTGTTCCCTTGCTGGCGTAAATACCGAAAAGTTAAGTAGCTTGCCGCTTGCTTTCCCTTGCGGAGATCACAAGGGTCATCTGGTTCCCCGTAGAGGTCAGATGTTGTCTTACGCACGGAGCGTGCTTTGTGCTTCCGATTTGGCGCTGAGGCATCATCAGAAGTTTTGTCTATTCCGCCACGGACGGGAGACTGGTTTCTACGCGTAGAGCGCAGTAGATACCTCTTGGTTAGCGCTGAGGCTTTGCCCAAAGTTTTGTCTGTACCGCGCATAGCGGGAGACTAGTTTCTACACGTAGAGCACAGTAGATACTTCTGGGTCAGCGCTGAGGCCTTGCCCGAAGTTTTGTCTGTACCGCGCGTAGCGGGAGACTGGTTTCTACGCGTAGAGCACAGTGGATACTTCTGGGTTAGCGCTGAGACTTTGCCCAAAGTTTCGTCTGTACCGCGCGTAGCGGAAGACTGAATTTTATGTGCAGGGCACGGAGGGAGCAGTGCTACAACCTCATTGGTCGGAGAGATCAGAGAGGTCGGAGAGATCGGAGAGTCCACAGGAATGGTAGAGGTTGTCTTGGGCATCCAGACCTTGCGCAGCTTCCTATTGTTTTGTACAGAGAGAGAGTGAGAGCTACCCCCTGTCCGAAGCATGTCTTCATAGGCAGACTGGTCGAACTGGACGACCAGTGTCTTCTTCACGGATCCCACGGATACCGTATCGTATTGAGTAATCACTTCCTCATCAGAAGAGAAAGATGTCCCCAGTTGAGTCGCCATCTTGTTTGTGGTATTAAATGAAAGAACGAAATGTATATAATACAAGGTTTGCACGAAACCCGCCTTCTTTGGTTTACAAACAAACTTGTACAATTTGATCCTATACGAGGATCTGGGAGTACAATTTATTTAATCATGGTAGAGGATTGCTATAGGTATCTGATCTGCAGTCGATCACTTTAGCCCTTGGACTACACGATGGTGAAGAAGTGCCGTGGAAGACGGAAAGCAGCTTCAGAGGTTGCGAAAGAGGATGGATACACGATGCCAATGTCGTCGATCGCTACCCTTTGCTTGAGCTCTGGATGCTTCTCTCTCTCTCTCTCTCTCTCTCTCTCTCAAAAACTCTTCGACCTCTCCTCAATCTCCAATGTTTCGACCCGTGGTTCGATCTTCTTTCAAAGTTTTAACCTTGTTCGATTTTTAAAGTCTCGACCTGTTCCTCAGTTGATAGAGGTCTCTATTTATAGAGTTTTGGTGACAGTGGCCACTCAATCGGTGTGGAAATCGAGTAGTGGAAATGTCACGACCCACATCCGGTTTAGGGGCACGAGTGCGCGGGTACGTCCAGCCTACGCCGCAGCATCGGTGGTAGAACGTTATCTAGATCATGTAACTATCTAATCAATCTCACATGAATACCCAACTCCATAAGGAGACGTGGATATCATAAAATAATGCTGGAAATACTCAATCACATAAACTAAGCACGATGAGATATCTAGGCAAGCAAAGCAATAAAGATACAACACAAGTCTAAACTGCGAATAATCTAACTCAACATAATCCAAGTCTCATCTACTCACCCTGTGGTCCACCAGTGTCTGATACCAGTCCTCTAGGCATAGTTTGGAAAAAAATTTCCAGTCAGGAAGGAGCAAAGTACATCTCTAAATAGCAGTTCTATATTAATGATATAAACTATGTAGCAGTTCTAGATGGAAATATACGAGAGGCATGTATAGGTACGAGAAATGTACAATAAAGAAATACTGGAAATACTGTAAGTAAATGCAGGAAAAGAAACAATATGCCAACGAGCAAGAATCCTATGACTAAGTGTGTGAGTACTAGATTTAACATGTGATCGGCTTGGGAACTTGATCAGGCTGGTTACATATGATTAGCTATGATTCATATAAGGTCAGGCTAACCGTTGGTTAGCTATGATGCATGTAGAGGTCAGGCTAATCACACGTAACAGCTATAAAGCATGTAAATGGTCAGGCTGCACCCGATGTGAGATGTGGGGTGAGCTATAATTCATGTAAAGTTGGGTATGATCACATATCTACACTAAAATACTCCCCACCCCCAACTGGTATAGTAGATCCAATCATGGTACGTATGGCACGGGATTCCCTAGGGAGGTAGCAAATCTCCCCGGGTCTCTGTGTCTGTACATGCACAAGATAACAAGGAACAAGTCTTGTACAAGCTACACCATGAATAAGGAATAACATCTCATGACGAGATCCGTGTATACCAATCCGTATAACCAACGTGTCAAGAGCATGGATATCTACACTAGATACAGTGAACATAGGAGATATCATAAATTAGAAACTAATCAGAGAATGTACTCGCCTTGGGTCCTTAGCTGTCAATACCAATGTCCTGTCCCAGAGTATCGTCTGGAGGAACCAACAGTCCTAAAGACATATAATAAAAAATAAAACATTTGCATCAGAAGCTATACTAAACACACAAGAAAATACTAACTCATGGGCTATGACAGGTATGGCACTGGTCAATCTAGGGTTAGTGTGCATCAAATTGCACGGCGTCGCGTCTGCGATTGCTGGGCAAGACAGACGACCAAAAATGGTACGGGCCCGCCAGTACGTCAGTGTACGCGTGGCAGCCAACTAATATTCACAGAGTCACGGGTCAGGTATAGTTACGGGGTGTCCGTATTTATACTCGGGTCATCTAGTAGGTAGACTAAAAATATATATATATATATATCATAATTATCAATACTCTTCTGAGACAATTTACCGAACACATGGCGTGCAAAACAATTAGGAAATTTCCAGAGTCTAATCTCGAATCTTTGATGATAAAAAATGGAAATTAGAGCTTCAGAGGAGTGTTTCAAAACACAGAGATCCAAAACATAAGGGATTAGAACCTCACCTATTGAAGAATTTGAAATCAAGCTCGATCTCGTAGAGTTCCAACGGATCCTCCCAAAGAACCTCTGTAAGATTTGATTTCTGAATACTAGAATCACAACCTCAACAATTAGGAAAGGAAGGAGAAGATTGATCCCATCGACTCAAATCTGAGTTCGTTCTCCTCAAGTTCGATTGTACAGAAATATCTGATGATCAATTGAGGAGTTTGAACTAGTATTCGTTCCTCTTCGATTGATAGAGCACTGCTGGTGCTTAACCGATCCATGAGATCAATACAGAGATAAATAGATCGAAAGAAGGAAACAAGTCTGATCGACTCACCGACTCGACGATGATGATCTTTGGTCGAGCTCGTCGTCCGCCACCGCTGGAGATGATCGGAAAGAAACTCGTCGGTCGACGAGTTGCTGTTGCGGCGGTGCTCTGAAACCCGCAGCTTCGGCTCAGCAGGAGGAGAGAAGCTGGCGGCGGAGCAGTCGCCAGGGACTCGCCGCGCATTGGGAGCTCATCCACTCGAAGGAGGGGCCATCACTCGCCGAGATCTGCCATGGTCGATCAGATGGGAGGTGGTGGCGTGAATGATGATGGTGGTGGTGTAGGTGTAGATGGGCCGGAGAGGAGATCGGGAAGGAGAAGCTTGGGCTGTCCCGGAGGGTGGCTGGAACAATGGGGGAGCAGTCGGGAAGCTGGGGCTCGGCAGGAATGGCTGAGGGGGATGCAGAGGGAGGAATGGCTGATGGAATAGGCGGTGGAGGGTGGAGCTGGCCGAGGTGGACGGCAGCAGCAGCTCGTCGTAGTGGAGAAGAAGACGCGGTGGAGGGTGCTCTAGGAGGAATGGGGAGCGGCCGGGAATCAGTGGGGGCTGAGAGGAGCTGCGCTTGTCGGAGATGGGGTCAGGGTCAGCCGACCTGAGTAGGGTGGGCCGCCGGACTGGGGAGGTATGCAACAGGAATGAACAATGTTCCCCCCTCCCCTTTATTTCAAAAAACAAAAATAATAAAAGGAGAAGAAGAAGGAAGAAGGAAGAAGAAGAAGAAGAGAAGAAGAAAATAAAAATGAGGAAGAGAAGGAGAAGCTACGATTGGGGCTTGGGGGCTAGTGGGGAGGTGTGCTTCCCTAAAAAATTTGGGGATTAGGGCTAGTGTAGATAGGACATTAAATAGGGGAGAGTGTGGGTGAGATCAAGGGTGAGGATGCACCCCATTTAAATGGGTGGTCCAGATTAACATGAATGAATTTTCATGTGGGGATGAGGGTGTGGGTTGATTAGTAACAATATTAGGGCTCCTCCATTGGTTGAACCAATGGGGTGTTTACACCAAATATAAATTTGCAAATTAGCCCCCTTAAATTTGGGAAATTGCACGGACACATGAAATGATGAAAATCTGGCGGGCGATTCGGTGTCTGGTGTTTTATAGGGTCGGGGGCGCTGTATGATTGGTACGGGCTTAAGTAGCGGGGTACTGGAATTAAACGGGATTTTCAGAATTGGTTAAAATGGTATCCTCAAATTAATTAGGAATAAAATGCAAGTTGTGTTCAAAAATTAATTAGGAGTACATGGGGCCAAAATCAGGTCAGGTCATCAATACCATTAAAGAAGAAGACTCAGAATAGAATATTACCCCAATTTGGGTCGCACGAAAAATAGGTCAAGATTGTCTCCAATTTCGATTGGAACGCACAATGACACAAAGTTGGAATTTATTTAGGATTTAAATAAACGTCCGCGACGATTTTTTGTGCGGCTAAAAATAAGGTACAGAGAGCATAATTTTGGGTTGCAAAAATATCAGAATGGAAGGCGGGCATGTCTAGGGCAATGTTGTGAAATTTGTTGGAAGGCAAAAGTCAGGGTAGCACTCCAATTTCAAAGCAACGGCAGCGTGCAATAATTAAATAAATTACGGTAATTAAATACAACCTCCAATAAATAAATTCTAAAATAAAACAATTAAATACATAATCCCCATTATTCGATCAGGTGTTCGTCTAGTGGCCTTTAGGTCAAGTCTACCAGCTCAGACATTAAGAACACAGTATATAATATAATATATTTAATTACCTATCTCACGAAATTAATTAATTTAAATACACTTATCAAGAAATCATTTAATATGAATACCATAATACTAATAATTATAAAAAGTCGAAAATACCCCCATTTTCAGAATGTGGTAGTGACAAGTCTACCCTCCTTAAAAGAATTTCGTCCTCAAAATTTAAAGTCCTCATAGTAGTGTTTATTCATTATTTTATTTTTCATCAATAGTTAAATTCGTCAGCCACAAAATCAGGTAGTAATCCATCTTGCCATTTTACAGTCTCAAAAATTCTGAAATTACCGTATTCTTGCAATATCCTCGAAAATAAAAATCAGAGTCCATTTTTTTTCTTTAATTTCCTCCAAAATTTTAAGTTAACTAAATACTCAAAATTTGATATATGTTCCTCAAATTTAATTTCAATCAATGTATCGATTCTCGTCCCAAAGAGTGAATCCCAACAATAATCCATCAATGATCTGATTCTTCAGTTTTCTTTTTCCTCAAAATACTTAATAATGCGACACTTATGGATCCTTCAAATGTAACGTCCGTAATATAAAATTTTAAATTACTATATTGCAATCAAATATATATAATAATAATTTTCCAAATTTTCCTCAAATTTTAATGATAAATTATATCACAATCAACCTTCCTGAAATTAATAATCATCAATTCTGCCATGTTAAATTTTTAATCCTTTATTTAAATTAGCGTTTATCCTCAAATTTCAATCATACCTCGATCTTTGTAAAAGCAATGATCCATCAATTCTGTTATATCAACTCATGAATGCTTATCCTTGAATTTCTAATCATCTTGTCCCATTTGTCAAGTCATAACCTTTTCATAAGTCTTTGTTATGGTCAAAACCCCAACGATCATGGTCTAAGAAATTTTTTTTTTTTTTACCTACAGTCATACAACAAACAACTTAGAGGAAACATGCATGGTTATGGTCTGTCTTATCATGGTATTGCATTCTCTGTCAGGGTGTACTACTAACTATATCCTAACAAGAAAAATCATGTATATGAACTACAGTACTAGGGAAAATTCAGTCAAAAGACGAAAAAGAACATTAGGAAAGAAAAGAAAGAACCTGTTAACATATTTCCTGCAGTATCCCTTATCTCTAACATACACTTAACCCTAGTATATTCACTAACTAATTCCTATTCATGTATACTGATATCCCTATCAACTAACCTTTAGTTCACAACATCCATGATTACATCCTCATTGCATACATCTGCTTATTAATACTTAAATCTGATACCAAGATTCTCTAATATAACCATGGTTCAATAATGCATCCAAGTTTGATACCTCTATCACTTTAGTACCACATTCCCTGTCAGTTCTCGTTCCTACTACAATTGTCCATACTATTGTTCCCATCACTCCAGTGCACACCAAGTATAACACCATACTAAGTACTGCTCTTGCCAATACAACTCTAGATGGACATCCAAGTCAGTCTGCGGTGCCATCTCAATCATGCTCAAGTCATCAGATCCTTACACCTGTATATCATCTACTCCTATATTTAATATTCATATTTCTCATCTACCATAAAATTAATCCTCAAAATAATCGTCAAGGTTTAACTTCTCGATCAACAAAAAAAATTTGCATATACCTCCTCAAAGTCAGATACTCAATATCGAAATAAAATTTTAATCACTTCTAAAATCTTTGTAGCCTTGACCATGTTTATGGAATCAAAATTTGAACCCTCAAAATTTTTTTGACATAAATCTCAACTCCTCAATAATTCTCAAAGTTAAAATTCATTTCCACTCTTTAATTTTATAAATCCATAAATATACATATAAGTGCTCGCAGTCTCTAATACTCGAGGTGCACTCAATACATCTATTATCTACAACTGTGTACTAAAATTATACTGCCCGAATCGCTTGCACTATTACCTCCAATGATCAAAGTTATCATCACATGTATTTTCTTCCATGATTTTCAATCTATATTAACTGGTATATCATCCAATTATCATCACGCAGAGTGCTTATTGTTATTAGCGTCATTCTCGACTAATCCTCGATATAGAACCATTAGCACTCTTGGTATTATATCACTAGCTTCATTGATGGATTATCTCATCAAGCTCATTAGAACTCATGATCACATGTATCTTCTATAACACTCATGTTTCTTTACTCTCATGGGCATGTATATGGTTCCTCATCTCGATGGTTGCATAGGTATTTTTCTTTAACCTTTTACAACCTGTTAAACTAATCTGTGATACACCTCACCATTTTCATTACCAATTCCGATATTTCTCTACTCATGATACCTCATTATAACTCCTCATGCATATAAATTTCTTTACCTTTAACACGCCCGATATCAATCGTCAGATTGGACGTTATGCTCTATTAATCCCTAACACAATTCCTTGATACCTAATTGTTTACATAGATCACTCAATTACATAATCATAATTATCCAGGACGGGTAATTGGCTCTGATACTAACTCTGAGAACTATCACTGATACTCTATACTATCCCTCTACTTATAGTACTATAATGACACTTATCCTAGAACCATTGTCACAAGGTATTATGCTATGGGTTAACTCTATGTTAAGGCCTACTGCTCACATATCCAACTAGAAAATACTTACAACTCATAAGCAACACTCAGTCTATAATAATACTCAAGACACAGACATAATCACAAGTCACTAATTATCATACTTAATAAGGAATCCTCAAAGAATATGAGCTCAAAAGGTCTGGGTTGAGGACTGAAGGTGTTTCTACTACTAGCAACCAAAAGAAATGATAGAATAAAGTCTTGTATCACAGAAATAGATAAGTGTTGAGATGATACTTTAAGAACCAATTTAAGATACAACCTGATAATCATACACGTCTGTCAGAAATCATGACACTCAGAATCCTCGCCACGCCAGTAAGCATAGGTGCGATAAACGACAGGTTCCGTAACTAAGGTATGCAACCCTATAATCATGTCATCTAGAATCCTCGCCACGCCAATCGGTATGGCTGCGAGAGACTCTAAGTTTCATAACTACAGTATGTACATCCTAGTCAGGTTCCTACGTTCTCGTCACGACAACTAGTATGGCTGTGATAAACTCTAGGTTCCATAACCAAAGTAGACATTTTTACCTTTCTCACTGTCCTCATCAATATATGTCATCAGATGATACCGTAAATTTAGCCCGTAAAAATTCATCTTTATATAAAATCAAATCAACAACGATACCAAGAATTTGCAAATTAGCCCCCTTAAATTTGGGAAATTGCACGGACACATGAAATGATTAAAATCTGGCGGGCGATTCGGTGTCTGGTGTTTTATAGGGTCGGGGGCGCTGTATGATTGGTACGGGCTTAAGTAGCGGGGTACTGGAATTAAACGAGATTTTCGGAATTGGTTAAAATGGTATCCTCAAATTAATTAGGAATAAAATGCAAGTTGTGTTCAAAAATTAATTAGGAGTACATGGGGCCAAAATTAGGTCAGGTCATCAATACCATTAATGAAGAAGACTCAGAATAGAATATTACCCCAATTTGGGTCGCACGAAAAATAGGTCAAGATTGTCTCCAATTTTGATTGGAACGCACAACGACACATAGTTAGAATTTATTTAGGATTTAAATAAACGTCCGCGACAATTTTTTGTGCGGCTAAAAATAAGGTACAGAGAGCATAATTTTGGGTTGCAAAAATATCAGAATGGAAGGCGGGCATGTCTAGGGCAATATTGTGAAATTTGTTGGAAGGCAAAAGTCAGGGTAGCGCTCCAATTTTGAAGCAACGGCAGCGCGCAATAATTAAATAAATTACGGTAATTAAATACAACCTCCAATAAATAAATTCTAAAATAAAACAATTAAATACATAATCCCCATTATTCGATCAGGTGTTCGTCTAGTGGCCTCTAGGTCAAGTCTACCAGCTCAGACATTAAGAACACAGTATATAATATAATATATTTAATTACCTATCTCACGAAATTAATTAATTTAAATACACTTATCAAGAAATCATTTAATATGAATACCACAATACTAATAATTATAAAAAGTTGAAAATACCCCCATTTTCAGAATATGGTAGTGACAGGAAAGTACAACACCCTTTTACACAATGGTTAAAATAACCAAAGCCTGCGTATAGATGACCTTTTGAATGAGCGTGTGAGGCGGGTCCAACTAAGGGACAAAACGCGTATAATCGCTACGAAGATCATGGCGTAGAAGCCACGTAGGTAGGTATCCCTCGTGTAGAAGAGGTTGGCGTAGAAGCCAATGTCTGTCACCATGGCGTAGAAGCCAAGTAGGCATAGAAGCCGAGTAGGCGTAGAAGCCTGATGGCATAGAAGCCGAATAAGGACAGAAGGCCAAATGAGCATAGAAGCCGAACGAGCATAGAAGCTGACGAGACATAGAAGCCGAGCGGGCACAGAAGCTGAATAGGCATAGAAGTCGAGCGTAACGTGCCAGAGTGGTCGTAGAGGCTGAGCAGTCACAAAAACTGAATGGGCGTAGAAGCCGAGGTGATGTGGACGTCTTTAGCCGAAATTACGGCTCTTAGAGATATAATCAAATCTCTCGCATTAAATGCCGAGATCCGCCATCATCGTTGATTGCAGAGACGTGTTCTGAAGGCCTGCCACCGTTCTGAGCATTAGGTGCAGAGGCGTGCCTCGAGCCCTGTTCAAAGAGCAGCTTTTGACATGGCAGTCAGTTTGTCTTCCGTGGAGCGTAAATAGTTCAAGTCTGCCTGTGTAAAATAAGGCAGCGTATCCCCTTGTACACATAAAAGCAGTCTCTACTGAGGGGATGTCAGTAAACGATGGTTCGGTGATATTTAATCAAATCCTCTGCATTAAATGCAGAGATCCGCCATCATACTGTGGGGCACGTCCTGAGTGGTCTGCCATCTTTCCAACCGTCGTCTGGGTAGCCGTGCAGCACTTTTTGTCAGGAGTCAGATGTCAGGTTCACTGCATGACTTGATAGGTTCATTTCGGGGAAGATGAAGCGTTCCTCGTACGCTTTAACGCTGCTTTAAAAGCGGATGAGTTTTACGCCATGGAGGCGATGAAGCACCCCGTCTACGCTGAAGCAGCCTGGACATACTGTATTTACGCAGACGGTCCCATCATATTTTACGCCGTGCTCAGCAGAAAAGCTTCGTTGCACTCTTGATGGCCCTGGGGTCCCCTGCTTACGCTGCCCTGCATCACCATGTTGCGTAGAGCTATCCAACGTATTTTTCATGCTTCTACAATCTTGGGATACCGTTCCCTCCATTGTTACTACCACTTTTAGTTACCTAATTAGCCTTATATTGTGTTTGAAATCTCAAGACATGGTAACATGATAATTTCCCTTAAGATGTATAAAGTACGGGCATGCTAGATACAAATCCATGGAAGTCAAATCTGGATTCACCCGAGCGTGTATGCAATATTCAGTCAATCAATATCCAAGCCACGCTTTGGTAGTTGACTCGCTTATTATGCCCGTGCTAGGAAAATAATATATATATATTTATAATATCACACGTTCAGGAATTTGGATGCATTCTCGATATACAACCCAAATATAATCACTTAACATGTGACATGATGTGTCATACCTCGGTGCACATTAAATCATGAAAAATTATCAAGCAATAGTGATATTAGCACAGATATAGTATTCGAGTCAAATTAGTAATTATACATTAGGTCATATGAATGAAGAAGATATTCAATCAAAACAAGCAAGGCGACATGTGTCTCTAGGCCTCATAGGAAGTCCATGCAGTATCAATCACTTGGCCGCATGACAAGTCCTCGCCGCATATGAAGTTAGGCCGCATGAACCACTTGGCCGCATGACAAGTCCTGGCCACATATAAAGTCAGGCCACATGAAAAGTCCTGGCCGTATATGAAGTAAGGCCGCATGAAAAGTCCTGGCCACATGGGAAATCAGGCCGCATGAACCATTTGACCGCATGCTCAAGGTTAAGGTTTACTCCTTGGGACAAGTGTTGAAGTAACGGCCAATAAATAAAGTCAGTGATTTGACATAAAGTGACTGATGTGACAAGCCATAAAGTGTGTCAGTGAGAAAAGATAAAACCAAAGAAATAAGTGCCCACTGATCAGAGCCATGCTACCAAGAAAAATAGTGGCTACATGATCTCCAGGCCGCATGAGTGTCGGTGCCGCTTGGAGTTCGATGTCGTATATAGTCGATGCGCATGGAAAGTCTCTTGGACTTAAAAAATTTCCCATTCATTCAGTGAGTGAAAGCACAAGGTATTCAAGGACACTTGTGTAAGTAAGCAGTCATGCATCCAACAAGATGGACACATGTTGTTAGTATGCGGCAAAAGTTTAGGCCACATAACCCTCTCGGACCACATAGCACTCTCATCTGCATAACTCGCTGTCCGCATACAGACTTTGTTTTCTCCAACAGCAGGTTCAATCATGGCGAAAAAGCTCGAAAAACTAAAATCTTGTCTTGTCCATAAAATTCTTATTTTAAATCCAAATCGGGTGAACCAAAAGCCAAAATGCTCTAAATTGAAAGCTCTATCATGTAGCAAAAACTGATTTTCAAAGACATAATTTTAATAGATAAAAACCAAGAAAAACTCATAAAACCCCATAAAACCCCATAAAATTCCATAAAACCCCATAAAACCCTAAGTTAGAAATATAGATCTACACTAATCCTTTCATCAAAATAGAAAACTCCAAGTACTAAAACTGCTTAGAACACATAATAAATATAATAGAACAATAATATGGAGAGTTTCTCCATTTTTTATCTAAGGTGTACTTACCTATGGAAATTGGGAGAGAAACCTAAATAGAGGAAGAAAATAAAGAAGTAAAAAGAGAGAGAGAAATATTGGATTATATAGTTGGATTGAGGGTTGAACCAAGGGTTCTTATGACTTGAACCAACCTACTAAATGAACCATAAACAAGGGTAAACCAAAGAATGGGTTTAATCTCCATGCACATGCAACCATGCTAAAATAAAATACGTTCTAAATACGTATATCGGGAATGGAGAGTGACAACTCTATCCACCTTAGAAAAATTTTGTCCTCGAATTTTGAATCCAAGCAATAGCTTAAGAAGTCAGGAGAAGCAAGATATAAATCTACTAGCAACTACACATGCAAGCAATATCATCATAACATAAAGGTGATCACCTGATCACAGAACCCGAGATATGAAGGCGTAAGGAAGAATATACCTTCTGAATCGAATAGGTGCGGGTACTAGTATCGAATATCGTCCTCATGCTCCCACGTCGATTATCCAAGAGAATGATGGCCCCAATAAACCCAAATAAGAGAAATAGTCTGATTCTTGAGCACCTTCTCCCTTCGGTCCAATATGGATATGGGTTGCTCCTCGTAAGATAAGTCGGTACCCACGACTAATTTAGAGTGATCGAGGACATGAATCAGATCTGAAATATACCTACGCAACTAAGACACATAAAATATATCGTGTACCTCATGTAACAAAGGCGGAAGGGCAAGACGATAAGCAACATCGCCTACCCGCTCAAGAATAACGAATGGACCTACGTATCACGAACTAAGCTTTCTTCGAACCCCGAATCTAATGACTCCATGGGTAGGCAAAATCCACAAAAATACATGATCGCCAACACAAAACTCTAAAGGTCTACGATACTGATCGGCCCAATGCCGATGCCTGTCTTGTGCAACCCGAAGTCGCTCTCTAATCTGTTTGATAACCTGTACTGTCTGCATAATTATTTCAGGGCCTAACATCTTTCACTCACCAATATCGTCCTAAGCCAACGGTGACCTACACTTCCTGCCATACAATGCCTCAAAAGGTGCCATATGAATACTGGTCTAATAACTATTATTATACGAGAATTCTACCAAGTGAAAGTGATTCTCCCAAGATCCACCAAGATCTAAGGTACATGCTCATATCATATCTTTCAAGGTCTGGATGGTTCTTTTTGATTGTTTGTCTGTCTGGGGGTGGTAAGCTGTGCGAATATAGAGAATCGTATTTGGATATTGAGAGATTGCTCGAACGATATTTTGTGTCGGAAGATACAAATCAAATATAGTTGCTTAGATGACTATCGAATATGGATTTGATTGGATGACTCAATTTTGAGTGGTGTATGGATTATTTAGAAATGTCCAAACTGATTCATAAGCCTCGTGCGATAGTTTCATTGAACGATTTCATAATGTCTTGAATAAATGATAAGTCTTATATCGAATTAGGATTCCCAAAAATGGAAATTGATATTTCGTTAAGGAAACTTGTTGGAAACTTGGAGGATTATACAACCGATTTCGGATTAAAATAATGGATTGAACTTGAATACAATATCGCTTGAATAAGAAATTAGCCGAAATAAATATTGTGTTTCGATGAAAGAGATGAACGATGATGGATTTTGCTTTAGTTTGGAAGAATGGTCTTGAAATCAAGTTCGGAACGATAACTCTCGAAATCAGTCCCAAATAAGAACAGTTATCCTGCGGGAGCGCCGGCGTGGTGATTTCACGTACGGCGGAGATGATCGAACTCAGGGAAACATATTCAGTTATTATTCTAAACGAACTCAATAAATAGAACGTATCAAAATTTGAATGGACTTGGATGATTTACCAAATGGTAACGTTGAAGTTGGATTATTTTACTAGACAAATAATAATTACTACATGAATGGACATGACTTGGTAAAAATATAAGGTGTCTCGATCGTGCCGAAGATAACTATAACATTCAAATGTTCTTGTCTTGTGCGAGCATAATTCTATGCTCGTACATACGTCATGCCCGGGTTAGGATGATTATCCAGCAGGAGCGTTGACGTGATGATCTCATGTCCAACAAGGGTGATTGAACTTGCGAGAGACCGAAGCGTGACAAACTTATGGGTCGTCTTGACTTTTGGCTTGACACGATAAGACGAATTTGGAATGCAAGTGATCGGAAATATTTTGATGGATAAGTTAGCCTAGAACCTGAAATAAATCACGCTTGATGGTTTCATGAACGGATACATAAATCAGGTTGAACAAATTAGAGTTAAACTAAAGGTTTAGAATTGAATCTTGGCTTGGTGGACTAGACTTGGAATGGATAGGGATTCTATCAAAACGTGTTTGGAGGGATAGACTATGCAAATTACTAGGCTTGTCTTGCATCTCGCATATAGTGGATTTTACTGAACGGACTCGTCCCTCTTGCAAAACGAATGTGTTATTGAGAGTAGGATAATTAGTGCTCGATGTTTAAAAATCTGAGTGAAACGAGCTTGGGTAGAATACCCCGTGCAAATGAACAATGGTTTGACCCTAGGAATTCGGACGAGCATCGTACGACAAATTTGCACGATGTATCGTATGCTTGAACCTGTACCTATGACCTTGTGAGTTGACCTAGAAATTAGGCAGATGACTCTGTGTCGAGTGAACAAACCTGTTTTACCGACTTTACCATATTGCTTGAACAAGCTATAGAACTGGGGCAGCAAGACTTAGGGTTAGACTTGGGAACGATAACGTGCGCTAAGTTTAACCCGAACGAAGAACGCTAAGTCGGTAAACCAAATAGATCGTGCTTAACGGTGGTACAAAATCCTTGAAACTTGAGTTGGAATGGAAAATAATATAGAATTGAATTGACCTTATCAGAGGTATCCTCGTGATTCAATAAACGTACCCTTGAGATTTTCGCAAGTAGCTTGTCCAATTTTACTATCTCTAAGTTTGGTTGAATGCATATATTTGAGGGATACCTTGAACGTGTGCACGATCCAAGACTAAATGAGATATGAAATTCAAGTGCAAAGAATTCACTATCGTTGAGTTGGTTGACATGCATGTGATTGAAGCGCTTCGAATATGTGCATGATCCAGACTCGCGATATGTTGATCTCAAATGCTAGTGCAAGTGAATATCCATCTGAACAAGTATAACGACTTGTATAGGTTTGCCTCAGCCATAGGTCGTTAATCACGATTGATTGAAATGTACTCTGTGTTAAGCAACATGTCCCGCGCTAAGGCGCAATTGAGAATGACTCGACATATACGCGACACGACACAAGAATCGAGCAGGAGATTGTGTTCAAAATTGGATTTAGTGGTACCGCTTACTATGCTTGGGATAGATTCCATAATGCGATAGTACGGCCTGCCCTCAGTAAGTCTCAAAGACGAGACTTTTTCTGAGTGGTGTATGATGTAACACCCCATTCCGCTCAAGCGGACTGCCGATTCAAACGATAAAAGTGCAATGTTCCGACCCGCTTTGCTCAGGCGAGAATACTCGTTTGAGGTAAAGGATATCCAGACTTGGCTCTTCAGAAGTTCGGCTTAGGCTTTCAGAGGCTCGCTCGGAGTATCGCTCAACCGAGGTGAATCATCGCTAAGGTGGATGGCTATGGTGAACTTGTCTTTGCTTAGCCAGCACACTTAAAATATAGAACGATACATGCTAGTCGCTAGGTGAATTACCCTCTGCATGCTAATAAGAATCCAGCGCACCTAGCTAAGGGAATAATCCTAACTTGTACTGCTTGTGTTAGAACATGGAAATGAAACGTTGCTTATATATTCAGACCTTTGCATGCTACCTCTGTCTTGTGCAACTGGACCCTATTATGCCTCGATATAATGATATATATATATATATATATATATATATATATATATATATGCTCTTCTTAGTGTACTATTTACCTGTTTACACTGCACGACTCTAGATAATGTCGTTCGAAAAGTTCCCTTATGGTTTCACTACTCGGCTTACCTTCGGGCCCGAGCTAATGTGAATGCTTGTGCTATACAAATGCATACTTGTCTGCTTATATATTGCCTTGATTCAGTGCTTGTCTTATAATTGTATGCCAATATTTAGTGAATGCTTGCTTCTGTTCAGTTGTTTATTCTCACCTGTACTTATAAAAGTGCTGACCCACCAACAGTTTACTTGCTTGCAGGTACTAGATCATCCGAGGGAGAGATAGGCATGCCTCAATCCCCAAGACCCATAAATTCTGGTTTTGATTGCCTCGAGTTGCTATCGTATAAAGGGGCATAATATATGGAACGATGCCTGTGCTAAACAAAGAACCCAGTCCCTCGATTTGTCCCGAATACTCAGTTGGCTAAATGCATTGCATTGCAATAATGTCCCTCCGCTGCTTACTCGATTGATACGATGATAGCCAAACAACTTAAACGATATTGCCATGTGCGGGCGCAACCCCAGGCTCACATGATATCACGTCCCAGTATCAAACGGCCATACGCGCCCTGTCAGAAAGCACCGAGGTACGGTGATTCGCGTCCGGTTCTCTGGCCCGGCGGGGTAAGCGGTGGTCCGGGCGGCCCTCGGGGCCAGGGCATAATATTAGCCTTGCCAAGATGGTACTGAAGTTCCACGTCATCATCTTTCAACAACTCTAGCTATCTTCTCTGCCTCATATTCAGGTCCTTCTGCGTGAACACATACTTCAAACTTTTATGATCCGTGAATATTTCTACTCGATCGCCATATAAGTAGTGCCTCCATAGCTTAAGTGCAAACACTACTACTGCTAGCTTGTAAACCCCCTTGACCAATTTAGGATTTATTTAATTTAGATTGAGAGACTACAATTAATTTGGATACAATTAGGATTAATGTGCAATAATTATATGTCTTAATACACCATACTGTAGCTTTGATGTTTGGAGCACTATACTAGTAGTTACCCTCAAACTAATTAAATACACATTTCCTAGACATGCCAGACTACCCATCTGACCCTTGTGTAACTTTTAGTTACTCAATATTGTGCTTCATTTTAGCTGCACAATATTCGTTACAAACGTTCCTGAATAATTCCAATAAACCCAATTTCTTATAGTTTCTCATTCCTATTTGAATTTGAGGCACAACCATAAGCCAATTCCATATAACCCAAATTAGGTAATTAACCTATTCTGAGCCTGCTACGCCCATGACACTTGTGTCCCATCCAATTTTAGTTCCATGTGTCTTCAATTCATTAAAGAACGTCATGCACATTGTGTTTAAATAAATTAAATTGGAGGCCAATTTTACCCAAAATAGGACCTAACCAAGACCGTGTACACCCTTTCATGTGGACCAGCCCCCACCCCCAAAGAGTCCAGATAGGCCCAAATCCCGAGGTTAGCCCAAAATTCTCCTCCTACATAAATACACATTTTCCAATACATGAAACCCTAAAAATTATAATCACCACCTCAACCCAATAGCCGAACCCCTATTCCTCATCAAACCCGAGCACCCTCTCCTTCCCCCGACCGGCCATCCACTACTACCTCCAGCCATCACCACCTCAAGCCACCCCTGCTGTCCACGCCAGATCCTCTCTTCCGCCTATACAGCCCACCTGACCGCCGCATCATCACCATCCCCATCTTCATCAAACCCGACCCCGGTCACCCCTTAGGCGACTGCCCCGAGTGCCCTCTACCGCCTCCAGCACCGCCAACCACCACTTCCAGGCCGACCCCGATCTCCCCTACGACCCTGACCACCTTCTCCCACCGTCAAGACGCCACTGCCAGGCTGCTGCTGCCACTGCTGCACCTGCTGTAGTTACTGCCGCTGCTGTGCTACCCGCTGCTGTGGTTGCCGCAGGTCGACCGGAGCCCCGTCCCCACGCCGGAGGACAGCCAACCAACGAGCAGACCCCCCCTCGTTCAGCCAACTAGGTACTTCTCCCCTAGTTCCCTTTCCTTCATTGTATCATCGTATAGTTGCATGGAGTTGTGTCGTCGTGTCGTGTCGTTACGTGGACACAAACTATTTTAAAAAGAAATCTTATATGTGTATGCATGTATGGTTGATTAGGTTAGTTAGAAATAAATAAATTAATAAATACCCTAATAATAGGACTTGTTATTAAGACTTGTTTTTCATCAATAAAATCTGGACATTAACCAAGTACAGTCAGCATGGAAAATCAGGACATGTATTCGTACAAAACATAATTAGTTTGTTGACCCATAACTTCGGTAATTTATTATCGTAAGGTACACGGTAACCGAGGAGAGAACACGTGTACACCCTAGCTACGTGCACACGCGACTCTGTAGTCTACCAGCCGTGACCCTTGCATCAATACCTAAGAGCAACGTCGTAGTTGTGCATGTTTTTCTTTAGTATCTGAAGCTAGATTGCCATATTATATTGTATGTTTAGGGTCACAGGACCAGCCAGGAGATACTGCATGAGCAGGCTATTGGCATTGACAGCTTGAGGACCCAGGCAAGATACCTTGCCATATTTACTGTTTAAATTAAATGATGCATATGTTGTATGATATCTTGTTGCTTTATTTTATATGACTGTGTGCGTCCGAGATTATCTCGGGTGCAGTCGACGGTTGCGTCGATGATTAGTGTACTTGGCCTAGTCACTAGCAGACTCACCCCATTGGGAGGATACTCTGATATCTTTCGAGACTGACACACTTACACGTTTCACGGTGACAAATTCATATTAGGATGTGGGTTCGCGTACTCGACTAGCTATCAGTGCGTGTGATATGTATCACGGTTAGTGCGTAATTCAGGATTTTGTATTAGTAGAGACATGGCATATAGATACGTGGTATGCACGTCGAGTATTCGACTTGTATATTTATATTGGGCAGGGAGGACAACTAGTAGGCGTATGGGATACATACATTGGACTCTGTAGTATCCGGAGGAGCTACGGATCCAATGACTTCCTTTATTGCAGACACCGCGCTATTCGAAGTGATATAGACATATATATATTGCAGATACCTCATTCTTCGAAATGAGGGACGTTACAGATACCACGCTCTTCGAAGTGTTGGACGTTAAGCCTATGCCTACCCATACGTACCAAAGTTGTTCTCATATTGCATTTACTTAGATGGTTAGCACACCCTTTATTGTATTTATTTTATTCAGTATTTATATATATGGCATTCTTCTATGTATCTTGTTACGTCCCTCTGAGGACCTGGTACCTTTCCAGATTTGGACGAGGCATATTACCCCACAGTGTATGGCCCAGGACAGGAGACAAGATACGCTACAGCGGAGGAGATAGAGGTGCTACCGTCAGAGTTTCTGTGATCAGTTGGTAGGCCTTCTGCCTAGGATTGGGAGCATCATTATCTAGTCAGCCGATGCCCTAGTCATTACTCTTTTATCTATCATTTTAGTACTTTTATTTTGTCATAGTAGTGGGTTTGTCCCCACCAGACATTCTTGGTTGTACTATGATATTTTGAGACTGGCGTTTATCTTCCAGCATTTATTTTTGTACTTCCTTGTTGTTTATTTTATGGATAAGATTAGATTACCTGTTTGATGTTGATATTGAACATGTTAGTATTTTAGGACATTGTAGCACTCTTCGTTAGGATCTATTAAATTGGGATATCCTCGGAGATGTGATAGTTGGCTATTGCCACGTGGCCTGGTCCCGTGTACTTTTGGGACTGGGCATGACATGGTTTTAGTAGTGGCCCATGCTGGTCTACTCATCGCTTGTGGTATAATAACATGCCCAGTGATGCCTACAATAGGATAGAAATTACTAGGTCTTATCCACTTTGATTACGTCTTTGAACTTCCTTCGTATTGCTTCTAGATATCTGCATCCTGTTTGCTTGATTCTGTACTCTTTTTAATGAAGTCATGTCTCTTCCGGCAAGATGAACTTGCGCAGAGGACGAGGAGCACCCAGTTCCATGGTGCCAACCGACACCACCCAAGGGAGGAGGTACCCCAGGGACTACCTGGAGGACAACCACCGCTACAGGACCCGCTGATACATTGGTGTGAGACTTCTCAGGGTAATCCTACCCAACAGAACGAGGGACAGACTTCCTAGACGATCCCCACGCAGTATTTTGAGGGCCAGACTTTAGGAGCTACACCGATGCCGTAAATCGAGAGGCCGACATCTGAGGAGATACCTACTACACAGCCAGAGGTTCCGTTACCACCACCTCCACCTTATCCACCTCAGATGCCATAATTAGATGGACAGCCACAGATACTTCAGTTCTTTTAGACTATGATGCAAGCACAGTGGCATCAGACTGAGACATTAAGACAGAGTTTGATGGTAGTACTAGAGAGGACACCTGTCACAGCATCAGTACCAACACCTCCACCAGCCAAGACAGGTGGCACTGTTAGATGGTTCCAACAGATGGGACCAGATACTTTCTCAGGCAACGAGACTGTAAAGGAGATCTCCGATTGGGTTGCCAATACGGAGATGCTACTAGAGGCTTCACAACTGCATCTAGACCTTTGGATGACCGCAGTAAGGGCCCAACTAAAAGGTAACGCCCATCATTGGTTGGATTCTATTGAGCACAATATAGGCAAGAACCAGACTTGGGAACAGTTCTTAGAGTACTTCAATGTGAAGTATTTTCCAGCTACAGTAAGAAATGCCTTGTACTCCCAGTTCCTACATCTAGAATAAGGGAATATGACCGTTGACGCATATGGCGCAGAGTTTAGCCGTCTTAGCAGATTTTGTGCCGTCCTGATACCCAATGGCCTAGAGAAGGCTCAGAGATTCCATCACGGTCTTACTTTTGAGCTGCAGAGGTATACCACCACACAGGCAAGGATTTCTTATGAGGAGGTTCTTTCAGAGGCAAGGATCCAGGTGGCCATCGGCAGAGGAGCAAGATGTTCTAGCACGACCACACCAGCCAGAGCCCAGCCCGGAGCAGGAGGACCAATCCGTCGCCCCGTAGCACATAAACCACAGAGGGCAGCACCATACCCATAACAGGAGCTTCCGACTTATCACCATTATGGCAAGAAGGGCCACGTTATTAGAGATTGTCGAAAGAAGCTTGTATTATGCATGATATGTGGAGCGAGTCAGCACCTTGCCCAAGACTGCCCCCAGCGTAGAGATACAGCGCCACAGACCGGACATAGGCCAGCAGCACCAGTTCCGAGGATACTACCCCCATCAGGAGGTCAGCATCTACCAGCACCAGGAGGAATTCAGAGGGGACCACCCTTGGCCCCACATTAGGCATAGTTTGATCGAGCCCGACAGCAGACCGGAGGACAGAGGCACGAACAGGCCTTTTCACTAGCAGCCACTGAGGAGGAAACAGAAGGGGAAGCTATCACAGGTACCATTTTAGTTTCATCATTTCCTGCGACTGCATTATTTGATTTTGGAGCTATGCTATCTTTCATATCTAGTAGATTCGTACTAATGCATAGAGTAGCTACTTCTCCCTTACCTAAGAGTTGGAAGATTCTTACTGGAGGAGGTATCGTGCCGGTTACCAACACTATTAGAACGTGTTCGGTAGTCGTATGTGGTAGAGAGATGAGAGTACGATTCTTGGTATTACCCATGCCATACTTTAATGTTGTGCTAGGCATGGACTGGTTAAGCCAGTATAGTGCCGTACTGGATTGTCGGAAAGGTAGCATCACTTTTAGACCACCAGATCAACCGGAGTTCGAGTACATGCGAGGGACCGTCGAACAAGGAGTAGGACAGATAGCTGGAGCTTATATATCACGACCCGCACCCGGTTTAGGGGTACGAGTGCGTGGGTACGTCCAGCCTACGTCGCAGCATCGGCGGTAGAACGCTGTCAAGGTCTTGATACTATCTAGCCAATCTCACACAAGCATCCAATCTCCATAAGGAGGCACGGATGACACAAATAAAATGAACACATACTCAATCACAGGATTATAGCACGATAAGATATCGAACAAAAATTAAATACAACACAAGTCAAAAAGCAATAACTTAACTCAACAATATCCAAGTCATCAAAAATTGCCGGAGACAAATCCGGTACCAAATAGTCTACTTAACGAACTAACAAAAATAGTAATTTCTGGCTAGACCTCCCGGAATCACAACTAATCTACCAAGTCCACAGCTACTCACCATATGGTCCATAAAGTGTCGGACAGCGGTCCTCTAAGGCATAGTCTGGAAAAATATTTCTAGTCAGGAAGAAGCAAAGTACAATCCCAAATAACAGTTCCATTTAATTGATAAGGACTATAAAGCAATAAACATATGATGCTAGCTACTGAGAAGACAATAAAATAAATGAAATGGCAATAAAGAGAGACAGGCAATATAAAGAGACATGCAATAGGCAATATGATACATTCAGTGCATGTATGAAAATGAAAAGAATAAGGAACAGTATCATATACGGATGATGTAGTATATGATTTAAAATAGGGAACTGTAATCTATTCTAAGTGTTTGAAATAGTAGTTTCAAAATGTGATCGGCTTGGGAACATGTACGATAGCTATAGGGCCTGGCTAATCATGGGTGAAGAGCATGATTAACACTTACATTGTTCTACACTACAATAAGAGGTTATGATCACATTTCTTACTAACTACTTCCCCGCCCCCAACTAGTACTGTGGATCCAACCATGACACGTCACGATACACGAGCAAGTCTAGTCTATCATGTACGATGTCTAATATATATGTCGTATACAATGTCAATACGATAATCAATGTAACATCTCATGACTGCAGATCCAAGCTATACTAGTCCGTGTAACACAGTATCAAGAACTCAGTTGTAACATTTCAAGATTATTGAATTTATAGAAATTATCAAGAAATTGGAAATTATCAGAGAATGTACTTGCCTCGGGTCCTTAGCTGGTAATTATTGAGGTCCTGTTCTAGAGTATCCCCTGGACGAAGCAAGAGTCCTATAAACATATCACAATATTACTTGTATCTGGTGCTACCCTAACACACAGTCTAAAAACACTGAATTCAGGGCCGTGCTAGGTATGGCACTAGTCAACTAGGGTTATCGAGTGCATTCACCAATTAAATGTATTATTAATAATCAAATATAATATATATATATATGGTTATTCCAAAGTATACAAAATAGGTATAACTGTATGTACATAAGTGGAAAAATATTTTATTTATGTGACAATATACATCACCCATTATTTAAGAATATACATATTTATACATTTGTATACATTAAATAAAAATACACCCATACCCTATATGTACACAAGTATATATATATATATATACAGACCAAAATACATTTTTATTAAACATATACCCATACAAAATATATATACACATATATATATTTATACCAAAATAACAATTATACTATATACATGTATAGTAATATACACATACACATTGTATACATATATATATACAAATAGAGAAAATACAATACTATATACTAATTTAATTTATACTAGTATACTTTATTAAATGCACAATATAAGAAAATACCCATAAACATACATATATATATAAATAAATTTATACACTATATAAAATGCCCAATATACATACATATACATATGCATTAATTAAATACATACTTATACTTAATTATACAATTAATTATTAATAAAATAAATAATATACATTTACATATTTAATACACATAGTCTATATGAAAAATACTATACAATATTCAATATATATCATTTAAATATGTATATACCAATTTATCAAATACATACAATATATTACACATACACTATACTATACACATTAATTAATATATATACAAATACATATACATTAAACATTAATTTAAATTACATAATTATATATACAGTTAATTAAATACATACCTATACGATTAATTTACACATACATATACAATTAATTCTACATGCTATAATAATACAATTAAATATTAATAAAATAATACTATACACATATACCTACACATTAATATATACAAATACATATTCAAGTATTAACATCTATTTAAATAATACTTATACATATCTTTATATATATACTCACACAGGAAAAAGAAGAAGGAAGAAGGAAGAGGGAGAGAAGGAGAATTGCTTACAGTGGCTGCCGGCCGGAGGGGGAGCAGGCCGGCGGGGGATGGCCGCACTGGTGGTGGTGGTGGCTAGGAGATGATGGAGGTAGTGGTCGGATGTAGATGGAGGTGGTGGTGGTGATTTCACAGCAGGGAGGAATGGGAACAGGCCGGCGGAAGGAGGTCCACCGGAGTTATGCCGTAGCCGGAGTAGAGAGGAGCACAGCCGGGGAAGGCTCGGCCTGGGTGCAGTGGGGCGCCGGAGGGAGTCGACCTGGTGGGTCGTGCCGCTCGCCGGAGATGAGATGGATGGATGGATGGATGAATGAACCCGAGGTTTGCCGGAGTTGAGCAGCGGGGAGCTCACAGTGGAGGAGTTGATGGGGTTGGCCGCCGGAGTGGACTGACAGTAGGGAGGAGGGTGGAGAGAACTGAGCAGCGGCCGGAGATGCAGCCAGCGGCCGCCGGGGTTGGCCGGGTGGCCGGAGCAATGAGATGGGAGATGTGAAGGTTTCCCCCCCTCTATGAATTCAAAATTTTATTATGAATAAAGGAAGAAGGAGAAGAAAAGGAAGGAGAAGAGAAAAGAAAGAGAAGAAGAAAGGGAGAAAGTTTTCCTACGTTGGGGTTGAGGATGGAGGAGAGAGAGGGAGGTGGGGGCTTGGTTGGGGAAACCTAGGTTTTCTAGGGATTAGGGTTGATGGTGACATGACATAAATAGGGAGAGAGGGTGTTGATGGAGGGTGGTGATTGAAACCCTAGAATGAGTGGCTAGGATTGTTCATGAAGGAAATTGTTTTCATGTAAAGTTGAGTGGGGAAAAATGCAATTTGGTCCACAAATAAATAACCTTTCCATTTGGTCTTGGACAATGGGGTGATGACACCTACAATTGAATAATTGTAACTTAGCCCCTTAAATTCGGGAAATTGCACAACACATAAAATGACAAAAATTTGGCGGGCGATTCGGTGTCCGATGTTTTGTAGGGTCAGGGGGCGCTGTAAGTTTGGTGTGGGCTCAAATAGCAGGGCACTGGAATTAAATTGGAATTTCAGAATTGGCTAAAATAGTATCCTCAATTTAATTAGAATAAAATGTAAGTTGTGTTCTAAAATTAATTAGGAGTACATGGGGCCAAAATCAGGTCAGGTCATCAATACCAATAATGAAGAAGACTCAGAACAGAATATTACCCTAATTTGGGCCGTACGAAAAATAGGTCAAGATTGTCTCCAATTTCAATTGGAACGCACAACAATACAAAATAGGAATTTATTAAATAACGTCCGCGACGATTTTTGTGCGGCTAGAAATAATGCACAGAGAGCATAATTATGAGTTACAAAAATAGCAGAATGGAAGGCGAGCATGTCTAGGGCAAGATTGTGAAATTTGTTGGAAGACAAAAGCTAGGGTAGTGCTCCAAATATCAGAGCAAAGGCAGGGCACAAAAATATTAAATAAAATACGGTAATTAATTACAAACTCCAAAAATTAAATTCTAACTAAAACAATTAACCTCAAAATCCCATAATTCGGACAGGTGGTCATCTACTGGGCTTCTAGGTCTAGTCTGCTAGCTAAAAATAAATGAACACTGCATCTAATACTATATTTAATTACACATCACATAATTATTTAAATTAAAAATATTATCATGCAATTATTTAATTGTAACTACAATAATATTAAATATTATAAAAAGTCAAAAATACTCATGTTTTCGGAATGTGGTAGTGACAAGTCTACCCTCCTTAAAAGAATTTCGTCCTCGAAATTCAAATCCTCAAAGTAGCGTTTATTCATACACATTATTACTTTTCCTCAAGGTTTAAATTCATCAACCACGAAATCAGTTAATTATCCACAATGTCCTTTCACGACCTTTCAACAATTCTGAAATTATTGCATTCCTGAAAAATCCTCGGAATAAAAATCAAAGTCCATTTTTGTCAAAATTTCCTTGAAAGTTTTGATTTAATAATTCAATACCCAGAACTTAATATCCACTCCTCTAACTTTATTTTTATCAATGAACAATTATAAATTGTAATCTCGTCTCACAAGTTTATTCATCAAATTTTATTTCTTGATTTTCTCTTCCTCAAAATACTCAACAAATGCGATACTTAAGGATTCTCCAAATGCAACATCCCATGTAAAATTCTAAAATTCATAACTTGTAACCAAATAAATATAATAATAATCTCCCAGAATTTCCAAATTTAATAACCAATTTAAATATGTCATAATCTTTCCTGGAATTAATTAAACCACCAATTATGAAATGTTAATTTCTTAACCGTCTATTTAAATCAATGGTTATCCTCGAATTTAATCATCTTGCCTCTCTTGTCAAGTCATAACTCCTTCATGAATCTTCGTCATGGTTAAACCCCAATAATCATGGTCTAAGAAAAATCTTTCCTACAATCATACAACATGCAACCTAAGGGGAATATGTACGATCATGGTGTCTTTTGTCATGGTATTGCAGTCTCTGTATCAGGGTGTACTACTAACTACATTATAACAAGAAAATCTTGCACACAACTATTGTACTAAGGAATCAATCAATCAATCAATCAAGTAGAGAGGGACAGAGGGAAGGAAAGAACAGAACATAGCCTTCTAACACAACCATAGGTTTAATGATGCATCTAAAGTTTGATACCCTTATCCTTTTAGGAACCACTATTTCTACTGCCAGCACGTCCACTGCTAGCTCTCTTACCTACTACAATTGCTGATACTGGTTATCCTTTTCACTCAAGTGCATATCAAATGCAACACACCATACTAAGTACTGCACTCTCTAATACAACCCTAGATGAACACACAAGTCAGTTTGCAGTAAAATCGCAATCATGCTCAAGCCAACAAATCCTTACATATGCACCTCATCTACTATTTACTAATATATCTCTCTCACTATACAATTTTATCCTCCAAACAAGGTCCTCGAAACTAACTCGAAAAATTTAAAGTATAATGCACATACCTTCCTCAAAGTCAATTATTTAAATACTGAAATGAAACTTAATCACTAAAAAATCCTTACAGCTTGTCTAGGTTCATTGAATCGAATCTAAATCCTCGAAAAGTTTTAACGACAATATCTTAACTTCTCAAAATTTAAAAATTCAACATTGAAATAAAATTTTAATCACTTCCAAAAATCTTTATAGCTTTGACTATGGTTATTGAATTGAATTTTAATCCTCAAAAACTTTAATAACATAAAATCTTAACTCCTCAAAAACTTTAAAAAATTGAAATTCATTTCTACTCTTCAAATTATAAATTTAAATCCACAAGTATACATATAATACTCACAGTCTCTAATACTAAAGGTGCACTCAAATACACCCAGTATCAATCATCAAATTGAACATCATGCTCTATTAATCTTTAACACAATTCCTTGATACTTAATTAGTTATATAGATCATCCAATTACATAATCTAATGACCATCCAGGACTGGCATATTGATTCTGATACTTACTCTTAGAACCCTCACTGACATCTTACTCCTCTTTATATAATACCAATACTAATTATAATAACACCTATCGTAGAACTATTGCTACAAGGTACTATGCTATGGGTATCTCTAGATTAGTGCCTACTGCTCACATGTCCAACTAAGAACACTTACAAACTCACAAGTCACACTTAGTCAAACTAATACAAGACACAACCAAAATTGCAAGTCACTAATTATCATACTAACAAGGAATCCTCAAAGAAAATAAGCTCAAAAAGGAACTGGATCAAGGACTGAAGGTATCTTTACTGCTAGTAAAGAAAAGAAGCGATGGAACAAAGTCCTGGAATAACAGAAATAGATAAGTCTTGAGATGATACTTTAAGAACCAATTTAAGATACAACCTGATAATCATACACGTCTATCAGTAATCATGACACTCAGAATCCTCGCCACGCCAGTAAGCATAGATGCGATAAACGACAGATTCCGTAACTAAGGTATGCCACTCTATAATCATGTCATCTAGAATCTTTGCTACGCCAACCGGTATGGCTGCGAGAAATTCTAAATTTCATAACTAAAGTATGTACATCCAAGTCAGGTTCCTACGTTCTCGTCATGAAAGCTAATATGGCTGCGATAAACTCTAGGTTCCATAACCAAAGTAGACGTTTTACCTTTCTCACTGTCCTCATCAACATATGTCATCAGATGATACCGTAAATTTTAGCCAGTAAAACTTCATCTCGATATGAAAAAATAAAAAATCAAACTCAACAACGACACCAAGAGTTAAATTTAACAACTGGTCAACAAGAATCAAACCCAATAATGGTACCAAGATTTTAATTTAATAATTGATCAATAATAATCAAATTGAATATCAATGAGTGAGGACAGATGGAAACAAGGCGAAGGATTTAAAATTAGAATTTATAATAAGATTCTCAAGGGTCATCCCAGGAATCTCTCAAGGAATTGTGATTGAGTATTCGCTCTCGTCCTAGTATCCTATGTCCTAGATCCTATCGCAGGCACGCAATAGTGTAACAAAGATGCCACACTACTACGATATCGCACAACTCGTGAAGTCTGACCTGCATGGGCCACCACTAAAAATGTGTCACGACCCGCACCCGGTTTAGGGGCACGAGTGCGTAAGTACGTCCAGCCTACGCCGCAGCATCGGCGGTAGAACGCTGTCAAGGTCTTGATACTATCTAGCCAATCTCACACAAGCATCCAATCTCCATAAGGAGGCACGGATGACACAAATAAAATGAACACATACTCAATCACAGGATTATAGCACGATAAGATATCGAATAGAAATTAAATACAACACAAGTCAAAAAGCAATAACTTAACTCAACAATATCCAAGTCATCAAAAATTGCCGGAGACAAATCCGGTACCAAATAGTCTACTTAACGAACTAACAAAAATAGTAATTTCTGGCTAGACCTCCCGGAATCACAACTAATCTACCGAGTCCGCAGCTACTCACCATATGGTCCATAAAGTGTCGGACAGCGGTCCTCTAAGGCATAGTCTGGAAAAATGTTTCCAGTCAGGAAGGAGCAAAGTACAATCCCAAATAACAGTTCCATTTAATTGATAAGGACTATAAAGCAATAAACAAGTGAAGCTAGCTACTGAGAAGACAATAAAATAAATGAAATGGCAATAAAGAGAGACAGGCAATATAAAGAGACATGCAATAGGCAATATGATACATTCAGTGCATGTATGAAAATGAAAAGAACAAGGAACAGTATCATATACGGGTGATGTAGTATATGATTTAAAATAGGGAACTGTAATCTATTCTAAGTGTTTGAAATAGTAGTTTCAAAATATGATCGGCTTGGGAACATGTACGATAGCTATAGGGCCTGGCTAATCATGGGTGAAGAGCATGATTAACACTTACATTATTCTACACTACAATAAGAGGTTATGATCACATTTCTTACTAACTACTTCCCCGCCCCCAACTAGTACTGTGGATCCAACCATGACACGTCACGATACACGAGCAAGTCCAGTCTATCATGTACGATGTCTAATATACATGTCGTGTACAATGTCAATACGATAATTAATGTAACATCTCATGACTGCAGATCCAAGCTATACTAGTCCGTGTAACACAGTGTCAAGGACTCAGTTGTAACATTTCAAGATTATTGAATTTATAGAAATTATCAAAAAATTGGAAATTATCAGAGAATGTACTTGCCTCGGGTCCTTAGCTGGTAATTATTGAGGTCCTGTTCCAGAGTATCCCCTGGACGAAGCAAGAGTCCTATAAACATATCACAATATTACTTGTATCAGGTGCTACCCTAACACACAGTCTAAAAATACTGAATTCAGGGCCGTGCCAGGTATGGCACTAGTCAACTAGGGTTATCGAGTGCATTCACCAATTAAACATATTATTAATAATCAAATATAATACATATATATATGGTTATTCCAAAGTATACAAAATAGGTATAACTGTATGTACATAAGTGGAAAAATATTTTATTTATGTGAAAATATACATCACCCATTATTTAAGAATATACATATTTATACATTTGTATACATTAAATAAAAATATACCCATACCCTATATGTACACAAGTATATATATATATATACATACCAAAATACATTTTTATTAAACATATACCCATACAAAATATATATACACATATATATATTTATACCAAAATAACAATTATACTATATACATGTATAGTAATATACACATACACATTGTATACGTATATATATACAAATAGAGAAAATACAATACTATATACTAATTTAATTTATACTAGTATACTTTATTAAATGCACAATATAAGAAAATACCCATAAACATACATATATATATATATATAAATAAATTTATACACTATATAAAATGCCCAATATACATTCATATACATATGCATTAATTAAATACATACTTATACTTAATTATACAATTAATTATTAATAAAATAAATAATATACATTTACATATTTAATACACATAGTCTATATGAAAAATACAATACAATATTCAATATATATCATTTAAATATGTATATACCAATTTATCAAATACATACAATATATTACACATACACTATACTATACACATTAATTAATATATATACAAATACATATACATTAAACATTAATTTAAATTACATAATTACATATACAGTTAATTAAATACATACCTATACGATTAATTTACACATACATATATAATTAATTCTACATGCTATAATTATACAATTAAATATTAATAAAATAATACTATACACATATACCTACACATTAATATATACAAATACATATTCAAGTATTAACATCTATTTAAATAATACTTATACATATCTTTATATATATACTCACACAGGAAAAAGAAGAAGGAAGAAGGAAGAGGAAGAGAAGGAGAATTGCTTACAGTGGCTGCCGGCCGGAGGGGGAGCAGGCCGGCGGGGGATGGCCGCACTGGTGGTGGTGGTGGCTAGGAGATGATGGAGGTAGTGGTCGGATGTAGATGGAGGTGGTGGTCGGATGTAGATGGAGGTGGTGGTGGTGATTTCACAGCAGGGAGGAATGGGAACAGGCCGGCGGAAGGAGGTCCACCGGAGTGATGCCGTGGCCGGAGTAGAGAGAAGCACAGCCGGGGAAGGCTCGGCCTGGGTGCAGTGGGGCGCCGGAGGGAGTCGACCTGGTGGGTCGGGCCGCTCGCCGGAGATGAGATGGATGGATGGATGGATGAATGAACCCGAGGTTTGCCGGAGTTGAGTAGCGGGGAGCTCACGGTGGAGGAGTTGATGCGGTTGGCCGCCGGAGTGGATTGACAGTAGGGAGGAGGGTGGAGAGAACTGAGCAGCGGCCGGAGATGCATCCAGCGGCCGCCGGGGTTGGCCGGGTGGCCGGAGCAATGAGATGGGAGATGTGAAGGTTTTTCCCCCCTCTATGAATTCAAAATTTTATTATGAAGAAAGGAAGAAGGAGAAGAAAAGGAAGGAGAAGAGAAAAGAAAGAGAAGAAGAAAGGGAGAAAGTTTTCCTACGTTGGGGTTGAGGATGGAGGAGAGAGAGAGAGGTGGGGGCTTGGTTGGGGAAACCTAGGTTTTCTAGGGATTAGGGTTGATGGTGACATGACATAAATAGGGAGAGAGGGTGTTGATGGAGGGTGGTGATTGAACCCTAGAATGAGTGGCTAGGATTGTTCAAGAAGGAAATTGTTTTCATATAAAGTTGAGTGGGGAAAAATGCAATTTGGTCCACAAATAAATAACCTTTCCATTTGGTCTTGGACAATGGGGTGATGACACCTACAATTGAATAATTGCAACTTAGCCCCTTAAATTCGGGAAATTGCACAACACATAAAATGACAAAAATTTGGCGGGCGATTCGGTGTCCGGTGTTTTGTAGGGTCAGGGGGCGCTGTAAGTTTGGTGTGGGCTCAAATAGCAGGGCGCTGGAATTAAATTGGAATTTCAGAATTGGCTAAAATAGTATCCTCAATTTAATTAGAATAAAATGCAAGTTGTGTTCTAAAATTAATTAGGAGTACATGGGGCCAAAATCAGGTCAGGTCATCAATACCAATAATGAAGAAGACTCAGAACAGAATATTACCCTAATTTGGGCCGCATGAAAAATAGGTCAAGATTGTCTCCAATTTCAATTGGAATGCACAACGATACAAAATAGGAATTTATTAAATAACGTCCGCGACGATTTTTGTGCGGCTAGAAATAATGCACAGAGAGCATAATTATGAGTTACAAAAATAGCAGAATGGAAGGCGGGCATGTCTAGGGCAAAATTGTGAAATTTATTGGAAGATAAAAGCTAGGGTAGCGCTCCAAATATCAGAGCAAAGGCAGGGCACAAAAATATTAAATAAAATATGGTAATTAATTACAAACTCCAAAAATTAAATTCTAACTAAAACAATTAACCTCAAAATTCCATAATTCGGACATGTGGTTATCTACTGGGCTTCTAGGTCTAGTCTGCTAGCTAAAAATAAATGAACACTGCATCTAATACTATATTTAATTACACATCACATAATTATTTAAATTAAAAATATTATCATACAATTATTTAATTGTAACTACAATAATATTAAATATTATAAAAAGTCAAAAATACCCCTGTTTCCGGAACGTGGTAGTGACAAGTCCACCCTCCTTAAGAGAGAGGCTTTATGCCAAGCTGAGAAAGTGTGAGTTTCTTCTATATCGTGTCTCTTTTCTTGGATACGTTATCTCAGGAGATGGTATTTCAGTAGATCCAGCAAAGATTTCCTCAGTAGAGACATGGCCAACCCCCACCAATGTCGTAAAAGTGAGGAGTTTCCTAGGACTTGCCGGATATTACCGGAGGTTCATGGAGAACTTCGTAAAGATTGCAGAACCGATGACCCGCTTGACCCGTAAGGAGCAGGAGTTCACTTGGACAGAGGTGTGTTAGAAGGCATTTGATGAGCTGAAAAGGCGTCTGACTACAACACCTATCTTGACCATACCTTCTGGACCCGTAGGATTCGTGATCTATAGCGATGCATCCGGGAAAGGATTAGGATGTGTCTTGATGCAGCATGGAAAGGTTGTGGCCTATGCCTCTAGGTAGTTGAGGACCCATGAGAAGAACTATCCCACTCACGACTTGGAGCTTGCCGCAGTGATTTTTGCTTTGAAGCTTTGGAGGCACTACCTATATGGAGAAAGAATAGAGATATTCACTGATCACAAAAGCCTAAAGTACGTCTATACTCAGAAGGACCTGAACCAGAGACAAAGACGTTGGCTCGAGGTGATGACAGACTTTAAGATTGAGCTGCAGTACCACCCGGAAAAGGCTAATGTAGTAGCTGACGCGTTAAGCAGAAGACCTATGGCATTCTTCTTGACTACCCAACAACATCTGTTGAGAGATCTAGAGAAGATGGGTATAGATGTCATTATGCCCGGAGTAGACGGACAGTTGTCGAGTTTTAAGTTGTAATCAACATTAGTAGAGAGGATCAAGGCTGCTTTACCGCCAGATGCCAGATTATATAGGCTTCGACAGAGGACAGAGGCCAGAATATAGATAGGATTGCGTATACATGAAGACGGGACTCTGATATGTGGAGATCGTCTCTATGTTCCAAATGGAGAACTTTATCAGGAGTTGATGTCAGAGGCACATAGTTTAACCTACTCTATTCATCCAGGAGGCACGAAGATGTACAGAGACTTAAGGCAGTACTACTGGTGTCATGGAATGAAGAGGGTGATAGCCTGTTTTATGGCAAAATGCCTTGTGTGTCAGCAAGTCAAGGCTGAGCATCAGAGATCTGCAGGATTACTCCAACCGCTCCCGATACCGGAGTGGAAATGGAAGCATATCACTATGGATTTTGTTACGGGCTTTCCGAGGAGTCCTAGTGGTCACAATGCAGTATGGGTAATCGTGGATAGACTCACCAAGTCCGCACACTTTTTATCCTTCAGAGTTGGGCAATCTACAGAGGTCTTGGCAGATATATACATGAGAAAGATTGTACGACTGCATGGAGTGCCAGTTAGTAGCGTGTCTAACAGGGATACGAGATTTATATCTTACTTTTGGCGAAGTATGCAAGAGAGTCTCGGTACCCGCCTAAAGTTTAGCACATCGTATCATCCGCATACCGATGGCCAGTCTGAGCGCACCATCCAGACATTGAAGGACATGTTAAGAGCATGCATGCTTGATTTTGGAGGATCATGGGAGGACCATTTGTATTTGGTCGAGTTTTTCTACAACAACAGCTATCAGGCGAGCATCCAGATGGCTCCCTATGAAGCGTTGTATGAAAGGAAGTATCGTTCCCCAGTATATTGGAGTGATATAAACGAGAGATAAATTCTTAGGCCAGAGTTGGTTGTTCGTACAGTAAAGTAGGTGAAGAAGATCCAAGGGCACCTGCGAGCAGCATAAGACAGACAGAAGCACTGGACGAATGCGCATCGACGACCCCTAGAGTTCCAGGTTGGATATCACGTGTTTCTAAAGATCTTACCTACTCGAGGGACTATCAGATTTGAAGGCAGCAGAAAGCTGAGTCCGAGGTACATCGGACCATTCAATGTGTTGAAACGCATCAGAGAGGTTGCTTACAGGTTAGCTTTATCGCAAACTTTGGAAGGAGTCCATAATGTCTTCTATGTATCTCAGCTGAGGAGGTACATGCAGATCCAAGTCATGTGCTTGACCATTCAGAGATCACAGTCGGCCTGAGCTTATCATACTAAGAGGAGCCTGTTGAGATTCTAGACAGAAGTGAGAAGGTATTGCGAGGTCAAACTATCCCTCTAGTCCGTGTCGCATGGAGGCATCATACACCAAGCGAGTCGACCTGGGAGCGTGAGAAGGATATTTGACAAAGCTATCCCCATATCTTCGAAGGACTAGGTATGTAGTATCATTTTTATTTCAGTAAGTAGTTCTTACCATACGTATATTTTAATTTCGAGGACAAAATGCTCTAAGGAGGGTAGATTGTAAACCCCCTCGACCAGTTTAGGATTTATTTAATTTAGATTGAGAGACTAGGATTAATTTGGATACAATTAGGATTAATGTGCAATAATTATATGTCTTAATACACCGTACCGTAGCTTTGATGTTTGGAGCGCTATACTAGTAGTTACCCTCAAACTAATTAAATACATATTTTCTAGACATGCCAAACTACCCATCTGACCCTTGTGTAACTTTTAGTTACTCAATATTGTGTTTCATTTTAGCTGCACAATATTCGTTACAAACGTCCTTGAATAATTCCAATAAACCCAATTTCTCATAGTTTCCTATTCCTATTTGAATTTGAGGCACAACCAAAACCCAATTCCATATAACTCAAATTAGGGTATTAACCTATTCTGAGCCTGCTACGCCTATGACACTTGTGTCCCACCCAATTTTAGTTCCATGTGTCTTCAATTCATTAAAGAACGCCGTGCACATTGTTTTTAATTAAATTAAATTGGAGGCCAATTTCACCCAAAATAGGACCAAACCAAGCCTGTGTACACCATTTTATATGGACCAGCCCCCACCCCAAAGAGTCCAGAAAGGCCCAAATCCCGAGGTTAGCCCATAATTCTCCTCCTACATAAATACATATTTTCTAATACATGAAACCCTAAAAATTATAATCACCACCTCAACCCTATAGCCGAACCCTTCTTCCTCATCAAACCCGAGCACCCTCTCCTTCCCCCGACCGGCCATCCACCACCACCTCCAACCATCACCACCTCAAGCCACCCCTTCTGCCATGCCAGATCCCCTCTTCCGCCTACACAGCCCACCTGACCGCCGCATCATCACCATCCCCATCTTCATTAAACCCGACCCCGATCACCCCTCAGCCGACTGCCCTGAGTGCCCTCCGCCACCTCCAGCATCACCAACCACCACTTCTAGGCCGACCCCGATCTCCCCCACGACCCTGAACACCTTCCCCCACCGTCAAGATGCCGCTGTCGTCGCTGTCAAGCTATTGCTGCCGCTGCTGCAGTTACTGCCGCTGCTATGCTACCCGCTGCCGTGGTTGCCACAGGTCGATCGGAGCCCCGTCCCCACGCCGGAGGTCGGCCAACCAACAAGCAAACCCCCCCTCGTTCAGCCAACTAGGTACTTCTCCCCTAGTCCCCTTTCCTTCATTGTATTGTCGTATAGTTACGTGGAGTTGTGTTGTCGTGTCGTTACGTGGACACGAACTATTTTAAAAGGAAATATTATATGTGTATGCATGCATATTTGATTAGGTTAGTTAGAAATAAATAAATTAATAAATACCCTAATAATAGGACTTGTTATTAAGACTTGTTTTTCATCAATAAAATCTGGACATTAACCAAGTACAGTCAGCATGGGAAATCAGGACATGTATTCGTACAAAACATAATTAGTTTGGTGACCCATAACTTCAGTAATTTATTATCGTGAGATACACGATAACCGAGGATAGAACACGTGTACACCCTAACTACGTGCACACGCGACTCTGTAGTCGACCAGCCGTGACCCTTGCGTCAATACCTAAGAGCAACGTCATAGTTTTGTACGTTTTGCTTTAGTGTCTGAAGCTAGATTGCAAGAGTTACTGGATCGTGGGTTCATCCGTTCGAGCGTGTCTCCGTGGGGCGCTCATGTGCTCTTCGTGAAGAAAAAATATGGGATACTACGCCTCTGCATCGATTATCGGGAGCTGAATAAAGTCACTATCCGAAACAAGTACCCTCTGCCAAGGATAGATGACCTGTTTGATCAGCTACAGGGGGCAACAGTGTTTTCAAAAATTGATCTCCGCTCGGGCTACCACCAGCTGAAGATTAAGCCAGAAGACATGTCAAAGACTGCCTTCTGAACCCGTTACGGGCATTACGAGTTTCCGTTATGCCGTTTGGACTCATGAATGCACCTGCTGCATTCATGGACTTGATGAATCGAGTATTCTGGCCATTCATCGGTAAATTTATGGTGGTTTTTATCGATGACATCTTGGTGTACTCGAAGAATAGGGATGAACACGCAGGACACCTACGGATGGTGCTTCAAACCCTTTGAGACAATAAGTTGTATGCCAAAAAAAGTAAATACGAGTTTTGGCTGGACAGCATATCCTTTTTAGGGCACATTATTTTTGCGCAAGGTATTTCAATAGACCCACGGAAGGTAAAATCCATTATGCAGTGGAAACGGCCGGAGTCAGCTAGCGATATTCAGAGTTTCCTTGGCGGGCTACTACCGGAGATATATACAAGATTTTGCAAAAATTACGTCGCCCCTGACTCAGCTCACTCGGAAGAGAGCAAAGTTCACTTGGACAGACGACTGTGAAGCTTCGTTTGCGGAGTTAAAGCAGCGCCTCGTCTATCTAGTAATTCTTACCCATTCGGACGGACCTGATGACTTCAAAATATACAGTGATGTGTCGAGTAAGGGTCTAGGATGTGTCCTGATGCAAAGGGATAAAGTGATAGCCTTCGCATTGAGGCAGCTAAATCCTCATGAGAAGAACTACCAAACGTATGATTTAGAACTGGCTGCGGTGGTGTTCGCGCTGAAGCTGTGTCGCCACTACCTTTACAGTATACCGTACGAGATTTATACAGACCATAAAAGTTTGAAATATATGTATACATAAAAGGATTTGAATCTTCGTCAACGGCGCTGGCTTGAACTTCTTAGCGACTTTGACTTAATGATCAGATACACGCCTAGCAAAGGAAATGTCGTAGCTGATGCACTGAGTCGAGTGTTCGTTAGGAGTTTGGCTATTGATGACAGGCTGCTCCAAGATCTTGACTCCTTGGGCATTACACTACTAATTAGATACAAAAAAGGGGGGGCAAGTGGCACAACTGCGCCTCGAGCCTGACTTGTTACAAAAGGTCAAGGCCGCTCAGAAGGATGACCTATTCCTGCAAAAGATGCAAGCTCTTATCTCAGAAGGAAAGGCAACCAACTTTGTGGTAAGCACGGACAGGATGATCTGAGTGAAGGGAAGACTGTGCGTTCCAGACGATGCGGCCCTCAGAAAAGTGATACTCACTGAAGCTCATTATGCTAGTTATACTTCTCATCTGGGTAGCACAAAGATGTATCGAGATCTCCGAACGACATTTTAGTGGCACGGCTTGAAACAAGATGTAGCGCTGTTCGTATTGCATTGCATGGCTTATCAGAGGGAAAGGTCGAACACCAGAAGCCAAGCGGAGAGATGTAGAACATCGCTATTCCAGAGTGGAAATGGAAACATATTACAATGGATTTCATTGTTGGCTTGTCAAAGACGCAATGGAAGAATGATGCCGTTTGGGTTATTGTTGATCGCCTCATTAAGTCAACTCACTTTCTGCCTATCAAGAGTAATTGGAGCGCCAATCGCTTGGCTTAAATTTACCTCAATGAAATTGTTCGGCTCCACGGCGTATCAGTATCCATAGTCTCCGATATAGATGGTCGATTTTTATCGCATTTCTGGGAAAGCCTGCAGTCAGCAATGGGGACGAAGTAGTTGAAGTTCAGCTCCACCTACTATCCACAGAACGACGGCCAAATGGAACGTATAAACCAGATCCTCGAAGACATGCTACGACTCTGCGCCTTGGACTTGAAGACGAGTTGGGACCTGTATCTACCGTTAGCTGAATTTGCATACAACAATAGCTTCCAATCCAGCATTCAGATGGTGCCGTATGAGGCATTGTATGGGCGGAAGTGCAGATCCCTGATATGTTGGGACGAAGTTGGAGAACGGCAGATCCTTGGCTCGGTGCTCGTGGAGCAAACCGTTCAAAATATTTATTTGATCCGGGAAAGACTGAAGGTAGCCCAAAGTCGCCAAAAGAGCTATGTTGATGCGCATCGACGGCCACTTGAGTTTCTAGAAGGAGACCGTATATTTCTTAAAGTTTCACCAATGCGAGGAGTCACCAGATTTGGAGATAAAGGAAAGCTAAGTTTGAGATTTGTTGGCCCATTCGAGATATTAAAGCGAGTCACCTTTGTTGCATATAAGATTGCCCTACCGCCATCACTATCCAAAGTGCACGATATTTTCTATGTTTCCCAACTTAGGAAGTATGTGTATGACCCGAGCCACGTGGTAGATCTGGATCAACTGAATCTTCAGGCCGACTTGAAATATGTAGAACAACCTGTGCAAATTTTGGATCGAAAAAAAGTTGCTTCGAAGTCGCTCGGTTCCTCTCGTGCGCGTGCTTTGGCAAAATCACTCAGCCAAAGAATCCACTTGGGAGCTTGAATCTGAGATGAGGGAAAGGTTTCCCTCATTATTTCCTAGTAGTAGATTCTATTCCTAAGTTTCGGGATGAAACTTCTAATTAGTTGGGTAGGATATGGTGCCCCGTTCCCCCTATTCGGGGAGCACGGCTAAGAAATATAAGATGGTATCGTTCGATCGGGATAGATTGAATCAAGAACTCATCCTTTTTATGGATTTACTTATTCATAATCGATTCCTATATTCAGTGGACCATGCCCCTGGGATCGACTTAGCGGCAAAGTCAGGAGGGACCTCTCCGCTCGCATCTTTTGTTGCCTCAGTTTTCGCTGTCGCTAGTTGCTTTCGTGCCTTGAGATGGTTTTCGGATTTGCTTGAGTTTTCTTGAACGGTTTTGATGGATTTCATTGTTTTTGTTCGTTGAACTGCACTTTAATTATGATAATGAAAAGAGTGGAAGAGGTATTGATCAGCTGTTCATCTTTCCTTCTTCCTTCCAACAAACTTGTGAGTGGCTTATATTACATTCAGTTGGCCCTTCTTCCAGTCTTCACAGCTAAAAATATTGTATTCTTGCTTGCCCCGATCAAATAATACCAAATAATAACTAAAAGATTTCAAGATAAAAAGGGAAGACTTAGATTATTATGCTTGTCAATCAAACTTGTGAACGGTTACTCATTTGCATGCTTGTTCGTTTGGAATGTTCATCATATGCATAAATACGAGTTAGAATATATACACTTCTTTAAATTGTGCTATGTATATAACTCATCCTGAATGCAATGAACTGAACAGGAAGACTATGCAAAAGTAGATCTTGCCCTGTTACTGTCTTGTGCCTGATATTGCCCTGATTTGCCTCAACTGCTAACTTAGTGTACTACGTTGATCACGGACAACTTGTGCACAAGGTCTTAGTTCCTGTTGATGATCGCTGGGGTACTGGCACCAATCTGATCCAAACAGAACTCCTGATAGTCGCCTGATATAGGACGGAATGGCCTGTGATGTCCTGAACTATGCGTCGCATGACATTCCGTACTAAGACTAGAACCGTCTATCTTGGCAACGTGCCAGTGATCCCTGCGCTTATTTAAACCTGTTGCAAGCTAACTTGTGTCTTCGTGGCAGGGAAGGACATAGCAAATATTGTGCAGGTGATTCAGACGGAAAGGTAAATATCACCGAACGGTGGCAAGTTATTCCATTGATTTATATATTTATTGCTTGCTTGTAAAAAACTAAGGCAAGATAGAAAGACCATAATAAATATGCATGCTTCATCTAAATAACATATTTATTGGTATAGTTGGGTTAGCTTGCCTTCACCAGTACATTTCGATGTACTGACCCTCGTTGAAACAGGTTTCCCGTACTAAGGAGAGCCGAGCGAGGAACAGAAGTCATCCCCCAATCCAGTCCAGTTATAGGCACGTCTTGATTCATGCCACCTTTTAAAGTATTCTGAAGAAGGAGCTAGCTACTTAAAGCTCAAATGCAGCTCCGTGGAAAGGCCATCATTCCACTAGGAGGTCTTTACATTTTGAAGTTTTATAAGGGATATAATGTACAGGACTGCTATCTCATTTTGTGTCAACATTTTGTAAGCCCGTACGGCAACCCTTATGACTCAGTTCAAGAGTTTGTAATAGATGTTCATATTATCAATAAAAGAGAACTTTTCTATGTTTCAAATCTGTGTTTCAATTTATCTGTGTACTCTGAATATGTGCTCGTTATGCGAAATAAAATACCTTAGACTTGTACGAAGCGCAACCTAAGCCCGCACGGCGGTCACGCCCGGGGAACGACTATCGATTCCACGGAATCGGGGCATGACAACATAAATCTTGTTGGACGACTTGGGTTAATGATTGAGATCAAAGATTTAGAATTGAATCATGGCTTGGTGGTCTAGATTTAGAATAGTTATATGATTCTATCAAAATAATGTTTGTGGAGATAGACTATGCAAATAGCTAAGCTTGTCATTCAGCTTGAATATATCATGGATTTGACTAAACGAACTCGAACCCTATACCAACAAATATGTTATTATGAGTAGGATGATCCGTGCTCGATATTTAGAAATCTGAGTGAAACAAGCTTGGGTAGAATATCTCGTGCAAATGAATATTGGTTTAACCTTAGGAATTAGGCAGATGACCTTGTGCCGAGTGAAAGAACTTGTGTGACCGACTTTAGTATATTGCTTAAACAAGCCATAGAACTGGGCCAAGCAAACTTGGAGTTAGACTTAGAGCGATAAATGTGTGCTATGTTTGACACGAATAGGCCTGGATGCTAGTCGATCGATCGGATAGATCGTGCTTAATGGTAGTATAATGTCTGATATTTGGTTGGAATAGAAATGATTAAAAAAATTATTAAACCTGTTGGAAGTATCATCGTGATTTGTCAGACAAGAACCCTTAAGTTTTTTGCAAGTAGCTTGCCCAATTTCGTTATCGAAGAGTTTGGTTGAATACATATGTTTGAGGGATGTCTTGAATGTGTGCACGATCCAAGACACAATGATATATGGAACTCAAGTGTAAAGACTTCGCTATCGTTAAGTTGGTTAACATGCATATGTTTGAGGGATATTTTAAATATGTGTATGATCCAAACTTGTTATATGCTGATCTCGAATGTTAATGCAAGTGAATATATTAGATTCGTATAAACGAATATAACAATTTAGATAAGTTTACCTCAGCTTAATATTATTATTCAAGACAGATTGTAACATACCCTATGTTAAGCAATATATGTTCCGTACTAAGGCGCAATTGAGACCGAGTCAGACCATAGATCGAATGATAGAGTTATTGCCTTGAACGTGTGCATGATCCAAGACTCAATGATATGTGGAACTCGAGTGGAAAGACTTCGCTATCATTAAGTTGGTTAACATGCAAATGTTTGAGGGACGCTTTGAATATGTGCACGATCCAGACTCACGATATATTGATCTTGAATGCTAATGCAAGGGAATATATTAGATTCGCATAAATGAGTATAATAATTTGGATAAGTTTACCTCAGCCTAAGATCATTATTCAAGATAGATTGTAACATACCCCGCGTTAAGTGATATATATTTCGTACTAAGGCGCAATTGAGACCGAGTCAGACCAAAAATCGAATGATAGAGTCATTCAATGAGAAAGACCCAGCATACACGCGGCACGGTATAAGGAGCGTATAGAAAATTATGTTCGAACAGATCTAGGGACACGGATGATTATATTTGAGATGGATTCGATAGTGCGATATAATGGCTTATGTCACGCCCCGATTTTGGCTAATCGATAATCGTCCCCCGGACGTGATATCGTGCACGCGTAGGATGCGGTGCACAAGGCCTTAGGCATAAGGATATTCTTTAGAACAATGCAACAGAGTAGACATATAAGATAACACAAGGTTGAGGCATAGAAAAGTTTCTCTTTTATTCATAATGAACATCTTTTTACATCGCTTGACTCAAAAGTATAAAATGCCCCACGGGCTTACAAACTTGGACGCAAAATAAGATAGCCGATCCATACATTATGTCCCTTTACATAGATTTAAAAACACAAAACACCTTGGGTGCGAGTAAGCACCATCGCCTTAGCGATATTCAGCAACGGAGAGAGTGAAAGGCTTCTAGCTTGAGCCTCCAAAAGTCTTGGCCACGAACCGCCAAGGATCCCAAAAGTCCGGAGAGAACTTCAGCTCCTCGCCGCGTTGCCTTGCGCCGGGGAACCTGCTACAACGAGGGTCAGTACTTCAAAAAGTACTGGTGAAGGCTAGCTGCTCAACTTTACCAAGCTCATGAGATGAGTTCTAATGAGTATGCTACAATTATGTGCTTAGGTGGGTTTCTATTCTTGCCTAGTTCAGATTTCATTTAGCAGGTATGCAAGAACAAAATAACATAACTCCACATGCCACCGTTCGGTGACTTTACCTGTACCGTCTGAACCACCTGTACAACTTACCATAGCCTTCCCTGTCACGAAGACATAGTTAGTCTGCACAGTTTAAATATACAATAACAACATCTCTTGGTTGGACGGGGGATGGATCGGCTGACATTCTGCCTCAGGTAGCTAGCCTTTGGCGGATGCACGGACCCATCCAAGCGCTAGGACTACACTAGCAAATATTCTACCCAGGTCGAAGCGGTCCCGGTGCCCCGGCGACCGTTCGTAGAATGTTACCCCTTGTATACAAGTTTGTCTAACACCAACCCACCAAACACATAGTTAACACATAAGAATTTAAAGAAACGGCATGTATGGAACCGCTTTAGTGTGCTACCATAATCAACCAACAAGTTATATGCAATAACATTCAGCAGTTTAAAGAAGAACAACTTGTGCTATAAATAAGTGCCGATCAATTAATATACCCAACGAACGTGCATGTATCAATGAATTTATGCAAGGTTCTGAATGACAAGCAATGAATGTTCCAAGCCTACTTCTTATCTTTTCATTCAACTTTATGTATATTTGGTATCGTTTGAATGAATGCACAACTGAGTCAATTTTATTAAGAACGGAAATCCTTGGAAAGAAGGCGCTTATCGAAATAGAGCCACTCACAAGTTGGTTGAATAGGAAGAAGAAGGAGAGATCTCTAAGACTCCGCTCGCGCGTCGTCTACACGATCATCTGCACGCACCAACGGATGATCAATACCTCCTGCTTCGGTCTCCAAGGCTCGATACGAAATGCGAAATCCTAAGAACGAAAGCAATGAAATCCATTGAAACCGTTCAAGAAAACGCAAGTCATAAAACCAACAAGAAAGCAACCAAGCGGCATGAAAACGGACAAGAAACCAACGCAATGGAAAGGCCCCTCTCGACTCTATCGCCGAGTCCATCCTTGAGGCACAATCCATTGTATATGGGACCTGATTCCGAAGAAACCAATCCATAACGAGGAAAGGATCTTAATTCAATCTGTCCCGTCAGGACGGTCGTAAGTATTTCTTGGCCGCGCTCCCCGAGTAGGGGGAACGGGGTATTACATCATAACAATCCAAAAGAAAGTTTTGTCCCGAAACTTAGGAATAGAACCTACCACTATGGAATAATGAGGGGAACCTTTCCCTCATATCAGTTTCAAGTTCCCAGGTCGACTCTTCGACCGAGTGGTTCCGCCACAGGACGCGCACTAGCGAGACGGTTCGGTTCCGCAACTGCTTCTCTTTATGATCCAAAACTTGGACAGGCTCCGCCGCGTACGACAAGTCTGCTTGCAGATTCAACTGCCCCAAGTCGACTATGTGATTCGGGTCGTGTACAAACTTTCTCAGCTGGGAAATATGAAAAATATCGTGTACTTCTGATAGGGCAGGCGGCAAAGCAACTTGATAGGCGACCGGAGTAACCCGTTTGAGAACTTCAAACGGTCCAACAAATCTCGGACTTAGCTTTCCTTTTACTCCGAACCGCATGACTCCGCACATAGGCGAGACTTTCAAGAACACATGGTCCCCTTCAAAGAATTCAAGGGGACGACGTCGAGCATCGGCATAACTCTTTTGTCGGCTTTGTGCTGTCTTCAACCGTTCACGAATCAACCGAACCTTTTGGACGGTTTGTTCAACCAGCTCCGGCCCAAGGATTTGCCGTTCTTCGACTTCGTCCCAGCAGATTGGTGACCTACACTTCCGCCCATACAAAGCCTCGTACGGAGCCATCTCGATGCTGGACTGATAACTGTTGTTGTATGCAAATTCGGCCAGCGGCAGGTAGACGTCCCAACTTGACTTCGAATCGATCACGCAGAGGCGCAACATGTCTTCTAGTATCTGATTCACTCGTTCTGTCTGACCATCGGTTTGTGGATGATAGGCTGAGCTGAACTTCAACTTGGTCCCTATCGCCAACTGAAGGCTCTCCCAGAAACGGGAGATGAATCGCCCGTCTCGATCTGATACTATAGAAACTGGCACTCCGTGCAGCCGGACTATCTCGTCAAGGTAGGTCTGGGCGAGGCGATCGGCGCTCCAAGTACTTTTGATGGCAATGAAGTGTGCAGACTTGGTTAACCGGTCGACGATAACCCAGATTGCGTCGTTCCCCCGTTGCGTCCTTGGCAGGCTAACAATGAAATCCATGCAGATGTGCTCCCACTTCCATTCCGGGATAGCAAGATTTTGCATTTCCCCTCCCGGCCTCTGATGCTCTGCTTTTACCCTTTGACAGGTTATGCATTGGGACACAAAGAGTGCAACATCTTTCTTCATGCCGTGCCACCAGAAGGTCGTTCGGAGGTTCTTATACATCTTCGTGCTCCCAGGATGGATCATATAGGCTACGTAATGAGCTTCCGCAAGGATCTCCTTTCTAAGTTCTGAATCATCGGAGACGCATAGCCTTCCTTTCACCCGCAACGCTCCATTTTCATCTACTGCAAAGTCTTTCGCCGTTCCCGCTAGAATCTGCTCATGCATCTTCCTTAGGAAAGGGTCGTCTTTCTGAGTAGATGTGACCCGCTCTATTAGGTTGGGTACGAATCGCATTTGAGCGACCCGTGCGCCACGATATCGAATTCGGAGTTCGATGCCCATCTCTTCTAAGTCCCTTCGTAACCTGCGATCGACTGACAGAGATCCAACGAAGATCCAACTCAAAGCATCCGCTACAACGTTCCCTTTTCCAGGTGTATAGTCTATCGTCAAGTCATAATCTTTTATCAATTCTAGCCAACGGCGCTGACGAAGGTTAAGGTCCGTCTGGGTGAATAGGTACTTCAAGCTCTTATGATCAGTATAAATTTGGCAAGGCACTCCATAAAGGTAGTGTCGTCACAATTTCAGGCCAAAGACAATTGCCGCTAACTCCAGGTCGTGTGTAGGATAATTTTTCTCGTGCTTCTTTAGTTGCCTGGAGGCATAGGCTATCACTCGATCTCGCTGCATAAGTACACACCCCAAGCCTTGCCCGGACGCGTCGCTAAATATTTGGAATCCCGAGATCTCGTCTGGTAGTGCAAGTAACGGGGCAGAGGTGAGACGATGCTTTAACTCTTTAAACGAAGCTTCACAGTCGGCGGACCACTCAAATGCGACTCCCTTTTGTGTGAGGCGAGTCAGAGGTAGTGCAAGTTTGGAAAAATCCTTCACGAACCGTCTGTAGTAGCCCGCTAGCCCGAGGAAGCTTCGAATCTCACTAACGGATGCAGGTCGCTTGCACTCGACAATGGCCTCCACCTTCTTCGGATCGACTGAGATACCTCCCGCAGAAATGATGTGCCCGAGGAAAGATACACTACTTAGCCAGAATTCACACTTACTCAGTTTAGCATATAGCTGGTTGTCCCGAAGAGTTTGTAGCACGGTCCGCAAGTGCTCTGTATGTTCTTCCTCACTCTTCGAATACACCAAGATATCATCGATGAATACTACTACAAACTTATCGAGATAGGGCCGGAACACAAGGTTCATTAAACTCATAAAGGCAGCGGGTGCATTGGTTAGTCCGAACGGCATCACCAGGAACTCATAATGGCCATAGCGAGTTCGAAAAGCTGACTTTGGCACATCGTCTGGCTTGATCTTTAGTTGGTGATAGCCCGAACGGAGGTCGATTTTAGAGAATACCGTGGCAGCTTGCAACTGATCGAAAAGATCGTCTATTCTTGGAAGAGGATACTGGTTACGAATGGTTGCTTTATTCAATTCTCGATAGTCGATGCAGAGCCGCAACGAGCCATCCTTTTTCTTTACAAATAGTACAGGCGCACCCCACGGAGATACACTAGGCCGAATGTATCCTCGATTTAGCAAGTCTTGCAACTGTACTTTAAGCTCCTTCAATTCTGCCGGGGCCATTCGATACGGCGTCTTGGAAATTGGTCGAGTTTCTGGGAATGTGTCTATAGTGAACTCTATCTCTCGATCGGGCGGCATGCCTGGCAACTCGTCGGGAAACACATCAGGAAAATCCACCACAACGGGAATAGACTCAACGTTTGCGCAATCTTGCCGAGTGTCTCGAACGAAAGCTAAGTACCCTTCGCAGCCGGAGTGAATCATCCGTCGAGCAGACATTGCTGAGATCACCATGCAGGCATTCGACGCTTTCGACTCAGGACTGCACGTGAAGCAAAACTCGATCTCGCCGGGCAAACGAAACACGACTTCCTTTTTCGCACAGTCGATTGTAGCTGAACAAGCGCCGAGCCAATCCATCCCCAGAATAAGATCGTAGTCCCTTATGTCTAGAACTATCGCATCTAATGACAATTTCCGTCCCCCGATGCAAATATTACCTTCACGACAGACTAAGCAAGCCGATAAATCTACGCCCGAAGGAGTACTAACACTTAGGTTTAAGCCTAGCGGTGTCATAGGGAATGTGTGTTCGGCGGCAAAATCTGCCGCAATGAAGCTATGTGTTGCACCAGAATCAAACAATACTCGAGCAGGTACATTATTAAAAAGTAATATACCTGACACCGTCGTGTTCGATGCAAGTGCCTCGTCCTGAGTCAAAGCATAGACTCGGCCCTGAGCGTTTGGCGGTGCTTGGTTCGCTCGTTGAGTTTGCCCCTGACGCTGAGGCTCCTGGTTTTGTTGCTGCTGCTGCTCTTGCCCGCTAACACGACAGTTCACTGCCATGTGGCCCTGACGACCGCATTTAAAGCACGATCCATTGAACACCCGACAGTTCCGTGCGATGTGTCCTGTACGATTGCATCGGTGGCAGACGGCTTCGTTACCCCTTCCAGGGTTTGCTCCCTGTTTACCGCCGTTGTTGGGGCGCTTCTGCGCGTTGTTTCCTCCTGTGTTGGCAGGACGCTTGTGATTGTAATTTTGCACAGCGCCGGTGCGAACTGGAGGATACTGCGACTCAAGGGACAGTGCATGATTCAGGGACTCCCGCATGGTACGATATTGAGTCGCTATGACGTGGGCACGGATAGAAGGTCGTAGTCCGAGCTTGAACTTCCGTGTACGACTTTCAGTGTCGGCAATCTACGACTTGGCAAACTTTGCAAGTCGGTTGAACTCTGAGGCGTATTGACGCACCGTCATGTCTCCCTGCCTCAGTAGCGCAAACTCGTCTTCCTTTTCGCGACGGACGGCGGGTGGAAGGTATTCCTCCACGAAGGCCTTGCGAAACACGGACCAGGAGATAGCCGTTGTGCCACCTTCACTCATAATAGCTTGCTTGTGCACATCCCACCAATCATGTGCATTTTGTCGGAGCTGAAGCTGGGCACACGCCACTTTCTTGGTCTCGTCTAGGCACAGCGCTTCAAAGTGGTCCTCCAACTCGACCAGCCAGTCCATCGCTAAGGAAGGGTCCTCGGTGCCTTTAAATGTAGCACGGCACATCTTCTTAAATTCAGATATCGACACAATTGACCCATTCTCGCCTGAGGGTAAGGTACCTTGGGAATTCTGCGGTCCGGTGGCTTCAGCAACTATAGGCACGGTTGCGGGGGCGGATGCAGAATAATTGTTGGCGACCATATTCGTCACCATTGTTTGCAGACTATTCATCTGCTTCTGCTGTGTATCCGCCTGTGATCGCTGCGCCACGAATTGAGCCTCAATCCGTGACTCGAACTGACTCTGCCGTAGTTCAGCTTGTTTCTGCTGCGTCTCCATCAAACGCATCATTCGCTCGAACGGATCAGCAGAGGGTGCGGCAGCTGGACTCCCAGAGCTGCCCGAGGTGCCTGAACTACTCGCTTGCACTTGCGCCACCATCTGCGCTTGTGCACCCGGCTCGGAAGTCATTCCTTGAAAGAAAAGTAACTTGTATTAGTCTCAAGGTATATTATGGACTCATTGTATGGAACGCATCTCATTTTGGCCAAGCGAATTCAAGGGTCTGCTCGGAAGGAACAAGGTCATCTTTAGAAACTTTCTTTGTGAGATCAAAGGATCTGAAGCATGCTCTGATACCAATATGTCATGCCCCGATTTCGGCTAATCGATAATCGTCCCCCGGGCGTGATGCCGTGCACGCGTAGGGCGCGCGTGCATAAGGCCTTAGGCATAAGGATATTCTTTAGAACAATGCAACAGAGTAGACATATAAGATAACACAAGGTTGAGGCATAGAAAAGTTTCTCTTTTATTCATAATGAACATCTTTTTACATCGCTTGACTCAAAAGTATAAAATGCCCCACGGGCTTACAAACTTGGACGCAAAATGAGATAGCCGATCCATACATTATGTCCCTTTACATAGATTTAAAAACACAAAACACCTTGGGTGCGAGTAAGCACCATCGCCTTAGCGATATTCAGTAACGGAGAGAGTGAAAGGCTTCTAGCTTGAGCCTCCAAAAGTCTTGGCCACGAACCGCCAAGGATCCCAAAAGTTTGGAGAGAACTTCAGCTCCTCGCCGCATTGCCTTGCGTCGGGGAACCTGCTACAACGAGGGTCAGTACTTCGAAAAGTACTGGTGAAGGCTAGCTGCTCAACTTTACCAAGCTCATGAGATGAGTTCTAATGAGTATGCTATAATTATGTACTTAGGTGGGTTTCTATTCTTGCCTAGTTCAGATTTCATTTAGCAGGTATGCAAGAACAAAATAACATAACTCCACATGCCACCGTTCGGTGACTTTACCTGTACCGTCTGAACCACCTGTATAACTTACCATAGCCTTCCCTGTCACGAAGACATAGTTAGTCTGCACAGTTTAAATATACAACAACAACATCTCTTGGTTGGACGGGGGATGGATCGCCTGACATTCCGCCTCAGGTAGCTAGCCTTTGGCGGACGCACGGACCCATCCAAGCGCTAGGACTACACTAGCAAATGTTCTACCCAGGTCGAAGCGGTCCCGGTGCCCCAGCGACCGTTCGTAGAATGTTACCCCTTGTATACAAGTTTGTCTAACACCAACCCACCAAACACATAGTTAACACATAAGAATTTAAAGAAACGGCATGTACGGAACCGCTTTACTGTGCTACCATAATCAACCAACAAGTTATATGCAATAACATTCAGCAGTTTAAAGAAGAACAACTTATGCTATAAATAAGTGCCGATCAATTAATATACCCAATAAACGTGCATGCATCAATGAATTTATGCAAGGTTCTGAATGACAAGCAATGAATGTTCCAAGCCTACTTCTTATCTTTTCATTCAACTTTATATATATTTGGTATCGTTTGAATGAATGCACAACTGAGTCAATTTTATTAAGAACGGAAATCCTTGGAAAGAAGGCGCTTATCGAAATAGAGCCACTCACAAGTTGGTTGAATAGGAAGAAGAAGGAGAGATCTCTAAGACTCCGCTCGCGCATCGTCTACACGATCACCTGCACGCACCAACGGATGATCAATACCTCCTGCTTCGGTCTCCAAGGCTCGATACGAAATGCGAAATCCTAAGAACGAAAGCAATGAAATTCATTGAAACCGTTCAAGAAAACGCAAGTCATAAAACCAACAAAAAAGCAACCAAGCGGCATGAAAACGGACAAGAAACCAACGCAACAGAAAGGCCCCTCTCGACTCTGCCGCCGAGTCCATCCTCGAGGCACAATCCATTGTATATGGGACCTGATTCCGAAGAAACCAATCCATAACGAGAAAAGGATCTTAATTCAATCTGTCCCGTCCGGACGGTCGTAAGTATTTCTTGGCCGCGCTCCCCGAGTAGGAGGAACGGGGCATTACAGCTTACACTCAGGAAGTCTGAAGGATGAGACTTTTTCTAAGTGGTGTATAATGTAATGACCCATTCCGTTCAAGCGGACAGCCGATTCAAATGGCGCAAGTGCAAGGACCCAACCTTTTTTGCTCAGCGAGAAGACTCATTTGAGGCAAAGAATTTCCAGACTTGGACCTTCAGGAGTTCAGACTTAGACTTTCAAAGGCTCGCTTGGAGTATCGCTTGACCGAGGTAAATTATTGCTAAGGTGGGTGGCTACGATGAACTTGTCTTTGCATAGCCAACACACTTAAAATATGGACTATACATGCTAATTGCTCGATGAATCACCCTTGCATGCTAATAAAGAATACAACACACCTAGCTAAGGGAATAATCCTATCTTATATTGCTTATGTTTGAACATGAAAATGAAACTTGGATTATAATCAGACCCTCGCACGCTACATTTGTGCATGTAGACCCCGCTATTGTCACTACAACATTTCAAGAAAAGTATATTTTGGTCATTTCATAATTAATTAAATTTGGTGCATGTTGAATATTTATTTATTGTATTATTTATTTATTGGTAGATGTTATATTTGATTTTGGACTTGTGTTAGTGGACCAAACTAGATTAGACTAGAGTCATGGGCCAACATTAATTCTAGTTAGATTGAGCCCAATAATCAAGCCCATTCATTAGGAGGATGACTTAATTAGTTAGACCAATTGGATTAGAACCATCCTTCCTTAATAATTCCTTTATGACAAGCCCCAAGGGGTATTATAGACTTTTTATAGTGACTTGGAGAAGGGGACAAGGCCGGCCACAAGGGGGGAGGTGAGAGACTCTTTCTTCATCCATTCATCTCAATTCTAGATCTAGAATTTTTCTCTGCCAAATTTCTTTATCCCTACATAAATTCTTACCCAAATTCTCTTCCAATTCCTTCTCTACTCACCATTGGAGGATACTGGAACAAGGATGAGGCAAGGATCTACAAGGAGGAGGAAGGAGCACAAGTTGAAGGCTCTTGATACCCATTTGGAGACTTGCATTGGGAATCCATCTCCCAATAGGTAGAATTTAGTTTTTCCTCTCTAATTAGACTATAAATATGTAGTTTAATCATTAGTAACCCTCCCATGTACTAAGACTACCCATAGGAAGTGGAATTAGGTTCATAGGAGGACTATGGATGAAATTTTGGTGTATTTTGTGCCAATTTTAGGAGAATTCCGAGATTGGCACATCATGTATTTGTCAAAAGGTCAATTATAACAAATTAACATGTGTTTGATTGTATAAGACTAGTGTCGTGTCCATAATTGGATACGTGTAGGCTGTATCACGATAATTTGGCGATACGGTTTGATATGGGAGTTTTCTTCTGACATGGGGGTTTGAGCATGTCATATTTTGACACAGGCACGTAATTGAGTAGCTAGCACTTCCTGTTGCTTCTAATTATGATTCTAATCTTTCTCATATCATTATTGATGCATTTGGTAGTGTATTGGAGCCGTATCGCAAATATATCATAGATTGAGTGTGATACGGGTACGGTACACTCTCTGTGTTTATTATATTTTATCCTACTCAATTTGATATGGTATGTATATACTTAAGTTTGTATATAGTATGTGTTAATATATATATATATATATATATATATATTGCAATATCAGGGTATACACGGTATTTGGAGTATTTTCTATGGGTTTAAGCATGTGAAGGCCAATTTGTTATGAGTTGGGGACTGATTTTATGTGCTTATTGTCTTGACTGTGTGTGTGCAATGTTATAGTGTACTGCACAGCTAGAAGGGAGTGTTGCTTACTGTAGGGTGTGCACAGTGTGGTGGTCGGGTTCTGCTATGCCAAACATCATGCAATAGCAGCAGCAGCAGCAATCCCACATAGGGGCACCAACAGTGTTACGACCCGCACCCAAAATTTGGGTAGAAGTCGTGGGTACGTCCAGCCTACGCCGCAGCATCGGCGGTAGAGCGCTGTCTAGGTCATAATACTATCTAATCAATCGTACACGAATATCCAACTCTATAAGGAGACACAGATATTACAATATAATATGAAAATACTTAACCACATAACTGAAGAACGATAAGATATAGAAAAAAATAAATGAAATACAACACAAATTTAAATAAAATAATCTAACTACAAACAATAACATCAAGGTTTCAAAGTATGTCGGAAATAAATCTGGTACCAATAATCTGCTAAAAGAAACTAACTAGAATACTAGTGATCCCGGCTAGACCTCCTGGAGTCACACCTGAGCTATAAGGTCCAAGGCTGCAGCTACTCTCCATGTGGTCCATAATATGTCGGACACCAGTCCTCTAAGTCACAATCTAGAAAAATATATCCAGTCAGGATTTGAGCGAAGTACAACCCAATAACAGTTCTAATTAATTGACAATGACTATAAAACAATAAATAGATGATGCTATATACTGAGAGAGAACAATAAATAGATGCAATGGCAATAGTAAAAAGAACAGGCAATATAGACAATAGATAATATGGTATAGTCAGTGCATATATGAAATAAAGAGAAAGAGCTACAATATCATATACAGGGTAATATAGCATATAAAACTGAAATGAAGGACTGTAACTATTCTAAGTGTTTGAAATAATAGCTTCGATATGTGATCGGGTTGGGAACATGTACAATATCTATATGGCCTGGCTAATCATACGTGAGGTGTATGATTAACACTAATAATATTTTACACTTATACGATAGGAATATGATCACATCTCTCACTAGCAGTTTTTTCGCCCCCAACTAGTACAGTGGATCCAACCATGACACATTACAATACACAATCAATGTCCAATATATCATGTATAATGTCTAATATCAATGTCTCATATCAATGTCGTGTACAATGCCAATATGATAACCAATGTAACATCTCATGACTGCAGATCCAATCTATATACTAATTTGTGTAGCACAGTGTCAAGAATCAGATGTAACATTTCTAAATACTTGAATTATAGAAATTATTAAATAATGAAAATTATCAGAGAATGTACTTGTCTGTTGTCCTTAGCTGGTATGAATCAGAGTCCAAGTCACAGTACAAATAGCCTATGTATTACAATTTTACCATGTCAAAAGATAATTTATTTTAATTTATTTAATTTTAGAATAATTACTCTAAAATCCTATTTTAATCTTATTATTCTAATTTTTTGGTTAATTCCTAAATTTTGTCCAAAGAAACTAAATTTTACCTATTCGAGACTGATGACACGCAAATCGAGGCGATCTGTTGACCAAAAAGGTCAACCGATGCAAACTTAACTTTCATGCATGGTTTTCTATAGATTTTAGTGTCAAAAACATGCTAGAATTTATGGCTCATCCGAATTCAAATTCGTTTGGAAATTATTGCATGTACCTAAAATCGTATTACGCAATGGTGGTTGATTGTTAACGTAAAAGTTCTACAGAATTAACAGTACAAAAATATTTCGTATTAAATCTTGGAAAAAATATATGTCAATTACCTCGACATTATCTTACCTAAACTTCAAACAGTTAGTGATTCTGATTCCTGGTCTCCCGGAATCGCGAAAACACCGAGACGCGTCTATTTTCGGACATGCTGTGCTCTACGAATTTTCCAAAATTTAATATTCAGAATTTCGTGATATAATTTACATATTCAGAAAACTAACCTCAAAATGGTTCTAACGCAAGAAACTGGGCCATGTTTGGAGTCTGGAGCTATGAGTAATGGCTTCTGGAAGATAAAGGAAACCCTATATGATATCCCCTCAAATCTCTCTCTCTAAAATAATGGGATAATTAAGGTTATTATATTATATATAGATATATATAGATGTTGGTTGACATGCGGCTGAATAAAAAGTTAAAGGCTGACACGTGTTAGAATCTGATTGAATGATTTTGTATATATTATTTGTTTTTTATTTGCCTTTATCAAAACATTATTTAAGTCATTTTAAATCTAAATAACTCAAAATAAACATTAAAAATAATCATAAAAATCTGAAAAAATTACAGAAAATATATTTTGAACCTAAAAACCCTAGAAAAATACTTGGAAAAATTTTATGTTCATAGGTTTCCTACTATAAATAGGAGAATCTCTAAAAATTAGTTTTACCTATTTAAATAAAAATAAATATTAAAAATATTCCAAAAATTATGAAATAATTTTAGAAAATAAATAATAATATTATAAACACTAAAAAATTACGTGGGTCCATTCTATATTCCTGGGCTTGCACAATAAATTCTAGAAGTCCTAAAAAATTAGTTATTAGTCTAAATAACTCCCAATAAATACTAAAATACTCAGAAAATTCTCTGAAAATTCTAGAAAATATATTTGTATTTAGAACCCAAAATAAAAGTTTAATACATTTTTAATTATGTTTGACACTAAACTAAATTCTTGAAAGCCCTAAAAAATTTACTGTTACTAGTTTTTAATTAACCAAAAATTGTAAAACAATTCTAATAGCCACAAATTATCCTAATAACAACATTTAAGCAAGAATTTCAGGATACGGAGGTTACAAATAGCAATATCATGCAATAGCACCAATAGCAGTAGCAATCCCGCATAGGGGCAGCAGCAGCAGCAACAATGCATAGTAGGAGCAACAACATGCAATAGTAGCATCAACAACATGATGAGTATGAGTTAGAGGAATATGTTTGAGTGTTAGTAAGATATTGATGGTTAGGATATGGTCAAGGTTAGTATCAGTTGTTAGTATATTGTAAGTTGTTTTGGTTTGAATCCTAAGTTAGAAGGCTAGTTATGATATGTTGTTGGATACTTAAGCTATATATATATATATATATATATATATATATATATATATATAATGTTAAGGTATGTTGAGTTTTGTATTGATTTGGTTATGTGTTAGTATACTTTAGGCTATAGATATTAGCGATATGCATGAATGATGATATGTATTATTAGATACACATGTTAGTAGGTATTGGAGTTAACTCATGGTATTGGGTATTGTGTATCAAGATGAGTATAGGAGCATGATACCGTGTTGGCTCAAAGCCAAGGTATCCACTTAGTTTTAGTTTAGCTAGGGATACTAGTATATATTATACTTGTGTATTATATAGTATTTTTATATATAGTATTTTACGTATCTTACGATATAGTATAGTGTTGGTATCATAGTATCCTAATATAGCTAGTATAGCCTAGATACAAAGCGTGTGGACCCAATATCCTAGAGGTGGGCTCATACAACCTAGAAATATCTAGTTTGACCAAGTTTGACTAGTTTAACCTAGAGTTGACCTAGTTTGACTATTTTGACCTAAAAATGGCTTAATGACCTAGAATTAGACTAGTTTAACTTATTTTTATTCCAAAACCTTGTGTTGATATAATATTCTATATTTAGGTCTCCGAGACACCATTTCGGACATCATTGATATTGTTTACCGGATTTCAGGCAAGTACATTCTCTGATAGTTTCCTATTTATGATATCTCCTATGTTTCTTGTATTTAGTGTAGATATCCTTGATTTCTTGACACGATGGTTACACGGATTAGTATATTCGGATCTCATCATAAGATATTATTCCTTGGTATTTATGGTGTATCTTGTGCAAGCCTTGTTCCTCGTTCTACTTGTACATGTATAGATATTGATTCTTGGGGAGACTAGCTACCTACCCAGTGAATCTCGTGTCATAACGAACCATGATTGGATCTACTACACTAGTCAGGGCAGGAAGTGTTAGTTTAGATATATGATCATATATTTCCTTGTGCATGTCCTTATGCATGTCCTTATGAGTGTTCATCATACACCGCAGGTATGATTAACCAGGTCCTAATCCTTGTGTAAGTTCCCAAGCCGATCACATGTTGAAGCTGATACTCAGTCACATAGTAGTAGTATTTCTTGCTTATTTTCATGATGCTCATTTTTTGTATTTAACTCCAGTGTTCATATTTTGTATATCTCTTGTACTTGTATCTTGCATCTTGTATATTTACTGTTATATAGTTTTTATCATTCATTGGAACTGCTGTTAGAGGTATACTTTGCTCCTTTCCTGACAGGATATATTTTCTCAGATGACACTGAAAAGTGGTATCCTACTCACTACGGGCCTCAGGACATAGTTGGCTTAGAGCCAGAGACTTTGGCTCAGGAGGGTCTTATCCCAGTTGAGACAAACGACCCAATACCTGTAGCTCATGAGATAGGTTGTTGTACTAGATTTGTCTCTAGCATTTGATATTAGTATTTCTTATTATTAGATGACTCATTGGATATTATTTTGTCTTGTGAGTTATATTTGACTATTTAGTTCTTTATATCATATTCGTGTGATTGTTCCATCTTATAGATCTGTGATTGAGTATTTATACTTTATTGGTGGCATTATATATCTTAATGATCATTATTGCTAGATAGATAGTTTACCTAAACGGCGTTCTATCGTCGATGCTGCAGCGTATGCAGGACATTGTTCACTACTCAAACCCCTACACCGGGTGCGGGTTATGACACATTTTTAGTGGTGGACCATGCAGGTCTTCAAGGTCGCAAGTAGTATGATTCATAGTAGTTTTCTGATTTGAGTGTTATTACGAGCCTGTTTTCGGATATAGGATATAGGCTATAGGCCAAGAATACTCAATCACATATAGGTATAACTCTATTGATTTATTTTAACTGTTCTTACTTGATATTGATATTTGATCTTTAATTGCCCTTCTTTTAATATATTATATTAAGTGCCATATTGATTCTTTCCTTTCACTTTGTCTCAGGATGCCGCCTAAGACTCGATCATAATAAAAACGAGCAGTTCTAAGAGATCTACGACTTTCCGAGGGCCTACACCAGTTACTTCTTCGGTGATTGCCGTATCAGCTGCGTTCGGGGGTCCACCTCCAGCTCAGAGGACTGTTCTAGCTATGACAGAGGGAATTCCACCTCCACCTTCCGTGCTGACAGATGCGACTCAGGTGTTCGCATTATTTTGCAAGATGATGTAGGCTCAGAGGGCCTAGTCAGAGGCTCCACCAGAGAAAGACTAACGTGTTACGACAGGGTATTGAGAGTTCTCATCAGCTTTCCCTTGCTGCAGTAGAGAGAGGAGCTTCGGTCCAGCAGCAGGTTATTTCGCAGGTTGCCCAGCTTCGATCAGGTAATATCTAGGACTTTAAGAAATTGGAACCTCGTGTCTTCAAGGGAATCGAGGGCATTGTCTACGCTGATGATTGGCCCGAGGATATCGAGCATCTCAGAGGGTGTCCCATCTTGCTGAGGATCTGAAGGTTAAGAAAGTAGGACTTCATCTGTTTGACATCGTTCGCACATGGTTCAGGAATGAGCCATTTTATACTGATACATGGTAGTCTTGAGAGGTGTTCAACGACCTTTTTAAGAGAAAGTTCTTTGCTCGGGCAGACATATTGGACTTAGGGAGGCAGTTTAAGGGCCTTACTCAGGGGAGCATGTCCGTAGAGGAGTACGTTACAGAGTTCGGTAAACTGAGCCGATTTGTGGAGTATTTGGTAAGGGAGCCAGAGGTTTGGGCTATCCGCTTTCACGAGGATCTGAACTGGGAAGTGAAGATCCTCATTCCATTTTTCTATAAGACATATTTAGAGATACTTGCGGAGGCACGCAAGGTTGAGCAGGAGTTGAGCTTGAAACCCAAGAGAGACCGCGATTCTTTTCTGAGGGCTAGTAGCACTACAGTACCTGCTAAGCGTCCTTATTTCCAGTCTAGGCCTTTTCAGCAGCCACAACACCAGACTCCAGCTATGGTGCCAGTTCATTAGGCAACACAGAAGCAGCAGACACAGTCACAACAAGCTTTCTGCTACTTTTATAAGAAGTTTGACCACATCTGGAAAGTTTGCAGGAAGAGGTTGGAAGTTTGTTTGTATTATGGTGCCAAGGGGCATCAGCTGAGGGATTATCCTTCCAACCCTCATCGTGCAATTCAGGAAGAAGCTCCAGCTTAGATAATACAAGCGAGGCTACTTACAGTACAGCCGAGAGGACCGCCGCTTCGGACCTAGCAGCAGCATTACGCCTAGCACCAGTATCAGGGGGTGCAACTCAGGGAAGAACATTTGCTATGACGGTCGAGAAGGACGAGCCCACCGGAGATGTCATCACAGGTTTTATTCTTCTTGATTCTATTCCAGCTTTAGCATTGTTTGATAGTGGTGCTTCCCATCATTTTGTATCTGTTTCTTTTACTTTGAATCATCATTTGGTAGCTGAGTCTTTGCTTAGGACTTGCAAGATCATGATTGGGGGAGGCATTATCCTGGTTAGTGATATTTGTAAGGATCGAAGAGTTACTTTAGAAGGCCGGGAGATGAGTGCGTGTCTACTTGTAATGCCACTTTCAAGCTACGACATTGTACTCGGGATGGATTGGTTGAGTAGATACCATGCTAGTATAGATTGCAAAGGAGGTATAGTTTTATTTAGCCTGCTAGGAGAACCAGAGTTTGAGTTTGCTAGAGGAGTTGCAGAGCAGAGATAAGGCATTATCTGTGGAGCTATGGTAGAAGACAAGGAGTTGTTGTATCCTTTGATAGCTGAGTTCTTGGATGTATTTCCTGAGGAATTGCCAGGATTGCCGCTAGATCAAGATGTTGAGTTCTCTATAGATTTAGTGCCAGTGCGGAGCTAATTTCATAGTATGTCTATAGAGTGAACAACAACAAGCTAGTTGAGTTAAAGAAGCAAGTGGATGGACTGCAGGATAAGGGGTTTATTAGATCCAGTTTTTTACCGTGGGGAGCCCCGGTATTGTTTGTACCAAAGAAGGATGGATCGGTGCGCCTGTGCATCGACTATGGGGTATTGAATCATCTCACTATCAAGAATAAATACTTGTTGCCATGGATTAATGACATGTTCGATCAGTTTAGTGGCACCAAGGACTTTTCCAAGATAGACTTGAGATCAGGCTGCCACCAAGTGAAAGTAAAGCTGGAGGATATTCCGAAGACTGCTTTTAGGACTCTATATGGCCAGTATGAGTTCATGGTGATGCCGTTTGGGTTGACTAATGCCCCTGCGATATTTATGAATTTGATGAACAAGGTGTTCCACCAGTACCTTGACAAGTTTGTGGTGGTGTTCATCGATGACAAACTCATATACTCAAATACACCAGAGGAGCACGAGGAACATCTGCGGATTGTGTTGGATGTGCTGACGAAGGAGAAGTTGTATAAAAAGTTGTCCAAGTGTGAGTTCTTCCTGGACAAGATGGAGTTCTTAGGACATGTTGTGACTGGTGATAGAATTTTATTGGATCTGAAGAAGGTCGCACTAGTGGAATCTTGGAAGACCCCGAGTTCAGTGGCAAAGATCAGAAGTTTCTTGGGTTTGGTAGGCTACAACAGAAAGTTTGTGCAAAAATTTTCGAGGATTGTCGAGCCGATGACTAGACTCACCAGGAAGGAAATAGAGTTTTTTTGGATAGAGGAGTACCAGGCTACTTTTGAGGAATTAAACTCTTGGGTCTGAAGGTTTTACTATTTATAATGATGCATCAGGGAAAGGGCTAGGTTATGTTCTTCAGCGGAATAGAAAAGTGATTGCCTATGCATCCAGGCAATTGCGTCCGAATGAGAAGAACTATCCTACCCACAATTTTGAGTTGGCAGTAGTCATCTTTTCCTTGAAGTTGTAGAAACACTATTTATACGTAGAGCGTGTAGAGATCTTCACAGACCATAAGAGCTTGAAGTACATTTTCACTCAGAAGGAGTTAAACATGAGGCATCATCGGTGGCTGGAACTGATGAAGGATTTTGACAAATCCTTACAGTATCATCCGAGGAAAGCCAATGTAGTTGTTGATGCCTTGAGCAGGTATCCAGTAGCTATATTTTTGACACATGACTCGTATTTGTTGGAGGATCTGGAAAGCATTGGCATTAAGGTGATAGTCCCTGGTTTTGCCATGCATATATGGGGGTTGTAAATACACTCAGAGTTGATGGACAGGATCAAGGTATTCCAGTATGAGGATGTATCTCTGAGGAGCATCAGAGCTCTAGTAAGAATAGGATTGGAGAATGATTTTACCATTGTTGAGGATGGTTCTTTGCAGCATTATGCTAGATTATGTTTACCTAGTAGGGAGCTGCGTGAGGAGGTGTTGTAGGAAGTGCATCGCTCTTAGTATTCTATAAATCCAGGTGCCAACAAAATGTATCGAAATATGCAAGAGAGTGTGTGGTGGTATGGCATGAAGAGGGAGGTGGAACAGTTTGTATCCAGATGCTTAGTGTGCCAGCAGGTGAAAGCCGAGAGGCAGAGGCCAACTGGATTACTTCAGTCATTACCCATTCTAGAGTTGAAGTAGGAGCACATTACTATGGATTTTGTGTTCGGACTTCTATGATCTCCTGGAGGAAAAGATGCGGTTTGAGTCATCGTTGACATATTGACCAAGTCGGCCCACTTTTTGCCTTTCAAAGTAGGTTTCTCTACAGAGAAGCTGGTAGATATGTATGTGAGGCAGATCGTTAGGATACATGTGTCACGCCCCGATCTCCCGCAGGCAAATCGGCCGTTTTCGCTAGGCGGGAATCACCCTCGCCAGCGCTCCCGTAGAACGATCGCTTAACCTATCCGGGCGTGATGCCACACGAGTGGGATCTACGCCCGTGCAAGGCCATGGTTCATTGGCTGGCGGCAAGAGTTCTAAGCCACAGAGTCGCACAAATTGTCCGAGTGCAGCAGAGTTTAGGAACGCATAGCAATTCGGTAACAGGTTCACTGAGTCGACAATATAGCGGAAACATTGAAACAGGTAAAGTAATCTCTTTATTGATATGAACAAGTGTTACAGGCGGCGTATAGTCGAGATTACAAGTCGCTCAAGCCTCTCTCTCTGAAACAGTAAAAGCGTGCCAAGTGGCTACAATTTGGAATGATTGTACAGGCGATGGTCAGGCGATGTTCACAACTTATGTCTTGTATATGTGCTTCAGTCCCGGACGCACCGTTGCAAGGCTTCAAAGGGAACTCCTGGCCTTAGCACGCACGTTGGAGGCATCCGTACCGCACGAGGTTCTCCCATACCCTGCATATCAAACTGGTGGATTATCAGTACATTGAATGCACTGGTGGGGAAGCTACTCGCCCGCTCGACAAATCCAAACACGTAATACAGGTTCCGTGCACAACTATTAAGTTGTCTTTCTAGTTGCCTTAGGATCAGTTTCATGCAGATATTGAATAGCCTAACGTGTCGGGCAGTGCGCCGTGCGATGTTAGAGGAAATACGGCGAGACTTACCAACTTACCATCTCCTTCCCTGTCCAAGGCAAACATTGAGGCAAACATGTTAATTCAAGCAGAGGCATGTATAGATATTCAGGAGGCAAGCATATGCAAACAGGAGGGTCATTTTAACATAATCGTTCAGGTGTTTAGTTGTTCTTGATGCGATGCAGTGACTCCCACACAGATAGCCGCTAAGCGAGGATGACTTATCTATATGAACACGGTCGCTGGCAAAGCCATTATGGACGTAGTCGAGGACAAGGATAGCATGCTACGAGTGTACACAAGGCACACGAACACGATGCGTTGTAAGCTATCCTTCCTGCACATGAGACTACACACGAGCTCCATCCGGACCGGATCGGCCCCAGTGCCCCGGTGACCGTCCGTGGAACTAGTCTGCGACAAGCAAGTCAGGGTTAACCAATCTCAGGCAACACGATTTAACCAATCTCAGGCAACACAATTTAACCAATCTCAGGCAACACGATTTATACGAGAACACGCGTACACTAGAACACAAGAACACGAGAACACGAGTGCACGGGAATACGAGTACACGAGTATACGGGATACTTGAATCTTGGTTCTGTACAATAACTTGTCTTGATGCATTCTCCTGGTTCGGGGCTGCCTTGGTGACCTAACGGTCCCGGATACTTGCAGGTTCGTTCAGGAACGGAACGACTACGTAGTAGTCTTCCGGGATTTGGATGAAAACATGACAACATTCAAGCAGACAAGCATGCATTTCTAGGAACATAAGCAGGCACGTTGCTCGGACCCGAAGGTAGTCCGAGAGATAAAACCGTTAAGGGACTTAGCATGCGAGGGTCTGTACATAAGCAGTATTTCATTTCCATGTTCTAGCAAGCAATACAGTTGGGATTATTCCCTTAGCTAGGTGTGTTGGATTTATTAGCATGCAGGGGGTGAATCACCTAGCGACTAGCATAAATATTCCAGATTTTATATGTGCTGGCTAAGCAAAGACAAGTTCACCGTAGCCACCCACCTTAGCGATGATTCGTCTCGGTAGAGCGATACGTCTGAGCGAGCCTCTGAAAGTCCAAGCCGGATTCCTGTAGGGACAAGTCTGGATATCCTTTGCTTCTTGATCGAGGCAAAGCGGGTCGGGACAGCTGCACGATTGCCGTTTGAGACGGCAGTCCGCTTGAGCGGAATGGGGTGTTACAACATGTGGTTCCCATCAGCATAGTCTCTGATCAAGATAGTCATTAACTTCTCATTTATGGTAGAGTTTGCAGGCGAGTTTGGGTACCCAACTCAAGTTCAGTACTACATATCACCCCAGACGGATGGACAGTCAGAGAGGACCATTCAGACTCTCTAGGATATATTATACACCTGTGTACTAGATTTTAGAGGATATTGGGAGGACCATCTTTATTTGGTAGAGTTTGCTTGCAACAACATCTACCAGGCTAGTATAGAGATGTCACCATTTAAGGCTCTGTACGGTCAGAGATGTCGTACTCCCTTGTCATGGAACAATGTTAGAGAGAGAGCTTTGTTAGGGCCAGAGATGGCTGTGGATACAATAAAAAAGATTAAGCTGATCAGAGACAGACTTCGAGTGGCGTGGGGACAGACAACGGCATTGGGCCGATAGCCACCGAAGATTTTTGGAGTTTAAGGTATAGTTTTAGATTTTTATTTTGTGCTTGATATTGGTTGTTGTTATAGATTAAGTTCTTAAGGTTGTGTTTTGTTCTAGATTGGACGTCTGGTGTTTCTGAGGATTTCTCCGACATGAGGCATGATTCATTTCGGTGGAGGCGGAAAGCTTAGTTCGTGATTCGTCGAACCCTTCAGTATTCTCGACAGGGTCGATGCTGTTTCTTACAGACTAGACTTACCACCTGCATTGTAGGGAGTGCACAACGTGCTTCATGTATCACAGTTGAGACGGTACATGGCGGATCCTAGTCACGTATTAGATCACTCGGAGATATAGGTGGGACCTACTCTTAGCTATACATTGCAGCTAGTTGAGATTCTGGATCAAAGAAAGAAGGTACTGAGGAACCAGACCATTTTTTTGGTACGCGTCGCATGGAGGCATCTCTCCGGGAGAGTCTACCTGGGAGAGGGAGGATGAAATGCGAAAGTGTTACCCATATTTGTTTGTACCTTGAGGTATGTTCTTTCCTGATTCTGTTTTATTTTCTAGGGGTAGTTTAATCTTTTTATTTCGAGGACAAAATTAATTTAAGGAGGGTAGACTTATCACTACCATATTTTCTAGAAAAGGGTATTTCGATCATTTTATAACTAATTAAATATTATATTGTTGAATATTTATTTATTATATTATTTATTTATTGGTAGATGTTATATTTAATCTTGGACTTGTGCTAGTGGACCTAACTAGATTAGACTAGACTCATGGACAAATATTAATTCTAGTTAGATTGAGCCCAACAATCAAGCCCATTCATTAGGAGGATGACTTAATTAGTTAGACCAATTGGATTAGAACCTTCCTTACTTAATTAATTTCTTCATGACAAGCCCCAAGTGGTATTTGTAGACTTTTTATAGTAAATTGGAGAAGGGGGCAAGGCCGTCCAAAAGGGGGAAGAAGAGAGACTCTCTTTCTCTCTCTCTTCATCTATTCATCTCATTCCTAGATCTAGAATTTCCCTCTTCCAAATTCCTTCATCCCTACACAAATCTCTATCCAAATTCTCTTTCAATTTCTTCTCTAGTCACCATTGGAGGCTATTGGAACAAGGAGGAGGCAAGGATGTATAAGGAGGAGGAAGGAGCACAAGTTGAAGTCTCTTGACACTTATTTGGAGAGTTGCATTAGGAATCCATCTCCTAATAGGTATAATTCAGTTTTTCTTCTATAATTTGACTCTAAATATGTAGTTTAATTGTAGAAGCATGATATATGATGGAGAATCGTACGCGTATTATACAGTCAAAACCCCCAAATACATGAAGTCCCTATCCACGTAAAGCAGAGCTTAAAGGTTGTGTGGCGTATAATATGGCTTCAGAGATGTCCGCATAAAATAAAGCTTCAAGGCTGTATGGCATAAAATATGGCTTCAGAGCTGTCCGCGTAAAATAAAGCTTCAAGGTTGTGTGGCATAAAATAGAGCTTCAGAGCTATCCGCGTAAAGCAGAGCTTCAAGGCTGTTCCGCGTAAAAGGTTGTTATACCTTCCTGCGTAAAGTTTAAAATACGTTATTTTTAATGCAGCATAAAGTTGTACAAGGAACTCTTCGTATTCCTCGGATGAATTTGTCAAGCAAATCAGTGAACCTGACATCTGACAAAAGTACTGCATGATGATCGAGAGGACGGCTGTGATGATAATTTTGCACAGAGACCCAGGTTGTTATTTAGTGACATATTCTTGATACAAGTCATTTTTACGCATTCAAAGAATATGCTGCCTATTCTACATTGATAGAAATAAGTTTTTACGCTCAAGATAAGACAAAATCAGACGCCACATCAAAAGTTATTTCATGTACAGAGCTCGAGGCATATCTCTGCATTTAATGCACGAGATGGAGGCATATCTCTGCATTTAATGCACGAGATTTTGTTCTAATTTTAAAAAAAATTATCATGACTGGAAAAGCTAAAACTGTGACTAATACGCTCACATCACCATCCTTGTATTTTACGCCAACCAGGTTATTTTCAACTATAGGAGTATGCCGCATGCTATCTCCTCGAAATATGCCAACTCGGCTATATTTACAAAGGTACGTGATAAGGCTGTTTAGCCCAGAATATGCTCAAGACCGCAGTCGTGATGGATAATTGGCAATTTTTTTACGCTGGTTATCTATTATTCATGAATCATCAAGTTTTACGTAGAGTTTGGCCATTTCTGCCAACAAGACAGTTATTTGGTTTTTATGCCAACCATCTTTACGCAGGGACAGTTACCTATGTGACTTGCATGCTGTGATCTTCGAGAAGCGGTTATATGCGTTACCTTATAAAGGGACACCTGTCATACACAGATTCAGAAGATTATTTGAACGTGGGTAGCAGTTGTCAAAACTGCAGTGTAAAGAAAGCATTCTTCTTCAGAGTTTGGCCTTTTACGCCAACAAGACAGTTATTTGGCCTTTATGCCAACCATCTTTACGTAGGGGCAGTTACCTACGTGGCTTGCATGCCGTGATATTCGAGAAGCAGTTATACTCATTTCCTTACAAAGGGATACATGTCATACGCAGATTCAGAAGACTATGGGAACGTGGGTAGCAATTGTCAAAATCGTAGCGTAAAGAAAGCATTCTTCTACAGAGTTTGTCCTTTTACGCCAACAAGACAGTTATTTGGCTTTTATGCCAACCATCTTTACGCAGGGGCAGTTACCTACGTGGCTTGCATGTCGTGATCTTCGAGAAGCGGTTATACGCATTACCTTATAAAGGGACACGTGTCATACGCAGATTTAGAAGATTATGTGAACGTGGGTAGCAGTTGTCAAAACCGCAGTATAAAGAAAGCATTCTTCTTCAGAGTTTGGCCTTTTATGCCAACAAGACAGTTATTTGGCTCTTACGCCAACCATCTTTACGCAGGGGCAGTTACCTACGTGGCTTGCATGTCGTGATCTTCGAGAAGCGGTTATACGTGTTACCTTATAAAGTGACACATGTCATACGCAAATTCAGAAGACTATGGGAACGTGGGTAGTAGTTGTCATAACCCCAGCGTAAAAGAGGCAATCTTGTTCACAGTTTGACCTTTTACGCCAACAAGACAGTTATTTGGCTTTTACGCCAACAAGACAGTTATTTGGCTTTTACGCCAACTAGGCAGTTATTTGATTGATCTCTATAAATAGAGACCCCTGGTCACAGGGTAAGGAGACAATCAGGGGATCATAGAAAAAAAGAACAGAGATAGAGAGGGTTATGGTTGACAACTTTGGCAACAAGAATTTAATCCTACTTGCAACTTTCATTTGACCGACTTTTGCCTTCAGTTCAAAGAATGTTCGAAGCTTCTTCTACGGCACTTCTTCATCATCGTGTAGTCCAAGGCACAAAGTGATCGACTGTAGATCAGACTTCCATGGCAATACTTTCCAAGAATTATTTTATTGTACTTAATATCCTCGTATAGGATTATTTGTACTTTTCTCTTTTCTCGTTTGTAAGCAAAAGTTTCATATAAACATTTGTTTATCCAAACAAAATGGTGACTCTGCTGGGGATGACTTTTTCCTCTGACGAGAAAGCAATTGCTCAACACGATACTATATCCATCGGATCGACGAAGAAGACTTTGGTCGTCCAGTTCGACCAATCTACCTATTAAGACATGCTTCATGCAGGGGGTAGTTCTCATTCCTCCTATATCCATAACAACAGGAAGCTGTATAAAGTATGGATGCCTAAGACGTCCTCTACCCTTCTTGTAAGTTCTCATTCACTGATCAACAAAGTTGTGACAATACAGCCAACATGTCCTGAGCGTAAACCTTTGTCTCCCGTCTGTGACGTGGTAGACAAAACTTTTGGCAATACCTCAGTGCCAATCCAGAAGTCTCCAACATGCCCTATGCGTAAACCTTTGTCTCCCGTCTGTGACGTAGTAGACAAGACTTCTGGCAATGCCTTAGTGCCAATCCATAAGTCTCAAACACGCCTTGTGCGTAAAACTTTGTCTCCTGTTTATAACATGGTAGACAAGATTTCTGACAAGGCCTCAGTGCCAATTTGGAAATTTCAAACATGCCCTGCGCATAAAATTATATCTCTCGTCTATGATGAGGCAGATGTACCCTTTGATCACATCAAAGGGAAACAAGTGACGAATCCTTCAACCTCTAAGCTTTTACGCCCACAAGAGAAGAAAGTTCCCACTTTACAGATTACGCGTGACGCTGAAGGCCGTTTGAGGACTTTCCCTATTGTCACGCCCCAGTCCCAAAATACCGTGGGACTAGACACGTGGCAATGGCCAGCAGTACGCACCGATGGACCAACTCAATATAATGGATCCATCAGGGCATACTTAAGCTGTAAAACAAGTCTACGACAATCATGGCACAACTAATCTCATCCACACAAGATATAAAATATGATCCACAGAATAAATAAGGAATGTAAATCATCAGCAAGTCTCACAAAGTACTTCGGGGAACAACCCGATAAATATCTAGTACAATGGTTCCACAGACCAGAAAGAAAAGACTGAAATAAATAATAAAAGCTGAGCATGAACATGGACGCTCAAGAGAAGTATTCAGCTAAGACCTCATCCTCGGATGGTGGTACAGCTCCTGGATCAGCTCCTGCTCCGGTCCCGTAAACCTCGGGATAAACCTCGTCTGCAAAATCTGGGGACAAAATCCGGATCCAGGTCCTCAGGGGACATAGCAAGGTACAAGAAAGCTCATGCCAAAATAAATAATGCAGTGCAGCAGATAATGAAATAAATAGGGTAAGTATGTAACCATCTATGTGAAAATGCAAGCGAGAGCATCACGGGTACTCAGGCTGAGACCACTACAAGCTCTGTGTCCGGGAGCCGGTAGCAGCAATAACTATGTATCTTACTATATGTTTACTATGTTTTATATATATATAATCAGCCTGTAGCCTGTGTGTCTCTCCCCACCTAATGTAACCACGCATATCCTGTCCATAACGTCTCATGTCCATGTCAAGCGCGATCATAGCTAAATGCAATAAGTCATAAAGTATCTAAGAATATAGTATCTCTGTCAAGTCCTGTATCCTATACAGAATCACCACGAATATCTCGGAAAGATCCTGTCTCATGAATAGTGTCAAGTGTCCTGGGTCATATGGTACTTGATAAGACAAGTACGAGAATATAAGGTGTCACGTATGTCCATATCTAAATGACATTACCCAATACCGCGTACGCTGTGGGCACCCGACTGATAATCGGACGCTAAGTATGTCAAACGGTCCTAGGTTAAGCATGCACAGTAAATATATAAAGTAAGAAAAATAGGTAACAATACTGCAGAGATGGCAAGGTACACTTGCCTGATGTTTGAATATCAACTATCGTCCTGGTATCGGTGGATCCGGTAGGTACTACTCCGAAAGCTGTAATAAACATCACCAATAGTCTCAGAAGGTATCAAACTGCTAGAAATGCCTGTCCTTACGTCCAATTTGGACACAGGGGCAAAAAGGTCATTTTCTGGCCAAAGTGGGGTCCACGTGTGGCCCACTTTGCACCGAAAAGTGTGCCGAGAGTAACAGTCTCTAAATGGGACAAACTATGGGTCAACCAACTCTAAATGTCAATACGATCCCAACGGTATGTCCAAATTTGGATTCCGATGAACCGAACATAATTTGGTCTAAAAAGTCAACTGTGGGGCCCACCAATTGGCGATCTGGTCAACCGTCTCAGAAATGCGTGAAAATTGGGTCACGGGACCAGCGTGTTACCACGAGTCCAGTGGCACAAGTTTTGTCGCAATCTGACAAGCGTGCACAAAATACGCGCGAGTTCCACAAAAGTGGCAACACGGAATGCGTTCGCGGATACGGCCTGATTTCGGCGCGCACACGCGTCCAAATCAGTCCCCACGAATTTTCACGTGTCCGATTATGCTGCGTGCACCATTCGGTACACTTGGCACACGGCGGGGCGGTCCCGTTTGGCGGGACGCGCTCCGATCTCCAACTTTTAGAAACCGAAAAAAGTGGGTGCTCGCAGTTTTGTGACGAATACAATTTTGTCCACAGCAACTAATAGCACAAAGTTATTATACAGAAAATAAACTAGGTCATGCAATCTACAGGTATCAAAAAGAATCACCAAATTCGGATCTCTGTGGTGGGAGATACGAACTCGGCAATATGGGTGGTCAATCTGGAATTCTGCGATTGCAGAATTCTGTCTGCTCGTGCTGACTTGGGCGCTGTTTTACACCTAGGGGCACACGTTATCCGAGGTTGGCTATAAAACGAATATTGGAGAGGGTTAAGGGAAGATAATACTTATGAAAACAGAACGGCATTTGGTCGAGCAAGTCGACGAGAAATCACGCCGGAGCGAAGGTGCCTCAAGTGGGAGACTGCAGTTCGCGATGTCGGCGTCGACGGGATGGTTGGATGGCTTGGGGAGGCTTCTTTGGCTGCGGTGACATCTCTAGATGGGAAGAGGAAGTCTGGAGTTTCTAGGTTTGGGTTTTTGGAGAGCTATTATATATATATATATATATTAAGAGAGAGAGAGAGAGAGGGGGGGTGGAGCGGCCGCTTGAAAAAGGGTCGGTTGAAGGCTATAGTCGCTGAGTACTTAAGGGCGGGTCCAAAGCAATTAGGCTGAAGAGAATGGTGGCGGTCCCTAGGTATTTGCTAAAGGGAATTTGGCAGCAAGTATTCGTAGCATATGCTAAAGGGATAGGAATAGTTTAGAATTATTACTATACTAATTAGTATTAGATTATTATTATTATATTATTACTATTATCTTTTCTTTTCCTTTCCTTTCTTTCTTTCTTTAAATATATATATATACATATATATATGTTTGTATATATATATATATATATATATATATATATATATATATATATTCACACATAAAAAATTTATATAATAGGGTATTGCACATCGTTAGGCTAGCAACTGCTCAAGGGGTCTCCTACATGGAATAAATTCCGAAAATTCCTGATGGTCCCACAAGTCATCTAAGTGCCCGAACACCTAACATAAAAATTATTAAAAATCTATTTCTCCTATTTAGACCTAATTACTACAATTTAATTAATAATTAATAAATAAAAAGGGTATATACGATTTTCTAGGAAGGGGGTTTTACATTCTACCCAACTTGTAAAAATTTCGTCCTCGAAATTAAATTAGGGTAGGGCTCTCTTTGTCAAGTCTCACTTGATTACAGTCTAAGAATTTCTCTCAAGTGAGCATTACGGTCTCTACCCAACTTAGAATTTACCCATCTATTATCTAAGACTATTCATCTAATAAATCTATGCCCCGACTCATTTAATCACGTTATTGAATCCTCAAGTCTTTAACACCAAACCTATCACCTATGATATTCCCTTAATCATATATAAAAAGGTAGCAATAATGTGACCGGTCTGTGGGGTATATCTAGTACTGTCTATATATCAACTTATACCAAGCACGAGGTTTTGTCTTTCCGAAATAAGGGAAGACGGAGATCAATAATAAAGAGTTCAAGGGTGAGGTAATAGATCAGAAGTATCAGGATCAAGGCGTTTAAAGAATTCAAATGGGAATGGTCAAGTTGTTGTGGATTGAAATCCTATTCTGGTAATCCTTTGTTCGCATGCTCGTATTAGTACAGTTGTGTAGCTGATACGATTTGCTCAGACATATCTAGAGGGCAAGCATACTAGTCAACTATATATCTCAATCCACGTGAAGTAGTCGTACGAAGAGCGAACCAAAATGCACTAAGGTTGATCAGACCGTAATACACTGATTCTGAATAGACAATTGTATTAGTGTACATGTCCACTAACACATATGTCATGAACAAGCTCGATAAAGAATAAACTTGCAAAACTAGGCTATAGAATAGCAGCATAAGTCAAGTACAACAATTATAAGTACACTAGATGATGATGAAAGGAGGTACAAATTAATTCAAGTTCACAAAACAACACAAAATAAGCACAATAACAAAAGACTCTATAATCTCTACAGTTATTAATTATAAAAACATTCTAGGTTATAAATTATTAGCAAGTTCAAATTAATTACTAGGTTAAGGTTAGGTCATGGATCAACATGCAAAAACTAAGCAAATCTAAAAGCAGAAAACTATAAAAACTTACGCGCATTAGCTACTCCATGAATCTGCGCGTCCTCCAAAGTCATGGCAAAAGCTTGTCCGCGTCCTTGCGGTGGATTCCTCTGCTGTTGCTGTTGGGCTTGCTGGAAGGGTGCTGCCTGTGGAGCCAAGGGTGGCCTTTGTTGATACCCTCCTGGCGCTGGTAGAGCTTGTCTGTTTAATGTCAATGCTCTCTCTCGATGATGAGGACAATCCTTGGCTAAGTGTTGGTTGGTTTCGCAAATCAAGCATAATCCTAACTTGCGTCTGCAGTCCTTCTCAATATGGCCTGCCTTGCCACAGTACTGACATGTAGGTAGTATCTGCGGAGAGGCTCTGGGTGGCTGGTGTAGGTGAGGCCTCTTTGCAGCTTCTTCTTGCAATACTTTGGCTGATGTGGAAGACCGTTTCAGACTGGTCTCTCTCCTGGTGACGCGTTCCACGCGTCGGGCTGCTGCAAGGACGTCTGAGTAGGATGTAGGTGCAACGGATCCAATTAGTTTCTGTAGCTCCAAGTTTAGTCCGTCGAAGAACTTCTCTGCTTTTTCTTCCTCCGTCGAAATCAACGTCGGGGCAAAGCGGCTCAGGCGAATAAACTCCGCATTGTACTCTTCCACTGTCATGTTGCTTTGGATAAGGCGGTGGAACTTATCTCTGAGCTCTGCCCTCGCTACTGCGGGAATATACATCTCTCTGAAGAGTCTAGAGAACTCTTCCCAGGTGACTCGGTCCTGCCCGAGCCTCATCTCCTCTACTAACCACCAGTGATGTGCGTTCTCAATTAACTGCATTCTGACTGCAGTCATCCACTTTTCTCTAGGAAGTTCAGCGGCTTCCAACTGATGCTGAATGTTTGTGAGCCATTCATGAACTTCTGTTGGTCCCTCTTTACCAGAAAATGTACGAGGCTTGAGCTGACGGAAGTTGGTGATAGATCCCGTCGTCGTTCTCCTCGCTGGTGGATTTGCCTGCTCCAATGCGGATACCAGGCTGGTTCTCAGATAATTGGCCTCCTGCCGATGGGCCTCTTGCTGAATCTGTTGCTGTGCTTGCATCATAGCATACATCATCTGGAACATCTGTTGCCCGTCCATAGCTTATCCTGGCGGGAAAGCTGGCATCTGTGGAGTGAACTGTGGTGGAGGTGGGATGCCATCTCTTTGGAACCTTGGATTAGGCTGTCCGGTTTGATCGCTCTGTGATGCTTGTCCTCCACTCCCAGGAGTCACTTCGTCTCCATAAGTAACCACAGCGTCGTGTGGTGTCTCCAAAGGAGTCTCATCTCCATTCCTGGGATCCATTGCTCTGAATTCAAAAGATAAACTATAAGAACGCTCAGAGGAATCAATACAGAATGCAAATCAATTACAGTTTCGAGTTCGATATAGAGTTCAATAAGGGTTTAAATAATGGATGAGAACCTAGAACTTATCCTATCCTTAGGGCAGGCTGGTTCAGCCCCTAAGTTGAAACTGAACAATTTAGTCGTAGACCTGCATGGGCCACCACAAAAACCATGTCACGCCCCAGTCCTAAAATACCGTGGGACTAGACACGTGGCAATGGCCAGCAGTACGCATCGATGGTCCAACTCAATATAATGGATCCATCAGGGCATACTTAAGCTGTAAAACAAGTCTACGACAATCATGGCACAACTAATCTCATCCACACAAGATATAAAATATGATCCACAGAATAAATAAGGAATGTAAATCATCAGCAAGTCTCACAAAGTACTTCGGGGAACAACCCGATAAATATCTAGTACAATGGTTCCACAGACCAGAAAGAAAAGACTGAAATAAATAATAAAAGCTGAGCATGAACATGGACGCTCAAGAGAAGTCTTCAGCTAAGACCTCATCCTCGGATGGTGGTACAGCTCCTGGATCAGCTCCTGCTCCGGTCCCGTAAACCTCGGGATAAACCTCGTCTGCAAAATCTGGGGACAAAATCCGGATCCAGGTCCTCAGGGGACATTGCAAGGTACAAGAAAGCTTATGCCAAAATAAATAATGCAGTGCAGCAGATAATGAAATAAATAGGGTAAGTATGTAACCATCTATGTGAAAATACAAGCGAGAGCATCACGGGTACTCAGGCTGAGACCACTACAAGCTCTGTGTCGGGGAGCCGGGTAGCAGCAATAACTATGTATCTTACTATGTGTTTACTATGTTTTATATATATATAATCAGCCTGTAGCCCGTGTGTCTCTCCCCACCCAATGTAACCACGCATATCCTGTCCATAACGTCTCATGTCCATGTCAAGCGCGATCATAGCTAAATGTAACAAGTCATAAAGTATCTAAGAATATAGTATCTCTGTCAAGTCCTATATCCTATACAGAATCACCACGAATATCTCGGAAAGATCCTGTCTCATGAATAGTATCAAGTATCCTGGGTCATATGGTACTTGATAAGACAAGTACGAGAATATAAGGTGTCACGTATGTCCATATCTAAATGACATTACCCAACACCGCGTACGATGTGGGCACCCGACTGATAATCGGACGCTAAGTATGTCAAACGGTCCTAGGTTAAGTATGCACAGTAAATATATGAAGTAAGAAAAATAGGTAACAATATTGCAGAGATGGCAAGGTACACTTGCCTGATGTTTGAATATCAACTGTCGTCCTGGTATCGGTGGATCCGGTAGGGACTACTCCGAAAGCTGTAATAAACATCACCAATAGTCTCAGAAGGTATCAAACTGCTAGAAATGACTGTCCTTACGTCCAATTTGGACACAGGGGCAAAAAGGTCATTTTCGGGCCAAAGTGGGGTCCACGTGTGGCCCACTTTGCACCGAAAAGCGTGCCGAGGGTAAAAGTCTCTAAATGGGACAAACTATGGGTCGACCAACTCTAAATGTCAATACGATCCCAATGGTATGTCCAAATTTGGATTCCGATGAACCGAACATAATTTGGTCTAAAAAGTCAACTGTGGGGCCCGCCAATTGGCGATCTGGTCAACCGTCTCAGAAATGCGTGAAAATTGGGTCACGGGACCAGCGTGTTACCACGAGTCCAGTGGCACAAGTTTCGTCGCAATCTGACAAGCGTGCACAAAATACGCGCGAGTTCTACAAAAGTGGCGACACGGAATGCGTTCGCGGATACGGCCTGATTCCGGCACGCACACGCGTCCAAATCAGTCCCCACGAATTTTCACGTGTCCGATTATGATGCGTGCACCATTCGGTACACTTGGCACACGGCGGGGCGGTCCCGTTTGGCGGGGCGCGCTCCGATCTCCAACTTTTAGAAACCGGAAAAAGTGGGTGCGTGCAGTTTTGTGACGAATACAATTTTGTCCACAGCAACTAATAGCACAAAGTTATTATACAGAAAATAAACTAGGTCATACAATCTACAGGTATAAAAAAGAATCACCAAATTCGGATTCTGTGGTGGGAGATACGAACTCGGCAATATGGGTGGTCAATCTGGAATTCTGCGAATGCAGAATTTTGTCTGCTCGCGCTGACTTGGGCGCTGTTTTACACCTAGGGGCACACGTTATCCGAGGTTGACTATAAAACGAATATTGGAGAGGGTTAAGGGAAGATCATACCTATGAAAACAGAACGGCGTTTGGTCGAGCGAGTCGACGGGAAATCACGCCGGAGCGAAGGTGCCTCAAGTGGGAGACTGCAGTTCGCGATGTCGGCGTCGACGGGATGGTTGGATGGCTTGGGGAGGCTTCTCTGGATGCGGTGACGGCTCTAGATGGGAAGAGGAAGTTTAGAGTTTCTAGGTTAGGGTTTTTGGAGAGCTATTATATATATATATATATTAAGAGAGAGAGAGAGAGAGGGGGTGGAGCGGCCGCTTGAAAAAGGATCGGTTGAAGGCTATAGTCGCTGAGTACTTAAGGGCGGGTCCAAAGCAATTAGGCTGAAGAGAATGGTGGCGGTCCCTAGGTATTTGCTAAAGGGAATTTGGCAGCAAGTATTCGTAGCATATGCTAAAGGGATAGGAATAGTTTAGAATTATTACTATACTAATTAGTATTAGATTATTATTATTATTATATTATTACTATTATCTTTTCTTTTCCTTTCCTTTCTTTCTTTCTTTAAATATATATATATACATATATATATGTTTGTATATATATATATATATATATATATATATATTCACACATAAAAAATTTATATAATAGGGTATTGCACATCGTTAGGCTAGCAACTGCTCAAGGGGTCTCCTACATGGAATAAATTCCGAAAATTCCTGATGGTCCCACAAGTCATCTAAGTGCCCGAACACCTAACATAAAAATTATTAAAAATTTATTTCTCCTATTTAGACCTAATTACTACAATTTAATTAATAATTAATAAATAAAAAGGGTATATACGATTTTCTAGGAAGGGGGTTTTACACCTATTTTACGCGAACCTATGCAAAAATCTAAATTACGCCAGGATAGGTCTCTCCGCGTAAAGAAGACTCCTTTTACGGGAAGATATGATCCTCAAACAGATGATGGATCATATACTACTCATATGGGTGAACTATTGTATTCCTATGGTAGAGAAAGGGTTGTGGTTCCTAATCTACACATTCCTAATGATGTAAAAAGGCAGAATAAGCCTTCTTCTTCTTCTGGTAATCTCCCTGATTTGCGTGATTTCTTGATCCAGAAATACAAAGACAGGGGATCTCCTAATATGTCTATTACACCCCCTAGAGAACATTGCTATAATAGTCATAAGGTTATAATTAATTGTTGTTGTTCTAAAGCAAAACGGTCAGTTTTGGACTGATTGAACTATTCTTTGTCACTACATGAAGAAGAACCAATATTTGCTTCAGTAAACATGGCTTCACATATTCCTAGAGGAAAGTTGAGTTCAAGACGTCATCCCTCCAGAACTCCAAGTCAAAGGAGGTTTGACAGACTCATCGAGACTTTTGAAGAAGGTGTTTTTCGAAATACTTGCTCGAGGTCACGACAATCAGCTTCATATTCTTCAAATTCTGACACTGGAAGTCGCCAGTTTTCTGAACCAGATGCTGAAAGTATAGATTCAATCTCTACAGAGATCTATACTAATCCCTCAGTGGCATATAGAGAAATGGGAGTTTATGTTGTTGGAGACGAACATGAAGAAGCTTCCCCATCAGGAAGTACTGAACAACGCATCACTTCATTAGAAACATTACTTAAAGAGATGCATACCATGATGGGGAGTATGCACCGAATGATGGTGACACAATATACAGCTGCAATAGCTCAAATACCTATTCCTCTGACTCAACTACTTGTGGGGGTAGACATACCACCAGCCAATGCAAGTCAAGAGCGTGTTCAAAATCAAGAATCAGCTGCTCCTCAACCTCTTAACCCGAAGAATGTATTACCTCCTGTTGGAGTTATAATACATCCAATCTCTCACCTTTCTGCTGTCCCTTTCCCAACTGAAGATCTAATACAAGCAGTTCGGGAATTGAAAGCCCAATTTGATGCTTTGAAACCTAAATATCAGCTCAAGAAGTTGGGAATTAACCAGCCATATCCAGCTGTCTGGGATAAGATCCCTTTCCCACCAAAATATAAACCACAGGCTATGGTTTTGTTTGAAGGAAAGACGTCGCCAAGCCAGTATATGAACTACTTCAGCATGATGACGGTATTGTTGCAAGGAATGATGCCCTTCTCACTCGAGTGTTTAAAGACTGTCTGTCGGGAGTAGCTTACCAATGGTATCGTAGTCTATCTGACAACTGCATTACTTCTTTTGAAGAATTCAAAACTCTATTTTTTGTCCGATTCTACGAGGGAGGAATGGACATGTCTATGTCATCACTCATTAAAGTAAAGTAGAAGGAAAAAGAAAACGTTCATACTTTTATTGAACGCTTTCGTCAGGCTACTTTACAGATGCCTAATAGAGTTCAAGATTCAGCCTTGGTGGACATTTGCAGAAAGAACCTACTCCCAATGACCTCAGTATTCACGGGACCATATCAGTTCTATGATTGGCCCTCATTTATCATATCGGTAGTAGCCGATAAAGATAATAGTCGGAAGGCTCGTGACAACGGAATCATGATCTCTACCTCTGATAGAGGGAAGCGTTCATCCTCCAATAAGGACTATACTCATAGTTCAAAAGGAAAGGAAGCCCTGGCAATCAATATGTCTAGACAAAATACTCCGGTAACTACGCAGACGAATTCTGGAACTTCCAGACGTAAAGAAGAATATTCTTTTGACGACGATGATATTCTAAGCATATTTGATTGTCTAGTCAAAAGTGGCAAGCTTACTCTACCAGAGATAAAGCGTCCAAATGAAGTCGGCAGTACAGATAATCCTAAGTATTGTATTTTCCACAGATACATACATCACCCCACAAAGGCATGCTATGTACTAAAAAAGAAAATCCAAGAGTTGATCGACGCCAAAGCCACCACTTTGCGTAATAACGAGAAGATGGTTACTGCAAATATAATCTCACTCCAATTTGGCAATTTTCCTCCTCAAGAAGTACCAGATGGTGTGGTACCTATTCCACGGGTAATGATGAATATTGTTAATCTTCCTCCTACCAAGGGTCAAAATCAAGATTTAGTGCCCCTAACTACCAAGCGTGGGGAGATCATGTGGGTTCACCCTGATCTAGTATCAAAAATTGAGGAAGAGACTAAAGATGCTAAAGCTAAGTCTAAGAAGAATTCAAGATGTAAACCATGCCATATGGTTGGAATATCCCCGACATCGAAAAAAGAGGCTTTAGCAACCGGAACACGGTCAGGGAAAGCCTACCTCAAAGAATATGGAGGGAATCAGGAAAAAGCAACGGCAGACACTTCAGCTACCAAATATCCAGAGCCTGAACCTATAATACCAGAGGCAGGTCCTTCTAAATTAACTTCGGTGGACAAAGGCAAACAAAAAGAAGTTCGTTTCGATAAACCTCTGAAGAATATTCAAAACAAAGGTTTAGAGAAACCATATAACTTTGACATCTTGGCTCAGTTGGCTAATACTCCAGCTAGATTGTCCATTTTTTTAGCTACTTTGTTTATCCAAAGATACTCGTCAAGTCTTGAGTGAAGCATTAATGCAAGCAGATGTATGCTTGACTCAGCTAAAGTCCCCTGATAAAGAGCCTGTGGCATGTCCTCAATGCCATAGTATGATGGAAGTAATCCCTAACATCACTTTCACTCAAGAGGATATGTTGCTGAAGCATAACAAACATGACAGGCCTCTTTATTATACAGGATACGTCATCTCCATTGAGGTAGACCGGATTCACATAGATCCGGGATCGTCAATCAGTATTATCCCTCATAGTTTGCTAAGACCATTGAGAATTCCTACCAGTAAATTGGCTTACACTACCACTATAATTGTGGACTTCAATGCCAGGAAAAGTAGACCATTGGGGAAGATTCGTCTGAGAATCTAGATTGGTGATCTTAGATCATTGGCTACATGCTATGTCATTGATTCGGAGGTGTCTTAAAATATTTTGTTGGGTAGACCATGGATCCATGATCACAATATTGTTCCTTCAACTCTACATCAATGTTTCAAATATGTAGATACTCAAGGAACAGTAAAAATAGAATTTGTTGATCTCAATCCGTTCAATGGAGTTGAATCCTACTATTCTGATGCCATATTGTACACTCAAGACTATATGAAAGAGGTGTCAGGCAAAATGGAGAAAGAATTCTACCGTGAGCCAGGAGAACCATCTGCTGAGAAACCTTTGTCGATCCAAGTGAAAGGGCGAATTACCCGTCCAAAAGTCTTAGAACCTATGACTATTCACTTGGGCAAAACAAAGTCGGAAGGAGGAAACGATCCTCTAGTGATCAATCTGAACAAGAAACCTCCACCTTTGGTCATTGACCTTAGGCGCAACAAGCAGTTAGCTGATATAAATGTAATCCGGGACGCATTTTCTGATGATAATAAAGATTCTTTTTTCCAGTATACTGACGCCCAATTTCCTAATCAAGAATTCTCTCCTCATAAAGATATAGAACCAATAGCACAAAAATTCTTGGAAGCTATATACTTCTATCATCCATATGTGTGGGAAGTAGCGTCAACATCTAATATCGTCATGACATATGGGCCACATGAAGATTCTGTCTTTATTGTTCCACCTACTCGCAACGATCAGTATCCAATAGTCTTCGGTCGAATGCGGAATAGACTGATTGTACAAGAAGAATCTCACGAGTCTGATATTAGGAAAATACAAATCCACAGATATAGTCCACAGGCTTTAAAGATTATGCAAAACATGGGTTATGATTTGAAGTTGAAGCAAGGCCTCAAATACGAAAAAGGCAGACGAATACCATTACATGGTGATCTTTACTGTCAACGAACTCATTTCGAGTTAGGGTATACCACATCTCCGGGAACTGTAAACAACACTGAGTCAAGTGAAGAGACCATTTCCTCTTCTCAAGATGATTTATCATCCTCCGATTCAGATGATGAATGTGAACTGGGATTATCAGTAAATATGGTGTTGACAGATTCCCTGGAAACAAAGGAACAAGAATCTGAACCATTTGAAAATAAATCTTAGGCACAGCAAATGGATACACAATGGGAACTCCGGTTCGAACAAAAAGAACCACCCACTGAAGATAAGGTTATCCAAGTTGATGTTGGGGACAAATTTTTACCAAAGCCGATATTTATCAGTAATAATCTTTCTGAAGAAGAAAGAGAAGAAATGATCCAGCTGATAAAAGAATATATCGATGTCTTTGCTTGGAATTATGAGGATATGCCAGGTCTTGATCCAAAAGTGGCTACCCATAAACTCAATATATTGTCTAATTCAAATCCTGTAAAGCAACAACAACGCCGATTCTGCCCAGATATGATGGATGTCATTAAAGCTAAAATTAAGAAATTAATAGCCTGTGGGTTCATCCGGGAAGAACAACATCCTGATTTGGTCGCTAATGTTGTCCCAGTTATGAAGAAAAATGGAAAAGTACATGTTTGCATCGACTTCCAAGATCTAAATGCAGCCTGCCCTAAAGATGAATTCCCTCTTCCCATTACAGACGTCATGATCGATAATACGTGTGGTTTTGAGCACATGTCTTTCATGGACAGATTTTCAGGATATAATCAAATTAAAATGAATCCTGAAGATCAGAAGCATACTGCTTTTCGTACACCATTAGGATTATATTGCTATACAGTCATGTCTTTTGGATTGAAGAATATCGTGGCCACATATCAATGAGCTATGAGTAACATATTCCAGGAGCATTTATGCAAAACGGTATAATATTACGTAGATGATATTGCTGTCAAAAGCTGCCTCAAGGATAATCACATTCAAGACTTGAAGACAATATTTGATTTGATGCGCCAACATCAACTCAAAATGAACCCTACAAAGTCCTTTCTTGGTGTATCCAGTGGAAAATTTCTAGGATTTGTCATTACTGCTAAAGACATTCAAGTTGACCCTGATAAAGTAAAAGCTATCCTAGAAATAAGACCGCCCCGTAATCTCAGAGAACTTAGGGGATTTCAGGGTCGTCTAGCTTATATTAGGAGATTCATATCCAATCTCTCTGGAAGATGTCAACCTTTTTCTCGTCTAATGAAGAAAGGTGTGTCATTTGTATGGGATAAAGCCTGTCAGCAAGCGTTTAATGACATCAAATGCTATCTTACTAATCCTCCAGTTCTGGTGCCTCCTGTCATAGAAAGACCATTTTTACTGTACGTTCGAGCAATGGATCATTCTTTAGGGGCTCTCCTCGCACAGAAGAACAATGAGGGTCATGAACATGCTATTTTTTAGGTCAAGCCTTGGCTGATTTTTTAGCTGCCCATCCAATTCCAGAAACCTCCAAATTATATGAGGACATTTCCGATGAAGTTGCAGAATGTAATTTGGCAATGGAAGGTGATACATGGCAGCTATTCTTTGATGGTGCTTCAAGAACTGGTCCCAAGGGAAACGTGGTTTCAGGGGTAGGGATTGTTCTGGTGACTCCTGATAAACTCGTCATTTATTGAGCATATTCTCTTAGTGAACCATGCTCTAATAATGTAGCAGAGTATAATGCTCTATTAATTAGGCTTCAAGTTGCTAAAGAATTGGATATTGAATACTTGAAAGCTTTTGGTGATTCTCAGCTGATCGTCAATCAGGTCAAAGGAATATATGAAGTCCGCAATCCAGATCTCATTCCTTATCATCGAACAACAATCGAGATAGTAATATCTTTTAAAGGATTCTTCTTAGAACATATTCCTTGATCTCAAAATTTGGAAGCTGATGCTCTGGCCAGTCCAGCTACAAATCTAGCTATTCCTGTAAGAAGGCAGAATTCGGTGATCCTTCTTAACAGAGATTTGTTTTGTGTGAAAAATAATTTTTGCATAGAACACAGCTATGTTATAAACATGGTTCCTCCTAAGAGAGATTGGAGAAGTTCCTTCATAGACTTTGTATCATATGGAATCTTGCCAAAGGATCCTAAAGAAGCAGCATCTATCAAAAGACGATCGCTACGTTTCTATTTTGATGCTTCTTCACAAAGTTTGTATCACCGAACATATGATGGACTACTGTTACGATGTCTCTCTATTGATGATGCAAGGTGGGTTATCCGAGAAGCTCATGATGGTGTATATGGAGCACATCAACCCGGTCCAAAGTTACAGGATCGTATAAGGAGGATGGGCTACTACTGGCCTACTATGATTGCAGATGCCGTAGAATATGCAAGAAAATGCAAAGCATGTCAGGTTCATGCATATTTTATACATCAACCTTCTGAATATTTACATCATACTATTTCATCATGGCCCTTTGAAGCATGGGGTATGGATATCATTGGTCCTATTCATTCCTCATCTTCTAGAGGACATCGGTTTATATTATCTATCACTGATTATTTTTTCAAATGGGCGGAGGCAATTCCTCTTGCTGAGATAAAGACATTCAATGTGATCAACTTTATCAAGCATCATATAATTGATCGCTTTGGGATACCCGAAGGATAATTCAAGACAATAGGCCGCAATTCATCAATCAAGCGTTTCACCGATTTTGCGATAATAATCGGATACAAAATATGGCCTCAACGACATATAATCCTGCTGCTAATGGTTTGGCAGAAGACTTCAACAAAAACATTATCAAACTCTTGAAGAAATTTATCTCTTCGAACAAAAAAGATTGGAACGAGAAATTAGGGGAATATCTGTGGGCATACAGCACAACGGTACGAACACCATCGGGTTGTACTCTATTTTCATTAGTTTACGGGTGTGAAGCAGTTCTCCCTATTGAAATTCAAATTCCATCACTCAGAATAGCAGTAGCTAATGAGCTGACTAAGGAAAATAATGATCGTTTAAGACTTCAAGAGCTAGAAGGGTTAGACGAAAAACGCCTTCAAGCTCAGCAGCGCATTGAGTTCTATCAAGCACGCATCTCCAAAGCTTTTAATCAAAAAGTGAAGGAAAGAGTGTTCAAAGTTGGTGAGCTAGTTTTAGCTGTGAAGAGGCCAATGATCATTACACATAAAAGTTAGGGGAAATTCTAGCCCAAATGGGAGGGCCCTTATGTGATTGAAACAACATTTTCAAATGGCGCTTACAGATTAGCCAAGCCTAATGGAGATTTAATAATGGCTCCTATCAATGGCAAATTCCTGAAGAAGTATTATGCTTGATCTCCTTTGCTTAACGGAGTATGATAAAAATTTTATTCTGATGATACTACGTACAAAGATTAGCTGAATCATATCCTATCATATTCATATGACCTCTAAATAGATATGTTTAACTAATTTGAAACTTCAAAACCTATCATGTCCATATTACCTCTGATAGTGTTTTGTATACAAATTTAGTTGGATTATAATCTATCATGTTTATATTACCTCTGAATAGATATATTCAGCTAAACCAGTTACCGAACCTTTGATATCACTTTCATCTTAGCCTATCATTTATATTCTAATAATAAGTGATGGGTCCACAGAATCAAAAAATGTGTTTTCATTATTTTTGAGAATAAAGGAGCAAAAAAGTACATAATTCATCATTGTGGAGGAGCAGTTAAATCACGAATTCGTTGTCCTAAAGCAGCCATCCTTTCGTTCCTGGAGTTTAAAATTTTGGTGCGAGCCAGTTCCAGTCTTGCTTCGTCATTACTCAAGAGGATAGTTCAGACAGAGAATCAACAAAACTTGCATGGATGACACCCACATGTGTCAAGTTCTGTTGAGCTGTATTCACTTGGCCTTCAAATATATTACGAACTAGCGATGCTTTGAGAAGCCTCTCCTTTGTTTGAGCAAGTTCAACTTCCAGTTCTTGAATCATCACTTTATATCCCTCACATTCGGCACGGCACTGAGCTAGCTGAGGAATACTCTCCACCAATACTGCTTGCTCTTTCTCCATCTCTTGTTGCTGTTCCTAGATGGATTTGTTTAAAATTTCTGTCCTCTGAGCAAATTCCGCAGTTAATGAGTCATACTCAGCCTGAACCAAGTCATTAATGCTGCCTCTGGATAATTGTAAATATTCGTTAATGGGTTGTTCTAAACCATTAACCATTTGCTCTAGCTTGTTAGCTCTGTCAACGTCATTAAAATTTCTAATTTGCACTATAGTGAGCTGGGAAGACGTCTTCAAAGCATCAAAGCCTAGATTCTTCTCTAGCACCATGAATATTAATTCTTTCAAAGTGAGGTAGAATATGCTAGTGTATTGTTCTACTAGCATAGCAAGGCTCGAACGGAAGCTGGGAGTGGCCACAATATCAGTAAATCTCCTTTCTGGAATGACTGCAGAGGATGTTGCCACAGTCGTTGCTTCAACATATGGCACGACAAAAGAAGAGACACCAACAACAGTTGAATTTGTTGGCATGCTCGACGAAGGAGGCACAGTCGAGATGGTTGGTTCATCCACCTCAGATTCTATTTGAACCGCAGCTGACGGGATTATATCTGAGAATTTTGCGAATGAAGGATCAACGGTTTCAAGGTATGCTTCTTCGACAGTGGTCACAACCGTTTCAGTAGCTGGATCCACAATGAAAGCAGAGGTTGTTTCAGCTCCGCCCTCCCCAAAAATGTCTTCGCCTAAAAATAAAAAAAGAGACAATTAATATCAATTTGATGTTAAATTTTCCTAGAAAAAGTGTAAAGACAACATTTACCCATGGCCGATGGTATGTATATTGCGTCTGCAACTTGAATAGCTAAATCATTTCTTAATGATGCTAAGCAAGCTGTCATACCTGGAGAGGAGGGTACACCAACTGACGCTTGAGGATCGTCATCACAGTCATCACCCAAATCTACTCGAGGTTCATCGGGTGGAATCTCGCTTGAAATATTTACAGATGAAGGAGGGGCTAGTCCCATTATTTGTCTTGTAAAAGGTATAGTGATTATTAGTGAGCTCGGCCTCGAAGGCGATATAGAAGCATCACCTGTAACGATGGTAGATATAATCGCGGCAGCAGTCGCTGGCAAAGAATCTCCAATACTTTCAGCTGGGACTGTGATGGCTCCTTCTTTAAAAGGCGAAGGACGATAAGGGGATATAGGATCCCTAATCATAGAATCTTCTCTAACAAGGAAAATAATAGGTTCGCTCCCGGAAGAGGCCCCTTTGGTGGAAGTCCTTTTAGGTCCTTTAGTAGTCTGCTTCTTCTTACGAGGGGAAGGCTTTTTCTGAGTAGAAGCCTTTTGTTTATTAGAAATTATGAGAGGCTCTGCTGTTGGAGCTATTATGCCTCTCGGTAATATTAATAAATAATCATCTACACCAGTAGTTTTATCACCTTCATCAGAGGAGACAGATGGTATCTCCTCTCTTCCAGTGGATTTATGGGAGGGTATTCTGAAACTTCCATATACTTCAAAATCATGATGGAAGGTATTGATGGACACATAAAACTGTGCGTATGAATGAAGAATGCATAATTCCATGGATAGAGAAGTCGCGGGTACAGCAAAATTTGCTCCAGTACAACCCATGATAAAATAATACCATTCTCTAGCTCCACCAATAAGCCCACCTTTGAATTTAAAGCTGGTGATAGGATTTCCTACGTGCAACTGATCATATCCAAATTGCCTGGCAAAACGGCTAGACAGATAAGGTTCCAGGTAGCAGTGATCCTCACTTCTATACAACAGGTGTGATGGTCTAATACAGACCAACCAGTAAAAGGCTTCAGGAGAAAGAATAGACTTCCCCTGACCTACATCATGAAGTTTAGTCTCCTGCTGATTGATATGTATGGAGGGAATGATGCAGAAAAATTTCCAACTATGGGCAAAATTCAGTTTTAGTCGACAATCTATGACGCTAGTCACATTCTAAGAAGAATTATTATAATTCAACAGGAAGTTATTGCCCAAACCACTGGCAGATCCGGGAGATATCACTATGGTATTATGAAGGATTAACCATTCCATCAGATATAAGAATGGTAATTCCACTCTGGGTATCCTTCGTGCTGAGTAGTGTCGGCTAACAGCCCATCAGTAATAGCCCTCAGGCCAGCTTGTATCCTGCATACCATGGCAGGGAGTAGGCCCAATCTTGCTCCAAATACCAAACGTACTGTGGGCCATAAGGTGTTGCGATAAATACGATCTGCAGACGCAATGCCAGGCACCACCCATCAGCGTATCCAAATAGAAAGAAAGCCAACCAGTTGAGCTTCTTTTGACTGAGGCTTTCGGCAATGCCTCATATAACTGTAGGCTTTGGTCCCTACAGGATAACTACCAATTTCTTCATTAAGAATACAATCTGGAGCTTCTGCATCTTCAATAAGGTCATCTATTATGTTGGCATCCAGAATACTTAGAGGGTTCAAAGGTTTGTCTTTGCTATCTACAACTTTGTCCTGCTTGGCATTCCTAGCCTGATGGAAGAAAAGGTAAGATACCCACTTGTTAATATGAGCTAAATCAGAAGGCTCTCTATGAAAAGTGGTACATACAAGATAGTGGCTCATCAGTTCTTGGTATACAGCCACTACCCAAGGGTTGGTATCCTTCAACTCTCTGTTAGTGGGGACGTATTCTTCATAAGGAATGTCTTCCATTGGTAGCTTTGAGATATCTGCCATCTCATGAAGTGCTAGGCCCAACTCACCTATTGAGGTGGCAAAAGTTCCAGTAAACGAGTTATATCGCTACATCAAAGCTAAGAACAAATTTGTGTTGATAGGCCGTCTAACACTAGTAGCACTGACAGCCTCAAATAAGTTAATACTTTCTAACTCCATTTGAAAGTGCTTCAGGGCCCATGCAGTTAAACTGGCCCATCGAAGATTATGGGGGTTAAGCCTTCCACTGGTGGAGGGTTAACCTTGGGATATAATCCTCCCTGCTTCATGAATTTATTGCAGAAATTAGCTATTTGAAATGGATGGATCAAAGAGGAGTCTTCACTATGGACGCTGCCTGGTAGTAAACCTCTGAAGGGCATAATAGGACCTGAGGGACTACTTACAAAGGATCCTCGGTTTAATTCTTTCTTAAAGAAGATCTTCCCTGGCTGGCCATGAAGATCAGGAGTCAGAGTCCATGCCATCCTTTTGGGATGCGTGGCATAGAAGAATACGGAAATAGGGTAGTCTTTGAACATCTTTGGCAGGTACATAACTGTGCCCTCAGCAGAAAATACCCAATCTTCCATCTTGGGCTTTGTTTGGGATTGCTTATCAATAACATCCCCAAATAAGAAAGCTGGTTTCTTATACTCGGTTCCATCTATGTATGTCAAGGGTTCCCTGCTGATCATACTTAGCAACATTCTTTCTCCTTGGGCTGAGATCAGAATTCCCCTGTCTTTAGGATACTCGTTTCCAGAGATGGAAAAAGTTACATGGGACAAGTCCTCCAAGTAGTTGGAATTTAATATTCCAGCAACAGAACCCATTACTTCAGCCAGAGAAGGGATCTGTAGGTCCACTGTAAAAAAAATAAAAAAGCAAGAGAATAAGTCAGTTTTACACTGGAATTTACTTTCAGTGCGTAAAACATAAGGTGCTACATTCTTGCAGTATACGCCAAATTTAACAGTCTGAATTTTTATGCCAGATTGCAAAATATGGAATTTTACGCTAGAATTTACTTTCAGTGCGTAAAACGCAAGGTTTGCAGTATACGCCAAAATCTAACAGTCTGAGTTTTTATGCCAGATTACAAAATATGGAGTTTTACGCTGAAATTTACTTTCAGTCCATAAAACACAAAGTTTGCAGTATACGCCAAAATTTAACAGTCTGAGTTTGTATGCCAGATTGTAAAATATGGAGTTTTACGCTGACACATTAAAATGTGTGCGTATTTGCGCATACACGTATAACGTGTGCGAAGGGTTTTTATTTCTCTCAAAATTTTACCTATGATGTCCGGTGCACAGCTAGACGGCGGAGCACTTCGTTTAGAACGAGGCTCGCTTGCCCTAGTAGGAGTCGCTCGTGCTTGAGCAGAGGAGCGAGATGATGAAGCGGCTTGCTTTCCTTTAGCGGTGGAGGTCTGTTTTGGTGGCAAATTTGAGGTTTTTCAGAAAGAGACAAAGGGTTTTTCAAAAAGAGACGAAGGGTTTTTCCCTCTCATGACCTAGGCTTATTTATAGAGTTCAAATGACTCTCCGAATCCTTGACCAAATCCGATTTTATCAGAGTTGGTTATGATTTGGGACCACGTCAGCCGATCATTTGAAAAGAAAGACAGATAGTCATGCTGCGTAAAGGATCCATCAGATGCTAAGGATCTATGTTTTTACGCTCAAATGCCACGGATCTATGATTTTACGCGCAGAACGAGGATCTATGATTTTACGCTCAGATGCTACAGATCTATGATTTTACGTGCAGAGTAAAGATCTATGATTTTATGCTCAGATGCTATGGATCTATGATTTTACGTGCAGAGCAAAGATCTATAATTTAACGCTCAGATGCTAAGGATCTTTGATTTTATGCTCAGATGCCACGGATCTATGATTTTACGTGCAGAGCAAAGATCTATGATTTTACGCTCAGATGCTACGGATCTATAATTTTATGTGCAGAGCAAAGATCTATGATTTTATGCTCAGATTCTACGGATATATGATTTTACGCACAGAGCAAGGATCTATGACTTTACGCTTAGATGCTACGGATCTATGATTTTTATGCGCAGAGCAAGGATCTATTATTTTACGCTCAGATGCTACAGATCTATGATTTTATGCGCAAAACAAAAATCTTAAATTATGCAAGACAGATCAGTTAGCAGAACACGCGTATATATTAGTAATCTGAATTTTACGCTTGAAAAAGCCAGATATAAGAGTTTACACAGAAAATGCTCTTTTTATCAGTGTTTGCAAACAGATGACGATTATTCAGTAAATTCTCTTCTTCTTCAGTCGAGAGGACTTCATCAGACGAAGGGCCAAGGAGTTCCCTGAAAATGTCTGTCTTCATTGGAGATGACTTTTCTTTCTTGGCCATTGATAGTTCATTCGAAGTTTAGCCAGAATCTTTTACATCTAGTTCAGGGATGGCCTGTTCGGCGGGCATTTCTTGCCCTGTCTTGAGAATCTTTCGAGAAGCCATTTTTGAAGATGATGTTCTGAACAGATGTTCTTCGGAGAAATGACGGTTCAAAATTCTATGTGACTCCTCGTCAAAAAAAGCATGACGATTGGATTTTCAAGACAATTTAATACTAAAGAGTTTTTTACGCATCTTCCTTTATGCGTAAAAGTTAGAACATGACTGGATGCATATTTATCAGAGTCTGCGTAAAAAAATTACTCAAGCGTGTTGAAGCTGCATATTACCAGACTTCCTCACAGCAATATGGCAAATCAATAGTGCGTAAAAGAAGACAAGTTTATTAATCATGATTACATATGATGGAAATCTATTTTTTTACAAAGGATTTTTCATTAATATTCAAGATCACGATTACATATGACGGGAATCTATTATGCTAGGTTCTCGTCTGATGGAGATCTTTATATCTTCTTCTACAGCACTTCTTCAGCTCCTACACGCCGGGTGCCAAAAAAATGATTAATGGCGGGAGGATACAGAACTGGGCCTGTATTATTCAAGCCTACCCCCCATACATCATCGGCGGCCATGCTTAGAATTGTGATTGGGGATTCAGACCCAACACAATATTGGAAGACACGGCCGAGCTGCACCCCAGGATCCAGCTTCATAATTGGGAAAAATACAGCTAGCAAGCTGTGTGGTCTAATACGACCCTTCCTCTCTCTTTGACGAATTGCCATATAAAATCGCTGATTACCTCGAGAAAAGGAAGCTATGATATCCTTCCATGGTCCATCATTGCAGAGAATATTTGCTCAAAGATGTCTTTTTTACGGCCCCTTACATGCTGGAAAAGCATAATCTTCTTCTTTCTCAGTTCAGCCCAATGAATCTCAGCAGTCATCTTTGTGGTGGAGGAAGTATGGAAAACCAAGTTCATTTGCTTGCCCTTATATAGGCAGAAGAGAACATACAAGTTCCAACGACTTCTTAAATATAGCCAAAAAATTAGCCTTGAAGAACAAGTCAAGTTTGACCATTTCATGCTTCATTCAAAGTATTTCAAATTACGAGGAATTTGAAAACTTTGAAGGGGGTCTTGCAGAAGCATGAAATATGCTGGAGAATCGTACTCGTATTATACAGTCAAAACCCCCAAATACATGAAGTCCCTGTCCGTGTAAAGTAGAGCTTCAAGGCTGTATGGCATAAAATATGGCTTCAGAGCTGTCCGCGTAAAACAAAGCTTCAAGGCTGTGTGGCATAAAATATGGCTTCAGAGCTATCTGCGTAAAACAAAGCTTCAAGGCTGTATGGCATAAAATAGAGCTTCAGAGCTGTCCGCGTAAAGCAGAGCTTCAAGGCTGTTCTGAGTAAAAGGTTGTTATACCTTCCTGCATAAAGTTTAAAATACGTTGTTTTTAATGCAGCATAAAGTTGTACGAGGAACTCTTCATATTCCTCGGATGAATTTGTCAGATAAATCAGTGAACTTGACATCTGACAAAAGTACTGCACGATGATCGAGAGGACGGCTGTGATGATGATTTTGCATAGAGACCCAGGTTGTCCTTTAGTGACATATTCTTGATACAAGTCATTTTTACGCATTCAAAGAATATGCTGCCTATTCTAAATTGACAGAAATGAGTTTTTACGCTCAAGATAAGACAAAATTAGACGCCACGTTAAAAGCTGTTTCCTGTACAGAGCTCGAGGCATATCTCTGTATTTAATGCACGAGATGGAGGCATATCTCTGCATTTAATGCACAAGATTTTGTTCTAATTTTAAAAAAATTTGTCATGACTGGAAAGCTAAAACTGTGACTAATACGCTCACATCACCATCCTTGCATTTTACGCCAACCAGGCTATTTTCAACTATAGGAATACGCCGTATGCTATCTCCTCAAAATACGCCAACTCGGCTATATTTGCAAAGGTACGTGATAAGGCTATTTAGCCTAGAATACGCTCAAGACCTCAGTCGTGATGGATAATTAGCTAATTTTTTACGCTGGTTATCTATTATTCATGAATCATCAAGTTTTACGCAGAGTTTGGCCTTTTACGCCAACAAGACAGTTATTTGGCTTTTACGCCAACCATCTTTACCAGGGGCAATTACCTATGTGGCTTGCATGCCGTAATCTTCGAGAAGTGGTTATACGCGTTACCTTATAAAGGGACACGTGTCATACGCAGATTCAGAAGATTATTTGAACGTGGCTAGCAGTTGTCAAAATCGCAGCGTAAAGAAAGCATTCTTCTTCATAGTTTGGCCTTTTACGCCAACAAGATAGTTATTTGGCTTTTATGCCAACCATCTTTACGCAGGGGCAGTTACCTACGTGGCTTGCATGCCGTGATCTTCGAGAAACGGTTATACGCGTTACCTTATAAAGGGACACGTGTCTTACGCAGATTCAGAAGACTATGGGAACGTGGGTAGCAGTTATCAAAATCGCAGCGTAAAGAAAGCATTCTTCCTCAGAGTTTGCCCTTTTACGCCAACAAGAAAGTTATTTGTCTTTTACGCTAACCATCTTTACGCAGGGGTAGTTACGTACGTGGCTTAAATGTTATTTTCTTCGAGAAGCGGTTATACGCATTATCTTATAAAGGGACACGTGTCATACGCAGATTCAGAAGATTATGTGAACGTGGATAACATTTGTCAAAACCGCAGCGTAAAGAAAGCATTATTCTTCAGAGTTTGGCCTTTTACGCCAACAAGACTGTTATTTGGCTCTTACGCCAACCATCTTTCCGCAGGGGCAGTTACCTACGTGGCTTGTATGTCATACTCTTCGAGAAGCGGTTATACGCGTTACCTTATAAAGCGACACGTGTCATATGCAGATTCAGAAAACTATGGGAACATGGGTAGTAGTTGTCATAACCGCAGCATAAAAGAGGCAATCTTCTTCACGGTTTGACCTTTTACGCCAACAAGACAGTTATTTGGCTTTTACACCAACAAAACAGTTATTTGGCTTTTACGCCAACTAGGCAGTTATTTGATTGATCTCTATAAATAGAGACCCCTGGTCACAGGGTAAGGACACAATCAGGGGATCAGAAAAAAAAGAGAACAGAGATAGAGAGAGTTTTGGTTGACAACTTTGGCAACAAGAATTCAATCATACTTGCAACTTTCCTTTGACAAGCTTTTGCCTTCAGTACAAAGAAAGTTTCAAGCTTTTTCTACGACACTTCTTCATCATCGTGTAGTCCAAGGAACAAAGTGATCGACTGCAGATCAGACTTCCATACCAATACTTTCCCAGAATCATTTTATTGTACTTTATATCCTCGTATAGGATTATTTATACTTTTCTCTTTTCTCGTTTGTAAGCAAAAGTTTCGTATAAACATTTGTTTATCCAAACATTAATAATTAAGAACCCACCCATGTACTAAGGCTACCCATACGAAGTAGAATTAGGTTCATATGAGGCATATGGAGGAAGTTATGGTATATTTTGTGCCAATTTAGGAGAATTTCGAGATTGGCACATCATGTATTTGTCAATAGGTCAATTAGACCAAATTGATATGTGTTTATTCTATGAGACTAGTGTCGTGCCCACAATTGGATACGTGTAGGCCGTATCACGACAATTTGGTGATATTGGTTGATTTGGGAGTTTTCTTCCGACACGAAGGTTTGAGCATGTCATATTTTGACACAGGCACGTAATTGAGTAGCTAGAACTTCTTGTTGCTTCTAATTATGATTCTAATCTTGCTCATATCATTTATGATGCATTTGGTAGTGTGTTGAAGCCGTATCACAAGCGTATCATAGATATAGTGTGATACGGGTGCGAAGTACTCCACGTGTTTATTAAATTTTATCCTACTCAATTTGATATGGTATATATATATATTATAATATTAGGGTATACAAGGTATTAGGAGTATTTTGGATAGGTATAAGAATGTATAGGCTGATTTGGTATGAGTTGTGGACTGATTTTGTGTGCTCTTTGTCTTGGCTGTGTGTATGTACTGTCATAGTGTACTGCACAGCTAGAGGGAAGGGTTGCTTGGAGTTTTAGATACTGTAGTGTGTGCACAGTGTTGTGGTCGGGTTCTATTGTGCCAAATAGAATGCAATAATAGCAGCAGCAATCCTGCATAGGGGTAGCAGCAATAACATCATACAATAACAGCAGTAGCAGCAGCATGCAATAGCAGCAGCAGCATCAATCTCGTATAGGGGCAGCAGCAGCAGTAGCAATGCATAGCAGCAGCAATAGCATGCAATAGTAGCAGCAACAACATGATGAGTATGAGTTAGAGGAATACGTTTGAGTGTTAGTAAGATATTGATGGTTAGGATATAGTGAAGGTTAGTGTTAGTTGTTAGTATATTGTAATATATTTTGGTTTAAATCCTAAGTTAGAAGGCTAGTTATGATATGTTATTGGATATATATATATATATATATATATATATATATATATATATATATATATATATATATATATATATATATATATATATATAATGTTAAGGTATGTTGAGTTTTGTATTGATAAATGTTATGTGTTAGTATAATTTAGGTTATAGATATTAGTTATATGCATGAATGATGATATGTATTATTAGATACATATGTTAGTGTTACATTTGGGTAGGAATGGATATAAGATAGCTAGATTAGAATTACCTTGTGTTACCAAGGTAATTGTAAGGTATTAGAGTTAACTCAAGATATTGGGTATTGTGTATCAAGATGAGTGTAGGTAGTGTGATACCGTGTTGGCTCAAAGCCAAGGTATCCACTTAGTATTAGTTTAGCTAGGGATACTAGTATATATTATACTTGTATGTTATATAGTATTTTACGTATCTTACGATACAGTATAGTGTTGGTATCCTAGTATCCTAATATATCTAGTATAGCCTAGATACATAGCGTATGGACCCAATATCCTAGAGGTGGACTCATAAAACCTAGAAATAGCTAGTTTGACCAAGTTTGACTATTTTGACCTAGAAATGGCTTAATGATCTAGAATTAGACTAGTTTAACTTATTTTTATTCCAAAACCTTGTATTAATGTAATATTCCATATTTAGGTCTCTGAGGCACCATTCCGGACATCTGTGATATTGTTTACCAGATTTTAGGCAAGTATATTCTTTGATAGTTTTCCATTTATGATATCCTCTACATTTCTTGTATTTGGTGTAGATATCCTTGAATTTTTGACACGATGGTTACACGGATTGGTATATCCGGATCTCGTCATGAGATGTTATTCCATGATATTTATGGTGTATCTTGTGCAAGCCTTGTTTCTCGTTCTACTTGTACATGTACAGACATTGATTCTTGGGGAGACTAGCTACCTACCCCGTGAATCCCGTGTCATAACGTATCATGGTTGGATCCACTATACCAGTCAGGGCAGGGAGTGTTAGTGTAGATATGTGATCATACCTCTCCTTGTGTATGTCCTTGTAAGTGTTGATCATACACCGCACGTAAGATTAACCAGACCCTAATCCTTGTACAAATTCCCAAGTTGATCACATATTGAAGCTGATACTCAGTCACATAGAAGTAGTATTTCTTACTCATTTCCATGATGCTCATTTCTTGTATTTAATTCCAGTATTCCTATTTTGTATATCTCTTGTACTTGTATCTTGTATATTGTATATTTACTCTATTTACTATTACATGATTTTTATCATTTATTGGAACTGCTGTTAGAGGTATACTTTGCTCCTTTTTTGACTGGATATATTTTTTCTAGATGACACTAAGGAGTGGTATCCCACTTACTACAGGCCTCAGGACGTAGTTGGCTTAGAGCCAGAGACTTTGGCTCAGGAGGGTCTCATCCCGGTTGAGACAGATGACCCAGTACTTGTAGCTCAGTAGATAGGTTATTGTACTGGATTTGTCTCCAATATTTGATATTAGTATTTCTTATTATTAGATGACTCATTGGATATTATTTTTTCTTATGAGTTGTATTTGACTCTTCAGTTCTTTATATCATATTCGTACGATTGTTCCATCTTATAGATCTGTGATTGCATATTTATACTTTATTGGTGGCATTATATATCTTGATGATCATTATTTCAAGATAGATTGTTTACCCAAATAGTATTATACCTCCAATGTTGCGGCGTAGGGTGAACGTTGTTCACTACTCGCGCCCCTATATTGGGTGCGGATCGTGACAGCTATGCCTCGAGTAGATTATTTTATACTCTTCGTAGTGCACTGCCTCACTTATTTTTACTACTTGTCCCATAGATAATATCGCTCGATACGTCCCTGTACGGTTGTACTCCTCGTACTACCCCTTAGACTGTGCCAACGTATATGCTTATGTTTCACAAAATGTATGCTTTCCTGCTTATGATATAACTTTTACTTGTTACCTCGTTTCAATGCTTGTTACATAATTCATGCCACGACCCCGGTAACACTAACTTGTCTTACATTTATCGAAGTTCCCTAGAAGACTATCGAATAGTCATTCAGTGCAAGTATAAACCTAAAAGTATTCGGGACCGTTAGGTCACCAAGGAATTCCTGAACCAGGGGATTTGCACCAAGTTAATAATCCAAGAATTATATATCATGGAGCAATACTTGTCCCATACTGAATTAAATGGCTAGGGAGTCAATATATAATTGTGAACAATCATGCCTCGAACTTGTACCTGCTATATCCTGCCTTGAACTTGATCTTGTACCTGACTAGAGGCCCAAAAGATTAGAGAAATGCATGGTCACGGACAACATGGTGCACAAGGGAAATCTTTGGATCTCGTTCCGCGGACGATCTTGGAGGCACCGGGGATGATCCGACCGGTCGAAACCTCCTGACTGTAGTCGCCTGGGTTGGGCGGGATGTGTGCAATACCCCATGTGCCTCTTGCACACCATTCTGCTCGAAGATTACACCGTTCTTTATGGCGTCGTGCTAGTGACCTCCTGTTCATATAGACTAAGTTATCCTCTCTTAGTAGCAATTCACGTACGAGTCATTGCATCGCATCAATTAATCGAAAATACCTGAACGGATATGAGTATAACACACTTGTAATAATGGAATACTTGAACATCTTCTGCAACACTTCTGGATAATCCGTGTAACTCGTTCACTTGAAACAGAACGTCGCTCACGACACTCGTGTTTGCTTTTGCTATTGTCCCTGGATTTCATTATAAATTCTTGTGCTTGGTTTAACTTGGTTTGCCTTAGATAGGGAAGGAAGAAAGAAAAGTTGGTATGTCTCATCGTGTTCCTTTATATCGTACGGCGTACTGCCACATGATTTAGGCTTTTTATTATTCCATAAAACAGATCCTAACGCAAGACTAGAAAGATAACTTAATAGATAGTGCACGAAACCTATACAACATGTTTGGATTTATCGAGCGGGCGAGAAGCCACCCCACCAGTGCATTCATGTACTGATAACCTACCAAATTGCTTGCAAGATGTGAGAGAACCTCGTTTGGTGCAAAAACCTCCTTCGTGCGTGCTAAGACGTGGATTTCACTCTGAAGCCTTGGAGCATTGTGTCTGGAAATGAAGCACATATACAAGATATAATGTTGGAACATCGCCTATGTATCATTCCATAAATATAGCCACTTGTCACACTTTTACTATTTCAGAGAGAGAGGACTTAGGCGACTTATAATCTCGGCCTAGCGCCACTTGTAACACTTGTTCAATATCAATAAAGAGCTTATTTTACTTTTATAATTGTGCTATTCAATGCTTCCGCTATTGACGACTCTATGAACTTGTTACAAATTGCCTGTGCATTTCTTATTCCGCTATACTTGGAATATTTGTGTGACTCTGTAGCTTAGTCATCTTACCGCCTGTTCGGATCATGGCCTTGCACGGGCACGACTTGAGCTTGTGCGACATCACGTCAAGATGGAAAATATTGTCCCGTGGGAGCACTGGCACAGTGCTTCACGCCTAGCAGGGATGGCCAATTATCTGTGGGAGATTGGGGCATGACACTTGCCTGCTTATATTGTAACTTGTACTCGTTGCCTCGTTTCAATGATTGCCACATAAATTTTTGCCATAATCAAGTAACACTATTTGTATCGTGCATTCATCTAGTTAGCCAGATGACTATCAAATAGTCCTTATATGTAAGTACAAATCTGAAAGTGTTCGGGACCGTTAGGTCGCCAAGGCAATTACTGAACCAGGGGATTGCATCATGCCAAGTAAAGCAAGAATCATCGCTCGGGGAGCATACTCGTTCTGAATAAGAATCAAGAATTAATATGTCATTGGATCCTGTGAATCTGAGAGCCAAGACTGGCATGTCACGGACAACTTGTGCACAAGATATTAAATCGATTCCTACGGACGGTCTCCGGGGCACTGGGGCCGATCCGATCCGGACGAAACATCTGTTAATCTGTCTGTTTCAAGGCATGATGGCGTGTAGCGCCTTGTGAACCTTCTTTCATGTCATTCTCACCTTAGACTAAGTAGTCTTCTGTTCGGGTATGATGGATGTGATACCTTGTTCCTTGAGTCGCATACCATTCTCGCTCTTGACTAAAACCTGTCCTTTATTGCTATGCCTGCTGTCACTACCACATTTTCTAGGAAAGAATATTTTGGTCATTTCATAATTAATTAAATATTGTGCATATTGTATATTTATTTATTGTATTATTTATTTATTGTTAGATGTTAGTATTTTATTTTGGACTTGTGTTAGTGGACCTAACTAGTTTATATTAGATCCATGAACCAATATTTAATTCTAGTTGGACTTGAGCCCAATAAGAAGTCCAATCATTAGGAGGATGATTAATTAAGTTAAACAAATTAGACTAGAGCATTCTCTCCTTAATTATTTTCTTCATGAGAGGCCCCAAGGGGTATTCTAGATATTTCATAGTAGCTTAAGGAAGGGGGAAGGGGCCAGCCCATTATTCAAATGGAGGGAAAGTTTCTTTCTCTTTATTTTTATTTCAAATCTAGATATAGAATTTTCTCTTCCAAATTTCTTTATTCCCACATCAAATTCTACCCAAATTTCTTCCCAATTCCTTCCCAAAGCATCATTGGAGGCTATTAGAATAAGGAGGAAGTAAGAATCTACAAAGATGAAGCAAGGATCGACAAGGAGGAGCAAGGATCTACAAGTTGGAAGCTCTTTTGACACAATTTGGAGGTTTCATTAGGAATCCATCTTCTAATAGGTATAATTCAATTTTTTTTCTCCTCTAATTAGACTCTAAATCTGTATTTTAATTATTAGGAATCACCCCATATGCTAAGGCTACTCATAGGAATTGAAATTAGGTTCATAGGAGGCCTATGGAGAAAGTTATGTGGTATTTTGGGTTAATTTTGAGGGAATTCCGAGATTGAAACAACTTATGTTTGTCAATAGGTCAATTAGGCCAAATTTACAGGTGGTTGATTGTGTGTGGCTAGTGTCGTATCCAAAAATGGATACGTGTAGGCCGTATCCCGATAATTTGAAGATACAGATTAATTTGGGGGTTTTCCTCCGACATGGGGGGTTTGAGCATGTCACATTTTGACACGAACACGTAGATGAGTAGTTAGCTCTTCGTATTGTTCATAGTTATGATATTAAACTTTCTAGTGTCCGTTGGGATATATTTGGTTGTATGGTGGAGTTATATCGCAAGCGTATCACAGATCTAGTGTGATACGGGTGCGATGCACTTCACGTGTTTATTTTTTACGATTTAATTCAATTATAGATACTAGTATATACGCACGTGCGTTGCACATATTTCGTATTACTTGAAAAAAAATTATTTATTAAAAGAGCAAACGATAATTTCTTAATTTTATTATAGGTGGAAATATAATAGGCAGGAGCATGAAAGTTGGGAGAAATTAAAAGACGGGAATATGAAAGGTTTTTTTATCTCTTGGGTTCATGTGCGTACTTTGCATGCATTCTTTATTAACTTTTGTTTTATTCTCCAAACTACCTACTTTGCATACATGTATATCATTGTTTTATTAAATATCATTCCCCAAGTTGCCTCATGCATGCATACATACATTTAATACGTATTTAATTACTGTTTTTAATTACTTAGATATCCTTATCAACCTTAATACATATTGAAATGTAATGAAGGGTATTTTTGGAACGAAAATGTTTTACGGTGAAGCCTAGTTTTGGCATTATATAGTAGAATAGATTATAATATTATAATTATAATTATTATGTAAGGTATATGTGTGTATATATATATATATGTTTGATCTAGAATTCATGTTGATGTGTTGGTGATCATGGGAGAGTAGATATTCATGTGATTCTCTAATATGGTAATATATATATATATATATATATATATATATATATATATATATATATATATATATATATATATATATATATATATATATATATATATATATTGTGTGTAGATGTATATATATATATATGTGAGATGAATATTTATATGTGTGAGCTTGAGGCAAAAAGAAACCATGGAAAACAGTGAATTAAACAATGAAAACAGTGAAGAAAAGCAATGATAAGCAGTAAGAGAGAAGCTGAGAAAAGTAGCAACAAAAGTAGCAAAAAGCAGTAGCAGATAGGAGTAGAAGCAGCAGCAGAAGCAGTAAGCAGCGGCAGAAGCAAAAGCAGGAAGCAGCAGCTGCAGCAGCTTTCGAATAAGCTGTAGCTTATTGATAAGTTATTAAGTTAGTTTATATATATATATATATATATATATATATATATATATATATATATATATATATATATATATATCATGTATATTTATACATACTAATTTACTAGCTTACTAGCTTATCAAATAAATTAACTAGTTTATATATATATATATATATATATATATATATATATATATATATATATTAATTAGTTTATATTAATAAGCTAGTAGTTTACGTATATATTGTAAATAAGTTAGTATATATTTATATATGAGATTTATATATACATAAGTACTCGTTAATATTAGTTAGCTTTATTTCTAGATTACGTTGGGGTGCACCAAGGTAATGAGAGTGAGATATCTTGGGTACGGGTATTAAATATCAAGGGTTATGTTAGTATATAGTTTAGTATATTATTGTTATAAGTTTTTAATACATATTAATGTATAGTGAGGGTATGGATAGTAGTTATAAATTAGATATTAAATTGCCTTATGATACCAAGGTAATGTCAAGGTATTGGGTTTTACTCAAGGTATTGAGTTTGCACATCAAGATGGGAGTGAAGATGGTGTGATACCACTTTTGGTTCAAAGCCAAGGAGTCACAACCCGCACCCGGTGTAAGGGTACTAGTCGGAAACAACGCCCAGCCTACGCCGCAGAATCGACGGTAGAACGTTGTCTAGATAATCTATCTAACAATATAATGAACCACCAATAATGATAGTATACTCAATCACAGAACTAAGATAGAAATGAGCACAAACCAGATAAAGAATAGAATAGTCACAATACAACTCATGAGTCTGAAATAATACATCAATGAGTCTGAAGAAGTAACAAAATAACATGGAGACAAATCCAGTACAAAGAATACTACGAAGCTACAACTCCAGGGTCAACTGTCTCAGTTGGAATAAGTCCCTCTTGAGCCAGGGTCTCAGAATCTAAACCCACAACATCCTGGGGTCCATAATAGGTAGGGTACCACTCCTCAGTATCATCTGGAAAAATATATCTAGTCAGGAAAGGAGCAGAGTACATCTCTAACAGCAGTTCTAATTAGTGATAAAAACTATATAACAGTAAATAGCTATGGATAAACAAGATGCACAATAGATACAAGAGATATATATACAATATAGAAATACTGGAAATAAATACAACAATGAACAATATGCCAATGAGACAATAATACTAATGACTAAGTGTGTGAGTACTAGCTTAACATGTGATCGGCTTGGGCAAGATGCAATGCGGCCTGGCTAATCATACTTGCGGTATATGATCAACACTATTCAGTAATCTGTACTTTATTCAATAGGGATATTGATCACATATCTATACTAATACTCCCCACCCCCGACTGGTATAATAGATCCAACCACGGTATGTTATGGCACGAGATTCCCCAAGAAGATAGCTAGTCTTCCCGAGAATCGGTGTCTGTACATGTCAAGATAACCAATGAAACAATACTTGCACCATATATACCATATAACAAGGAATAACATCTCATGACGATATCCGGATATACCAATTCGTGTAACCATAGTGTCAAGAGAACATGGATATCTACACTAGATACAATGAACATAGAGGATATCATAAATGAGAAACTATCAGAGAATGTACTCGCCTGAAGTCCAATGAACAGTCTCACAGATGTCTGACTCGGTGCCTCGAAGACCTAGATATGAATACAACATCAATACAAGGTCCCAAAAAGAGAATAAGTTAAACTAGTCAACTTCTACGTTATTAAGTCAATTCTAAGACAAAAGTCAAATATGGTTAACTCTAAGTCAACTATGGTCAACTATGGTCAAACCAAGGTCAACTATCCATTTCTAAGTTGTACAAGTCTAACATCAAAATCTTGGATCAAAATACTAAAATCTAAGTCATAGGAACCACATCCTAAAATATTAGGATACCGTATCTCCGGATACGTGAATCCAAGGTAAACCTCACAATACATATATATCAACAATAATGTATAATAATATAGAATATTAATTACAAACAATTAGGAACAATGGTTTTGAACTAACTTGGTATCCCCACAAGTCACAAACTCGATACCCCAAAGCCCGTATCTTGAGTATCCCACTTACCTTGGTTTCCACAAGGTAATGCTCAAGATACCTTGATATAGTATTTACCCTCATACATAATATAATATATATATAGTAATATTATACAATTAAGAAATATAACAACACTAGTATTATATCTCACAATTAATACATATATATATATACATATATATATATATAAATATAATATATAAACTATATACTAAAACAGCCTAACTGTCACAGAAAGCAGTGTTAAAAAACACTGATTTTTCAGTAAACAGACCTTCAGTGACAGTTCAAACTGTCACTGAAACGCCGTCGCTACTGCTGCTGTGTAATTGCACTGCTGCCACCCTTTTTTGGTGAGAGTTTTCAACTGTCACCAAACCGACCGTCGCCGCTGCTGCTTATATTCCCGCCCGCTGCTGCGTTATTAATGACAGGATCTGTCATTAATAGCTGCTGTCCTCTACAGCGGCTGCTGCTGCTCACTGTTATTAATGACAGAATCTGTCATTAATAGCTTTTGTTGCTATAAAGAATAATAAATATATATATATATAATCTATATATATATATATATATATATATATATATAAATATATATATCAATATATATATAAATCAAAATAAATAATTATATATATCTATATATATAATCCCAATACATATCTAATATATATATCTATATAATTAAATACCAAATTACTATAACACACATCCTATGTACTAATATACATAATACAACATGGTTAAAAGTACACATACATAAATATGTTTAATAAAAATACATCCATTCATATATATAAATAATCATATAATAATTATAAATAATATAATACTTAATTAAACACATATATATATTTTATAAAACATTTTCATATATTTTATATTACTAACATAATTTGTAACATATAAAAATGCATGTAAAAGAAAGCTACATATATATTTATACATTATATTAGTACACATATAATACATAGATCTATGCTACAATAAATACCCTAATAAATACACTATAATAAATATATAACATCTATATATATTTACTAATTTATAATTCAAGAATTAAAGCACAAAATTAGATCTACACATAAACACACCACAAATGGAGAGTATCACACCGTATCCCACTAGATCTAGGATACGCATGCGACACGAGTCCAACACACAACCAATTGTACCCCAAAGGACACAAGCAAGTCACATATATTATTTATGAACAAAACAAAGTGTCAAATGTAGATCTATGTGTCCGTGTCAAAATACGACATGTACAAAGTCCCGTGTCGGAGGGAAAAATCCTAAATAAAATATATCACCAAATTATTGGGATTCGACCTACACGTACCCAATTGTGGATACGACACTAGCCCCAAACACATAAACACATGCCCAATTGATCTATAGGATCAATTGACACACACAATAAAATGTCAATTCAGAATTTCCCCAAAATTGACACAAAAAGCACCATAACTTTCTCCAAGGGTCTCCTATGAACACAAAACCAAGTCTGATGGGTAGTACATACGTATGGGTTGATTTTCCATGATTAAATCTCATATTTAGAAGCTATTTTAAGGGAAAAAATTGAATTATACCTATTGGGAGATGGATTCCCAATAAAACCTCCAATTGAGATGAAATTGCCTCCAAATTGTAGATCCTTGCTCCTCTTTGTAAATCCTTACTTCCTCCTTCTAGATCCTTGCTTCTCAACTCTCTAATGGTGATTTGGGAAGGAATTGAAATGAATTTGGTAGGGAAATGAAATGGGAATGAAGAAAATTTGGTAGTAGAAAATTCTAGATCTAGATTTGGAATGAAAATGAGAGGAGAGAGAATTCCCCCCCCCCCTCTTTTAATAGGCCGGCCCCTACCCCTTCCTCAAGTAATTATGAAATGTTCAATATACCCCTTGGGGCCTCTCATGAAGAAATAATTAAGGAAGGAATCTTCTAGTCTAATGATTTAATTAATTTAATCCATCTCCTTAACAATGGGCTTTCTAAATGGGCCAAGTCTAACTAATTAATTCAAGTTGGTCCATGGGTCCAAACTAAACTAGTTAGGTCTACTCATACAAGTCCAAATTAAATAAATAATATCTAACAACAATTAAATAATACAATAAATAATTATTTACCATGCAGAATATTTAATTAAATAAGAAAAAGACAAAAATACCCTTTCCTAGATAATGTGGTAGTGACAAGTCTACCCTCCTTAAAATAATTTTGTCCTCGGAATTCAAAGATAAAAATTACCCCCAGAAAATCACAAACAGAACTAAAGAATCACAACTAACTATTAAAGAACATAACAATGAACAGAACATAACAAGAAAACAACATACCTCAAGGCACAAACAAATATGGATAACGCTCTCGCATTTCATCCTCTCTCCCAGGTAGACTCCCTCGGAGAGTGATGCCTCCATGCAACGTGTTCCAAAGGAATAGTCTGGTTCCTCAGCACCTTCTCTCTCCGATCCAGAATCTCAACTGGCTGCTCTGGATAGCTAAGAGTAGGGCCCACCTCTATCTCCGAGTGATCCAATACATGACTAGGATCTGCCACGTATCGTCTCAACTGCAACACATGAAACACGTTGTGTACTCCCTCTAATACAGGTGGCAAGTCTAGACTATAAGCAACTGCACTGACCCTCTCTAGAATAGTGAAAGGTCCGATGAATCGCGGACTAAGCTTTCTGCCTCCACCGAAGCGAATCGTGCCTCGTGTCGGAAAAATCCTCAGAAACACCAAACCACCCGCCTAGAACAAAACACCACCTTAAAAACTTAATCTATAATAAACAAGAATAACACAAAACAAAATCTAAACTATACCTCAAACTCCAAAGGTCTCCGATGGCTATGGGCCCAATGCCACTGTCTGTCCTGCGCCACTCGAAGTCTGTCTCTGATCAACTGAACCTTCTCTACTGCATCCACAACCATCTCTGGCCCAAGCAAAACTCTCTCTCCAATATCGTCCCAAGACAAAGGAGTATGATACCTCCGACCATATAGAGCTTCAAAATGTGACATCTCTATACTGGCCTTGTCACGACCCGCACCCAGTTTAGGGGCACGAGTGCGTGGGTACGTCCAGCCTACGCCGCAGCATCGGCGGTAGAACGCTGTCAAGGTCTTGATACTATCTAGCTAATGTCACGCCAGCATCCAATCTCCATTAGGAGGCACGGATGACACAAATAAGATGAACACATACTCAATCACAAGATTACAGCACGATAAGATTTGGAAACAGAAATTAAAATTAAACACAAGTCCACAAGTAATATTCTAACTCAACAATATCCAAGAATCATCAAAAATGCCGGAGACAAATCCGGTACCAATAGCCTACTAAAAGAACTAATCAGAAAACTAGAAGAATTAGTGATTCCGGCTAGACCTTCCAGAATCACAACTAACTACCAAGTCTGCAGCTACTCACCATATGGTCCATAAAGTGTCGGACAGCGGTCCTCTAGGGCATAGTCTGGAAAAATGTTTCCAGTCAGGAAGGAGCAAAGCAACACTCTCAAATAACAGTTCCATTAATTGATAATGTCTATAATACAATAAAACATGTCATGCTAGCTACTGAGAAGACAGTAAAATAAATGCAATGACAATTTAAGAGAAACAGGCAATGTAAAGAGACAGGCAATAGGCAATATGATATAGTCAGTGCATGTATGAAAATGAAAAGAACAAGGAACAGTATCATATACGGGTGATGTAGTATATGATTTAAAATAGGGAACTGTAATCTATTCTAAGTGTTTTGAAATAGTAGTTTTGAAATGTGATCGGTTTGAGAACATGTACGATTGCTACAGTCTGGCTAATCATACGTGGGGGTATGATTAACACCAATAATATTTAATTATACAATGGGTATTTGATCACATCTCTCACTAGCAATTTCCTCGCCCCCAACTAGTACTGTGGATCCAATTATGACACGTCACGATACACGAGCAAGTCAAGTCTATCATGTACAATATCTAATATCAATGTCTAATATCAATGTCTAATGTCAATGTCGTGTATAATGTCAATACGATAATCAAGGTAACATCTCATGACTGCAGATCCAAGCTATACTAGTCCGTGTAGCACAGTGTCAAGGATTCAGATGTAATATTTCATGATTGTTGAACTTATAGAAATTATCAAGAATTGGAAATTATCAGAGAATGTACTTGCCTTGGGTCCTTAGCTGGTAAATTATGGATGTCCTGTTCCAGAGTATCCCCTGGGTGAACCAACAGTCCTAAAGACATAACACAATATAACATTTGCATCAGAAGCTACGCTAACACACAGTCAAAACACTGGCCTTAGGGCCATGCCAGGCAGGGTACTAGTCACTAGGGTCACCTAGTAGATAGATACGTAATATACATGTCTTAAATAACATATATACTTCCAATATATCTATATATATCAAATTAAATACATATGCAATATATATATATATAAAATATACTAAGGGTTTATACAAAATATATCTACACATACGAATTAACAAAATACATACATAGACTAATTACATATATATACCAAACATTTTTCATATATCATCTATATATACATTAATACATACACACCATATACTAAATGCATATACATATATACCCAATATTCATACGTATACACATTCATTAATTAAATACATACCTGTAAAATTTATTATACATACTTAATTATAGAATTTATTTAAATACATACTATACTCATACAATTAATTACTAATAAATAAATAATATACCAAAATATATTTATACGTATATATATAGGTACACATATTTGTACCAAAATAATACATATTTAATACACATTTTCTATATGAAAATACAATGAAATATTCAACATATATCATTTAAATACGTATCTATATACATATATATTTATATCTACACATAAATAATATATACAAATACATATACTATTAAACATTAATTAATTAAATGCTATACATATACATGCTAATATTTACATATACTTATACATTGATTAACAATATACAATTATATTCACATTAATTAAATACCTACAATACATATTCATTACATTATGTATATACCCATACGTATATACATATGTATATATACATATATATATATATACATATATATGTATATATATATATAAGAAGAAGGAAGGGGAGAGAAGAGAATGGCTCACTGTGAGGGGGTGGTCGGGCTCGCTGGCCGGCCGCCGGACTGGAGACCGCCGGAGTTCAAGGAGGAGCAGTGGAAGGGGAGCGTCTCTGGTGGTGGAGGAGGCTCGAGGAGGAATGGGGAGCGGCTCGGTCGCCTGAGCAGATCGGCGGGGATGTAGTGGTGGTGATGATGATAGAGATGATGGTGGTGATGGGAGTTGGCCGTCGGCTGAAGGAGTTGGCCGCCGGGGAACTGTCCACCGGAGTACTGAGGGCCGCCGGGGGCTGCACCGAGCAGTGGGACTGACCGTCGGAGTAGGCCGGACTGCGAGCAGCAGAGGCTGGCTGATGGTGGTCGGCCTGGCCGCCGGCTGAAGGAGTTGGCCGCCGGGTGCACCGCAGAGGAAGGAGATGGGGAAGAGCACAGCCGGGCCGGGCAGTCGCCGCGGGGAGCCGCCGGGCTTGGTCGGCCGGGAACAGAGATGGGGATGCACAGTAGAGTTAAGTTTCCCCCCTCTCCCTTTATTTGAATTCTGAATTCAAATAAAATAAAGAAGAAGGAGAAGGAAGAAGGAGAAGGAAGAGAAAAAGAAAAGAAGAGAAGAAGAAAGGAATCCTACGTATGAGAGAGGGAGGTGGAGACTTGTGAGGTGGGGGAAAACCTAGGTTGCCTAGGGATTAGGGTTTGATGTAGACATGATATTATATAGGATGAGGGGATTTTGATGGAGGGTGAGGATTTGACCCACTTAATTGAGTGGTCCAGATCGAACATGAGGGAAATAATTCATGGGGGATTTAGGGTGAGGTTTAATTAAAATATTAAGGATTCCTCATTGGTTTAAATAATTGGGTGTTGGCACAAAATGCCAATTTGCAATTTAACCCCCTTAAATTTAGGAAATTGCACAAACACATAAAATGACGAAAATTTGGCGGGCGATTCGGGGTCCGGTGTTTTGTAGGGTCAGGGGGCGCTGTAAGATTTGTGTGGGCTCAAATAACAGGGCACTGGAATTAAATTGGGATTTTAGAATCAGATAAAATAGTATCCTTAATTTAAATAGAAATAAAATACAAGTTGTGTTCAACAATTAATTAGGCATACATGGGACCAAAATCAGGTCAGGTCATCAATACCAATAATGAAGAAGACTCAGAACAGAATATTACCCTAATTTGGGCCGCACGAAAAATAGGTCAAGATTGTCTCCAATTTCAATTGGAACGCACAACGATACAAAAATAGGAGTTTATTAAATAACGTCCGCGACGATTTTTGTGCGGCCAGAAATAATGCACAGGGAGCATAATTATGAGTTGCAAAAATAGCAGAATTGAAGGCGGGCATGTCTAGGGCAAGATGGTGAAATTTGTTGGAAGACAAAAGCTAGGGTAATGCTCCAAACATCGAAGCAAAGGCAATGCGCAAAATATTAAATAAAATACAGTAATTAATTACAATCTCCAAATATCAAATTCTAAAAAATAATAAAATCCAGAATTCTATAATTCGGACAGGTGGTCATCTACTGGGCTTCTAGGTCTAGTCTGCTAGCTAAAAATAAATGAGCAATGCATATAATTATATATTTAAATTACACATCACACATAATTATTTAAATTAAAAATATTATCATGCAATTAAATTAATTGTAAATAACATAATATTAAATATTGTAAAAAGTCCAAAATACCCCTGTTTTCGGAATGTGGTAGTGACAAGTCTACCCACCTTAAAAGAATTTCGTCCTCGAAATTTAAAATCCTCAAAGTAGCATTTAATCATACACATTAATTATTTCCCTCAAACTTAAATTCATCAACCACGACATCAGGTAATAATCCGCAAGGTCTTTTCATAATTTCAAATTTTCTGATATTATTTCATTCCTGAAAAAAATCCTCGAAATGAAATCAAAGTCTATTTTTTTTTTCAAAATTCCCTTGAAAGTTTTAGTTAGTAATTCAATACTCGGAATTTAATATCCACTCCTCAAATTTGATTTAATCAATCCACATATATAATTGTAATCTTGTCCCACAAGTTTTGAATTCAAACATTAGTCCATCAAATTTTTTTTTTTTTTTTTTTAAATACTCGGCAATACGATACTTAAGGATTTTCCAAATGCGACATTCAAATATAACATTCTAAAATTCATAACTTGCAATCCAATAATTTAATGACAATCTCCTTAATTTCATCAAATTCTAATGATAACCTCAATCATATCATATCCTTCCTGGAATTAATACATCATAAATCCTGCCATGTTAAATTTTTAACCCTCTATTTAAATCAATGTTTATCCTCGAATTTTTAAATCCTCAATTGTTTTATTTATTCATTTACTACCATCAAATTTGAATTCATCAAATCATATAATCATGAACTACTCCATATTGTTATGTCACAATAATTTTCAAAATTCTATAAATATCATATCCCTAAAAATCTTCAAATATAAAATCAAATCCCATTCTTAGCACAATATCCTCCAAAATTTTAGGTTAATAACGAAATACAAGAATTTAATATTTAATCCTCTAATTGAAATCCAATCAATGCATATTTCTAAAATTGAATCTCATCCCAAAATTTGAATTCAACATTAATCCATTTGTGTTCTTATTCCTCGATTTTTTTTTCCACATAATATGCAACGATGTAATACTTATGAAACCTCCAATACAATATTCAAAATATAAGTTCATAACTTGCAGTCCAATAAATATATCGATGGCCTTCTTAAATTTCTCAAATTTAATGATAAATATTTCATAATCTTCTTAAAATCAATGATTTAACAAAACTTCAATTACTCCATATTAAATTCCCAACTCCTTATTTAATTTAATATTTTTCCTCAAAATTTAAGGCACCTTGTCTCTCTTTGTCAAGTCATAACCTCTTCGTTAATCTTTACTACAGTTAAATCCTCAACAATCAAAGTCTAAGAGAATTCTACCTACAACCATTTAACAAGCAACCTAAGGGAAATATGTATGATCATGGTGTCTTTTGTCATGGTATTTCAGTCTCTGTATCAGGGGTACTATTAACTACATTATAACAAGAAATTATGCATACAAGCTATGGTACTAAGGTATCAATCAATCAGAAGACAAAAAGAACATGAGGAAAGAAAAGAAAGAATCTGCTAACAGGTTACTTGCAATATCTTCTATCTCTAACATAATCATAGGTCAAATAATGCATGGAAAGTTTGATACCTCTATCTCTTTAGGTACCACACTCTACTACAAGCATACTCACTGCTAACTTCCTTACCTACTGCAATAGTTGATACTAGTTATTCTTATCACTCAAGTGCATATCAATTGCAACACACTATACTAAGTACTGCTCTCTCTAATACCACCCTAGATTGGCACCCAAGTCAGTTGGCAGTGAGATCTCAATCATACTCAAGTCATCAGATCCTTACACATGTATATCATCTACTCATATATACTAATATATCTCTCCCCCTATAAGATCTTATCCTCAAATAAAATTCCTCAAAATAACTCCTCGAATAAATTTTAAAGTAAAATTGCATATACTTTCCTCAAGACCAATTATCTAAATACTGAAATGAAAATTTTATCAATTCCAAAAATCCTTATAGCTTGTCTAGGTTCATCAAATTGAATCTGAATTTCTCAAAATAAAATTTTAATAACAATATCTCAATCTTCTCAAAATTTAAAAATGCAATTCATTTTCAAGCTTTAAATTATAATTTAAATCCATATCTAGTAGTCCAATAGCCCTAGTGTTAATCTCCCTTGCTGTCCTCATCGACATGCATTATCAGATAATACCATAAATTAGTCTGCAAATTCATCTTGATATGAAATCAAACCCTACAATAAAACCAAAATCCTAATTTAATACCTAATTAACAACAATCAAATTCAACATCAATAAGTGAGAATGGACGGAACAAAGGAATGATTTAAATTGGAAATTTTAACAAGGAATCCTTAGAGAATAGGAGCTCAAAAGAACTGGATTGAGGACGGAAGGTATCTTTACTGCTAGTAAAGAAAAGAAGCGATGGAACAAAGTCCTGGAATAACATAAATAGGTAAGGCTTGAGATGATACTTTAAGAACCAATTTAAGATACAACATGATAATCATACACGTCTGTCAGAAATTATGACACACAGAATCCTCGCCACGCCAGTAAGCATAGATGCGATAAACGACAGGTTCCGTAACTAAGGTATGCAACCCTATAATCATGTCATCTAGAATCCTCGCCACGCCAACCGGTATGGCTGCGAGAGACTCTAAGTTTCATAACTACAGTATGTACATCCAAGTTAGGTTCCTACGTTCTCGTCACGACAGCTAATATGGCTGCGATAAACTCTAGGTTCCATAATCAAAGTAGACGTTTTACCTTTCTCACTGTCCTCATCAATATATGTCATCAGATGATACCGTAAATTTTAGCCCATAAAATTCACCTCGATATGAAATCAAAACTCTACAACGATACCAAGAATTAAAGTTAACAACTGGTCAACAAGAATCAACTCAATATCAATAAGTGAGAACGGACGAAAACAAGGAGGAAGGATTTAAATTTAGAAATTATAATAAGATTCTCAAGGGGTCGTCCCAGGAATCTCTCAAGAATTTGTGATTGAGTATTCTCTCTCATCCTAGTATCTTATGTCCTATGTCCTATAGCAGGCACGTAGTAGTATAACAAGGATGTCACACTACTACGATATCGCACAACTCGCGAAGTCTGACCTGCATGGGCCACCACTAAAAATGTGTCACGACCCGCACCCAGTTTAGGGGCACGAGTGCGTGGGTACGTCCAGCCTACGCCGCAGCATCGGCGGTAGAACGCTGTCAAGGTCTTGATACTATCTAGCTAATGTCACGCCAGCATCCAATCTCCATTAGGAGGCACGGATGACACAAATAAGATGAACACATACTCAATCACAAGATTACAGCACGATAAGATTTCGAAACAGAAATTAAAATTAAACACAACACAAGTCCACAAGTAATATTCTAACTCAACAATATCCAAGAATCATCAAAAATGCCGGAGACAAATCCGGTACCAATAGCCTACTAAAAGAACTAATCAGAAAACTAGAAGAATTAGTGATTCCGGCTAGACCTTCCAGAATCACAACTAACTACCAAGTCTGCAGCTACTCACCATATGGTCCATAAAGTGTCGGACAGCGGTCCTCTAGGGCATAGTCTGGAAAAATGTTTCCAGTCAGGAAGGAGCAAAGCAACACTCTCAAATAACAGTTCCATTAATTGATAATGTCTATAATACAATAAAACATGTCATGCTAGCTACTGAGAAGACAGTAAAATAAATGCAATGACAATTTAAGAGAAACAGGCAATGTAAAGAGACAGGCAATAGGCAATATGATATAGTCAGTGCATGTATAAAAATGAAAAGAACAAGGAACAGTATCATATACGGGTGATGTAGTATATGATTTAAAATAGGGAACTGTAATCTATTCTAAGTGTTTTGAAATAGTAGTTTCGAAATGTGATCGGCTTGGGAACATGTACGATTGCTACAGTGTGAACACCCTAAAATTTTTTCAGATTTTTTAAATCAATTTTGGGATTTAAAATGCATTTTCAGGAATTTACATAGGCCCTGTAGTGAGTTTGTAATTTTTAAATTGCCAATAAACAACATTAAAATGTAATGAAAATATTATTTTATGGTGTAAAATAGAAAACCGGACTTAGGATAATTTTCTGGGATTTTATTGGACATCAGACCTATTTTTAAAAGCCTAAAAACTATTCTCCTAAATTAATTAATTAATATTAATATTAATATTATTATTATTTCTATTATTTATTTTAATTTTTATTCGTCTTTGGGCCCGGCCCGGCCCAGTGGGCCGAGCCCATGAAAACCCAACCCAGCCCAAGCCTCCTTAGCGGGTCGGGCGGGTCCGCTCACCAGGATCCGCGCCCGACCCGGACCCGCATCTCCCAAACCCGCTCCCACGTTCGACCCCGTTTCCCGACTTCTCCGCCGGTGCCGGAATTCCCGCTGCCACGACCGCGTCACCCCCACGTCGCCTCCCCCTCCGGCCTCTCCGCCACGTCGCCCAGGCCGACCCCTCCCCAGTCCCCCTATAAATAGCTCCTCCTCCGCCTCCTTTCCCCCGAACCCACCTTGCCCTAACTAGCTCCGGCCGACCACCACGCCTGAACCCTAACGCCCGACTCCGGCGCACCCCTCCGGCGACCCGAGACCCCCATCCTCCTCCCCGCCGTGACCTCCAGCGCCCAGAACCCCTCCTCCTCCTCTCACACCTCCCGCAGCCGCTTGACGACTGCTCGAGCCGCCGGCCGACCCCTCGGCGCCGCCCTAACCGCTGTCAACAACCCCGCCGGACCACCCAGGGCCTCGCCGACCGACGGCCAGCCCCCCAGAGCACCGGACACGGCTGAGGAACCCCGGACACGCCGCGGACACGACCCAGACGCGGATACGAGCCCGGACACGCCGCTGACACGTCCAGGACACGAGCTCGATTCGGACTCGAAAAGCCCCGATTTCTCGGTCCCCTTCAGGTACTCATAACTTCCTGCTCGTAACCCCGATTTCGATTCCGTAAATTTCTACGCGAAGCCTGTATGACCCTCTCGGTGCCCGGACAAACCGCTCGGGGCATCGCGTCCTGTGGCGATCGCACACCGCGATCCAAAAACAGGAAAAAACCAGACCCTGCTTCACCCCGGAACTGAGTACGCCCCGCCAAACAGGACGACTTGGTTGCGTGCAGTCTTCACAGATACGTGTGCCTCGTCGATACGGATGTGTGGGTTTTCGCGAAAGTCGATTTGGGTGTGCGTGCACACCGGAATTAACGCGTATCCGCGGACATCGCTCCGTATCTGCCTTTTCTGTAATTCACCCTAACTTCGTGCACACACGTCGGATCGAGACGAAACTTGCGCCATCGGACTCGTAGCGATACGCTGGTCCTGTGGGTCAAGTTTGGTTCGATTCTGAGAACGTTGACAAAATCGCGTGTCGTGGGCCCCATAGGTCCCGCTCGACGGGCGATTTCGTGATCGGCTCATCGGAATCCAAATCTGAAAGTTCCGTTGGGTTCGTATCAGTGTTCCTGACCTGTTGACACTAAGTTTGGTGAATTTGGAGACCATTGACCCTGACACATTTTTCGGTGCAAAGCGGGCCCACCGGTGGACCCCGTTTTGGCCCGAAATTACCGTTTCTGCCCTTGTCTCCAAATTGGACCCAAGGACAGGCGATCCTAGCTGATTGACACCTTCTGAGCGTGATGGTACTGTTTATTTCAGCTTTCGGAGTCATCTCTGGGAATTTCCGAAACCAGGACCTTAGTGGAATCCAAACTTCAGGCAAGTGCACCTTGCCAAACTTGCAGTCATTATTTTCTTATTTTCTGTAAAAATACTCTGCTGGATTTCTTGTGCAAATTTATATAAACTGTTTTAAACTGCTTAACCTAGGGAACGTACGACGTACCTAGTGTCCGATCATAGTCGGGTACTGACACCGTACGCGGTGCTGGGTTCGTCATTTAGCGATGGATTTACGACCCCCTTACTTGTACTTGACCTATCAAGTACCCTATAACCCAGGACACTTGACACTATCATGGACAGAATCTTCCCGAGTTATTCGTGGGGATTCTGAATAGGATACAGGACTTGACAGAGTTATTATTATTAGACAGTATGACTTGTTGCATTAGATATAATCCCGCTGACATGGACATGAGACGTTATGGTCATGGTTTGCGCGATTACATTGGGTGGGGAGAGACACACAGGCTACAGGCTGTTATATATATATCTACTATTATTGTGAGGTTGTAGACTCTCCAGCAGAGCTAGACCCTTTACGTGTTATTACTGCTACCGGCTCCCCGACACAGAGCTTGTAGCGGTCTCAGCCTGAGTACTAGTGTTGCTCTCATTTGCATATCACATAGATGGTTAGTTACTTAGTTTACCCTGCTGATTCATTATTTATTGCACTGCTTATTCATTTTGGCTTGTATTATCTGTGCCTTGCTATGTCCACTGAGGACCTGGAATGGATTATGTCCCCAGGTTTAGCTGAGGAGCAGTATCCCGAGATATACGGGACAGGAGCTGAAGCTATTGCTGGAGCTGAACCAAACACTGAAGACGAGGTGACTGCCGAGGACTTCTCCTGAGTGCTTGTTCCAGTACTCAGTATTTATTTCATGTTTATATCTTTTGTTCCTGGCCTATAGAGCCAGTTTATTTCAGACTATAGTCGGATTGTTGCTCCGACTGACTTGCTGTGTTGATGTTGCTACATTATTTCCATTTGATTATGCAGTTTATTTCCTTTTCTTTATGGATGAGATTAGCGTGACTTGTGTAGTAGACCTTATTTACAGCTTAAGTACGCCCTGATGGCTCCATTAAGTTGGGTTATCCATCAGTGTGTGCTGCTGGCCATTGCCACGCATCTCCAGTCCCTCGGCATTTTGGGACTGGGGCGTGACATGGTTTTTGTGGTGGCCCATACAGGTCGATCTTTTAAATTGTTCGGTTTCAACTTAGGGACCGGACAGGCCTGCAATAAGATAGGTTATAGGATCTCATCCATATATTTAATCGTTTTTGAACTCTATGTCGAACTCAATTCAATTGCTTGAATTGCATCCTGTTTGATTCCTCTGTGCGTTCTCATTGTTTTCTTTTGATGCAGAGAAATGGATCCCAGCCGTGGTGACGAGGCCCCCTTGGGAACACCGACTGAAGCAGGGTTTACCTGCGAGGCTGGAACGACGCCGGATACCAGAGGACAATCCTCTCAGAGCAACCAAACTGGCCAGCCAAGTTCCAGGTTCAGGCGTGATGACATCCCGCCTCCTCCCCAGTTCCCTCCTATGATGCCTGTCTTTCCCCCAGGACAGGCAATGGACGGCCAGTAAATGTTCCAGATGTTCTACGCCATGATGCAGGCGCAACAACAGATCCAACAGGAGACCCAACGCCGAGAGGCCGAGAACCTAAGGAACAGCCTGGTCGCAGCATTGGAGCATGCAAATCCACCAAATAGGCGGCCAACGACGGGATCTATTACAGATTTCTGCCAACTCAAGCCCCGTACCTTCTCGGGCAAGGAAGGACCAACTGAAGTGCATGAATGGCTTACCAACACACAGCATCAGTTGGAGGCCGCCGAACTACCAAGGGACAAATGGATGACTGCCGTCAGGATGCAACTGACGGACAACGCGCATCATTGGTGGCTGTCCGAAGAAAGAAGGCTCGGACATGATCAGGTTACCTGGGAGGAGTTCTCCAGACTCTTCCAGGAAATGTACATCCCTGCTGTGGCTCGGTCAGAACTCCGAGACAGATTCAACCGCCTGATCCAGGGCAACATGACGGTGGAGGAATACAACGCCGAATTCATTCGCTTGAGCCACTTTGCCCCTTCTCTAATTCCTACCGAAGAGGAGAAGGCGGAGAAGTTCTTTAATGGGCTCAGGTTTGAGCTTCAGAAGTTAATTGGATCGGTCGCGCCCACCTCTTACACCGACGTCCTAGCTGCAGCACGTCGGCTGGAACGCGTTACTCGAAGGGAATCGAGCCTGAAACGTCCCTTCTCCTCAGCACCGTCCAAGTCATCACCAGGGGAATCTGCTAAACGGCCCCAGAAGACCCTGCCTCCAAGAGCAGCAACTAAGAACCTGCCTACTTGCCACTACTGCAGCAAGGTAGGACATATTGAAAAGGAATGTAGACGCAAGCTGGGACTCTGCCTGGTTTGAGGATCTGGACAACACTTCTCCAAGGACTGCTCGGAACGTCGTGAGGGAGTTCCGAATCGACCAGCTCCACCTGCAGCTCTTTCAGCTGGGGGAGCAACTCAGACAGGGCCTGGAGGAGCCAGGCCACCTCTACCACCTCAGGCAGCATTGTTCCAACAAGCTCGTCAGCAAAGGGGTCCCGCTCAGGGACGAGGTCAGGCATATGCACTAGCAGTCACTGAGGAAGCTACTGCAGGCGAAGTGATAGCAGGTACCATATTAGTAGCTTCAATTCCTGCTGTAGCATTATTTGATTCTGGAGCTTCGCATTCATTTATTGCTGCTAGCTTCGTAGCCACACATAGAATAGCTACCGCACCTCTCTCGAAGATGAAGAGAATACTAACGGGAGGTGGAATTATCCCGGTTAGTGATACTTGTAGATCATGTTCGGTAGTAGTCTGTGGCCGAGAGATGCGAGCCCAATTCCTAATCTTTTCTATGCCTGATTACGATGTTGTACTTGGTATGGACTGGTTAAGTCAGTACCATGCGACACTGGATTGCCGGCTTGGAAAAGTGATATTTAGACCCCCTAGCCTTCCTGAGTTTGAATTTCTACGAGGAGCTATAGAACAAGGGGTCCAGCCAACTCTTAGGGTATTGACTGTAGAAGAAGATTCAATTTACCCAAGAGTCATAACGGAATTTGTGGATGTATTTCCCGACGACCTTCCAGGTTTACCACCTGATCGGGAGATAGAATTCACAATAGACCTAACTCCAGGAGCCGAACCTATCACCTCATCGGTATATCGGCTAGCACCTAAGGAGTTAGTGGAGCTGAAAACACAAGTTGACGACCTTCTTGAGAAGGGATTTATCCGGCCCAGTGTCTCACCATGGGGAGCACCTATACTTTTTGTACCCAAGAAGGACGGATCTGTACGGCTGTGCATTGATTACAGAGCCCTTAATGCTGTAACTATTAAGAACCGGTACCCATTACCACGCATTGATGATTTGTTTGACCAGTTGAGTGGTGCTAAGGTATTCTCCAAGATTGACCTTAGATCCGGTTATCACCAGATTAGGGTGAAGAAGGAAGATATCCCAAAGACAGCCTTCAGAACTAAGTATGGGCATTATGAGTTCCTAGTTATGCCGTTTGGTTTAACCAACGCACCTGCCGTATTTATGAGTTTGATGAACGGGGTCTTCCATCAGTACTTGGATAAGTTCGTGGTGGTGTTTATTGATGATATCCTAATCTACTCCAAGAACCACGCAGAGCACGAGGAACACCTCAGGATAGTGCTAGAAACTTTGAGAAGGGAGAAGCTATATGCCAAACTCAGCAAATGTGAGTTCTGTATGGACAAGGTGCCATTCTTAGGGCATATTATCTCGGGTGAAGGACTGTCTGTGGACCCAGAGAAGGTCACTGCTATAGAAACCTGGCCTACCCCTACCTCTGTTGCGGAAGTGAGAAGTTTTCTTGGACTTGCTGGATATTACCGGCGGTTCGTAGAAAATTTTTCAAGGATTGCAGAACCTATGACTAAGCTGACACGGAAGGATCAGGAGTTCTTATGGTCGGAAGAATGCCAGAATGCCTTTGAAGAATTGAAGAGGCGTCTAACAACAGCACCAGTCTTGACTCTTCCCTCAGGGTCAGGAGGTTTTGTTGTATATAGTGATGCGTCCGGTAGCGGGCTAGGTTGTGTCTTGATGCAACACGGCAAAGTTATCGCCTATGCGTCGAGGCAGCTGAAGGTCCACGAAAAGAACTACCCGACGCACGACCTGGAGCTAGCTGCAGTGATTTTTGCATTGAAGATCTGGAGACATTATCTGTATGGAGAGAAGGTTGAAATATTCACTGATCATAAGAGCTTGAAGTATGTTTATACACAGAAGGAGCTCAATATGAGGCAAAGGCGTTGGCTGGAGTTGATGGTGGACTTTGACATTGATCTGCAGTACCACCCGGGGAAAGCAAATGTTGTAGCCGACGCCCTTAGCAGAAAACCCTCGGCTTATTTCTTGACGGAGCAGCCCGAGCTATTAAAAGATCTACAAGAACTCCAGATAGAGGTTATTTTACCTGGACAAAATGGGTTGCTGGCTAACCTCGAAGTGAAGTCATCGCTGGTGGAGAGAATCAAGGAAGCTTTGCCCAATGATGCCAGATTCCGAAGGCTGAGAGAAAGAACAGAAGCAGGCTTACAGACGGGACTTCGCATCCACGAGGACGGAACATTAAGGTGCGGAAATCGCCTATGTGTTCCAAATGGAGAATTAAGGCAGGAATTGATGACAGAAGCCCATAGCTCCATATACTCGGTTCATCCAGGAGGAACCAAGATGTACCGGGACCTAAGACAATATTATTGGTGGCATGGGATGAAAAGAGAAATTGCCCGCTTCGTGGCAAAATGCTTAGTCTGCCAGCAGGTGAAGGCCGAGCACCAGAGGACTGCAGGTATGTTGCAGCCACTTTCCATCCCTGAATGGAAGTGGGAGCATATTACCATGGACTTTGTCACTGGGTTTCCAAGAAGCCCTAGTGGTAAGGATGCAGTATGGGTCATAGTGGATCGACTCTCTAAGTCAGCTCACTTCTTGCCGTTCAGAGTCGGACAATCCACAGAAGTACTAGCCGACATGTATATGCGTCAGATCATAAAATTACATGGAGTGCCGGTTAGTATCGTATCAGATCGAGACTCAAGATTTATATCTCACTTCTGGCGAAGCATGCAAGAGAGTCTCGGCACCAGGCTCAAGTTCAGTACTGCCTATCATCCTCAGACAGACGGACAATCAGAGCGCACAATTCAGATCCTAGAAGATATGCTGCGATCTTGTATACTGGACTTCGGAGGATCTTGGGAAGATCATCTGCACTTAGTGGAGTTCTCCTACAACAACAGCTATCAGGCAAGCATTCAGATGGCACCTTTCGAGACGTTGTACGGAAGGAAGTGCAGATCGCCGATATGCTGGAGTGACGTTGGTGAACGTCAAATGCTGGGTCCAGAGTTGGTAACGGAGACAGTGGAGAAAGTAAAGCAGATTCAGAACCATCTCCGTGCAGCCCAGGATAGACAGAAGCATTGGGCAGATGTCCACCGACGACCCCTGGAGTTCAAGGAAGGAGAGCATGTATTTTTGAGGATCTCGCCCACTAGAGGTACTATCAGATTCGGCAGCAGAGGCAAGTTAAGCCCAAGGTACATTGGGCCATTCGATATCTTGGAGCGCATTGGTGAGGTGGCTTACCGTCTTGCATTACCTCCATCCTTAGAGGGAGTGCATGATGTATTCCACGTCTTACAACTGAGGAGATATGTGACAGACCCAAGTCATATAGTTGATCATTCTGAGATTGCAGTGGGACCTAGCCTGAGATACGAAGAGCAGCCAGTGGGTATACTCGACACCAGCGAGAAGACACTACGAGGGCAAACCATCAGGCTGGTTCGAGTAGCTAGAAACAGCACTCTCCAGGCGAATCGACCTGGGAGAGAGAAGATGTTATGCGGCAGCGTTATCCGCATTTATTTGCAGAATCAGGTAACCTAAGCATTTTAATTCTGTAAATTCTGTCTTTATAGTTTACCCTTCGATTGCGAGGACGCAATCCTCTTAAGGGGGGTAGATTGTGAACACCCTAAAATTTTTTCAGATTTTTTAAATCAATTTTGGGATTTAAAATGCATTTTCAGGAATTTACATAAGCCCTGTAGTGAGTTTGTAATTTTTAAATTACCAATAAACAACATTAAAATGTAATGAAAATATTATTTTATGGTGTAAAATAGAAAACCGGACTTAGGGTAATTTTCTGGGATTTTATTGGACATCAGACCTATTTTTAAAAGCCTAAAAACTATTCTCCTAAATTAATTAATTAATATTAATATTAATATTATTATTATTTCTATTATTTATTTTAATTTTTATTCGTCTTTGGGCCCGGCCCGGCCCAGTGGGCCGAGCCCATGAAAACCCAACCCAGCCCAAGCCTCCTTAGCGGGTCGGGCGGGTCCGCTCACCCGGATCCGCGCCCGACCCGGACCCGCATCTCCCAAACCCGCTCCCACGTTCGACCCCATTTCCCGACTTCTCCACCGGCGCCGGAATTCCCGCTGCCACGACCGCGTCACCCCCACGTCGCCTCCCCCTCCGGCCTCTCCGCCACGTCGCCCAGGCCGAGCCCTCCCCAGTCCCCCTATAAATAGCTCCTCCTCCGCCTCCTTTCCCCCGAACCCACCTTGCCCTAACTAGCTCCGGCCGACCACCACGCCTGAACCCTAACGCCCGACTCCGGCGCACCCCTCCGGCGACCCGAGACCCCCATCCTCCTCCCCGCCGTGACCTCCAGCGCCCAGAACCCCTCCTCCTCCTCTCACACCTCCCGCAGCCGCTCGACGACTGCTCGAGCCGCCGGCCGACCCCTCGGCGCCGCCCTAACCGCTGTCAACAACCCCGCCGGACCACCCAGGGCCTCGCCGACCGACGGCCAGCCCCCCAGAGCACCGGACACGGCTGAGGAACCCCGGACACGCCGCGGACACGACCCAGACGCGGATACGAGCCCGGACACGCCGCTGACACGTCCAGGACACGAGCTCGATTCGGACTCGAAAAGCCCCGATTTCTCGGTCCCCTTCAGGTACTCATAACTTCCTGCTCGTAACCCCGATTTCGATTCCGTAAATTTCTACGCGAAGCCTGTATGACCCTCTCGGTGCCTGGACAAACCGCTCGGGGCATCGCGTCCTGTGGCGATCGCACACCGCGATCCAAAAATAGGAAAAAAACAGACCCTGCTTCACCCCGGAACTGAGTACGCCCCGCCAAACGGGAAGACTTGGTTGTGTGCGGTCTTCACAGATACGTGCGCCTCGTCGATACGGACGTGTGGGTTTTCGCGGAAGTCGATTTGGGTGTGCGTGCACACCGGAATCAACGCGTATCCGCGGACATCGCTCCGTATCCGCCTTTTCTGTAATTCACCCTAACTTCGTGCACACACGTCGGATCGAGACGAAACTTGCACCATCGGACTCGTAGCGATATGCTGGTCCTGTGGGTCAAGTTTGGTTCGATTCTGAGAACGTTGACGAAATCGCGTGTCGTGGGCCCCACAGGCCCCGCTCGACGGGTGATTTCGTGATCGGCTCATCGGAATCCAAATCTGAAAGTTCCGTTGGGTTCGTATCAGCGTTCCTGACCTGTTGACACTAAGTTTGGTGAATTTGGAGACCATTGACCCTGACACGTTTTTCGGTGCAAAGCGGGCCCACCGGTGGACCCCGTTTTGGCCCGAAATTATCGTTTCTGCCCTTGTCTCCAAATTGGACCCAAGGACAGGCGATCCTAGCTGATTGACACCTTCTGAGCGTGATGGTACTGTTTATTTCAGCTTTCGGAGTCATCTCCGGGAATTTCAGAAACCAGGACCTTAGTGGAATCCAAACTTCAGGCAAGTGCACCTTGCCAAACTTGCAGTCATTATTTTCTTATTTTCTGTAAAAATACTCTGCTGGATTTCTTGTGCAAATTCATATAAACTGTTTTAAACTGCTTAACCTAGGGAACGTACGACGTACCTAGTGCCCGATCATAGTCGGGTACTGACACCGTACGCGGTGCTGGGTTCGTCATTTAGCGATGGATTTACGACCCCCTTACTTGTACTTGACCTATCAAGTACCCTATAACCCAGGACACTTGACACTATCATGGACAGAATCTTCCCGAGTTATTCGTGGGGATTCTGAATAGGATACAGGACTTGACAGAGTTATTATTATTAGACAGTATGACTTGTTGCATTAGATATAATCCCGCTGACATGGACATGAGACGTTATGGTCATGGTTTGCGCGATTACATTGGGTGGGGAGAGACACACAGGCTACAGGCTGTTATATATATATCTACTATTATTGTGAGGTTGTAGACTCTCCAGCAGAGCTAGACCCTTTACGTGTTATTACTGCTACCGGCTCCCCGACACAGAGCTTGTAGCGGTCTCAGCCTGAGTACTAGTGTTGCTCTCATTTGCATATCACATAGATGGTTAGTTACTTAGTTTACCCTGCTGATTCATTATTTATTGCACTGCTTATTCATTTTGGCTTGTATTATCTGTGCCTTGCTATGTCCACTGAGGACCTGGAATGGATTATGTCCCCAGGTTTAGCTGAGGAGCAGTATCCCGAGATATACGGGACAGGAGCTGAAGCTATTGCTGGAGCTGAACCAAACACTGAAGACGAGGTGACAGCCGAGGACTTCTCCTGAGTGCTTGTTCCAGTACTCAGTATTTATTTCATGTTTATATCTTTTGTTCCTGGCCTATAGAGCCAGTTTATTTCAGACTATAGTCGGATTGTTGCTCCGACTGACTTGCTGTGTTGATGTTGCTACATTATTTCCATTTGATTATGCAGTTTATTTCCTTTTCTTTATGGATGAGATTAGCGTGACTTGTGTAGTAGACCTTATTTACAGCTTAAGTACGTCCTGATGGCTCCATTAAATTGGGTTATCCATCAGTGCGTGCTGCTGGCCATTGCCACGCATCTCCAGTCCCTCGGCATTTTGGGACTGGGGCGTGACATACAGTCTGGCTAATCATACGTGGGGGTATGATTAACACCAATAATATTTAATTATACAATGGGTATTTGATCACATCTCTCACTAGCAATTTCCCTGCCCCCAACTAGTACTGTGGATCCAATCATGACACGTCACGATACACGAGCAAGTCAAGTCTATCATGTACAATGTCTAATATCAATGTCTAATATCAATGTCTAATGTCAATGTCGTGTATAATGTCAATACGATAATCAAGGTAACATCTCATGACTGCAGATCCAAGCTATACTAGTCCGTTAGCACAGTGTCAAGGATTCAGATGTAACATTTCATGATTGTTGAACTTATAGAAATTATCAAGAATTGGAAATTATCAGAGAATGTACTTGCCTTGGGTCCTTAGCTGGTAAATTATGGATGTCCTATTCCAGAGTATCCCCTGGGTGAACCAACAGTCCTAAAGACATAACACAATATAACATTTGTATCAGAAGCTACGCTAACACACAGTCAAAACACTGGCCTTAGGGCCATGCCAGGCAGGGTACTAGTCACTAGGGTCACCTAGTAGATAGATACGTAATATACATATCTTAAATAACATATATACTTACAATATATCTATATATATCAAATTAAATACATATGCAATATATATATATAAAAAATATACTAAGGGTTTATACAAAATATATCTACACATACGAATTAACAAAATACATACATAGACTAATTACATATATATACCAAACATTTTTCATATATCATCTATATATACATTAATACATACACACCATATACTAAATGCATATACATATATACCCAATATTCATACGTATACACATGCATTAATTAAATACATACCTGTAAAATTTATTATACATACTTAATTATAGAATTTATTTAAATACATACTATACTCATACAATTAATTACTAATAAATAAATAATATACCAAAATATATTTATACGTATATATATAGGTACACATATTTGTACCAAAATAATACATATTTAATACACATTTTCTATATGAAAATACAATGAAATATTCAACATATATCATTTAAATACGTATCTATATACATATATATTTATATCTACACATAAATAATATATACAAATACATATACTATTAAACATTAATTAATTAAATGCTATACATATACATGCTAATATTTACATATACTTATACATTGATTAACAATATACAATTATATTCACATTAATTAAATACCTACAATACATATTCATTACATTATGTATATACCCATACGTATATACATATGTATATATATATATATATATATATATACATATATATGTATATATATATATATAAGAAGAAGGAAGGGGAGAGAAGAGAATGGCTCACTGTGAGGGGGTGGTCGGGCTCGCTGGCCGGCCGCCGGACTAGAGACCGCCGGAGTTCAAGGAGGAGCAGTGGAAGGGGAGCGTCTCTGGTGGTGGAGGAGGCTCGAGGAGGAATGGGGAGCGGCTCGGTCGCCTGAGCAGATCGGCGGGGATGTAGTGGTGGTGATGATGATAGAGATGATGGTGGTGATGGGAGTTGGCCGCCGGCTGAAGGAGTTGGCCGTCGGGGAACTGTCCGCCGGAGTACTGAGGGCCGCCGGGGGCTGCACCGAGCAGTAGGACTGACCGCCGGAGTAGGCCGGACTGCGAGCAGCGGAGGCTGGCTGATGGTGGTCGGCCTGGCCGCCGGCTGAAGGAGTTGGCCTCCGGGTGCACCGCAGAGGGAGGAGATGGGGAAGAGCACAGCCGGGCCGGGCTTGGTCGGCCGGGAACAGAGATGGGGATGCACAGTAGAGTTAAGTTTCCCCCCCCCCTCTCCCTTTATTTGAATTCTGAATTCAAATAAAATAAAGAAGAAGGAGAAGGAAGAAGGAGAAGGAAGAGAAAAAGAAAAGAAGAGAAGAAGAAAGGAATCCTACGTATGAGAGAGGGAGGTGGAGACTTGTGAGGTGGGGGAAAACCTAGGTTGCCTAGGGATTAGGGTTTGATGTAGACATGATATTATATAGGATGAGGGGATTTTGATGGAGGGTGAGGATTTGACCCACTTAATTGAGTGGTCCAGATCGAACATGAGGGAAATAATTCATGGGGGATTTAGGGTGAGGTTTAATTAAAATATTAAGGATTCCTCATTGGTTTAAATAATTGGGTGTTGGCACAAAATGCCAATTTACAATTTAACCCCCTTAAATTTGGGAAATTGTACAAACACATAAAATGACGAAAATTTGGCGGGCGATTCGGGGTCCGGTGTTTTGTAGGGTCAGGGGGCGCTGTAAGATTTGTGTGGGCTCAAATAACAGGGCACTGGAATTAAATTGGGATTTTAGAATCAGATAAAATAGTATCCTCAATTTAAATAGAAACAAAATATAAGTTGTGTTCAACAATTAATTAGGAGTACATGGGACCAAAATCAGGTCAGGTCATCAATACCAATAATGAAGAAGACTCAGAACAGAATATTACCCTAATTTGGGCCGTACGAAAAATAGGTCAAGATTGTCTCCAATTTTAATTGGAACGCACAACGATACAAAAATAGGAGTTTATTAAATAACGTCCGCGATGATTTTTGTGCGGCCAGAAATAATGCACAGGGAGCATAATTATGAGTTGCAAAAATAGCAGAATTGAAGGCGGGCATGTCTAGGGCAAGATGGTGAAATTTGTTGGAAGATAAAAGCTAGGATAATGCTCCAAACATCGAAGCAAAGGCAATGCGCAAAATATTAAATAAAATACAGTAATTAATTACAATCTCCAAATATCAAATTCTAAAAAATAATAAAATCCAGAATTCTATAATTCGGACAGGTGGTCATCTACTGGGCTTCTAGGTCTAGTCTGCTAGCTAAAAATAAATGAGCAATGCATATAATTATATATTTAAATTACACATCACACATAATTATTTAAATTAAAAATATTATCATGCAATTAAATTAATTGTAAATAACATAATATTAAATATTGTAAAAAGTCCAAAATATCCCTATTTTCGGAATGTGGTAGTGACAGGCCTGGTAACTGTTGTTGTAAGCAAACTCTACCAAATAAAGATGGTCCTCCCAAGAATCCCCAAAATCTAGTAGACAAGTGCGCAACATATCCTCGAGAGTCTGAATAGTCCTTTCTGTCTGCCCATCTGTCTGGGGATGATATGTAGTACTGAACTTGAGCTGAGTGCCCAAACTCTTCTACAAACTCCTTCAGAAATGAGAAGTGAAACGACTATCCCGATCTGAGACTATGCTGACGGGAACTCCATGTATCCTAACGATCTGTCTCACATACATCTCTGCCAGCTTCTCCGTAGACAAACCTACCTTGAAAGGCAAAAAGTGGGCCGACTTGGTCAACCTATCAACAATGACCCAAATCGCGTCTTTCCCTCCTGGAGATCGTGGAAGTCCGAACACAAAATCCATAGTAATGTGTTCCACTTCCACTCTGGAATGCGTAATGGCTGAAGTAAACCTCCTGGCCTCTGCCTCTCGGCTTTCACCTGCTGTCACACTAAGCATCTGGATACAAACTATGCCACTTCCCTCTTCATGCCATACCACCACACACTCTCTCGCATATCCCGATACATCTTGTTAGCACCTGGATGCATGAAATACTGAGAGCGATGTGCTTCCTGCAATACCTCCTCTCGTAACTCTCCACTAGGCACACACAATCTAACTCCATGCCTCAAAGATCCATCCTCTGCAATAGTGAAATCATCCTCCAATCCTGCTCTCACCTGAGCTCTGATACTCCTCAGAGATACATCATCATACTGTGCTGCCTTGATCCTGTCCATCAAATCTGAGTGTATCTGCAGTCCCCACATCTGCATAGCACAACCAGGAACAATCACCTCAATGCCCAAGCTCTCCAAGTCCTCCAATAAATATCGATCCTGCGTCAAGAACATAGCTACCGGATACCTGCTAAAAGCATCGACAACTACATTAGCTTTCCCAGGATGATATTGCAAAGAGATATCAAAATCCTTCATCAGTTCCAACTACCAACACTGCCTCATGTTCAACTCCTTCTGCGTGAAAACGTACTTCAAGCTTTTGTGGTCTGTGAAGATCTCCACACTCTCTTCGTACAAATAATGTTTCCACAACTTCAGAGCGAATATGACGGCTGCCAATTCCAAATTATGGGTAGGATAGTTCTTTTCATAAGGACGAAATTGCCTGGACGCATAGGCAATCACTTTCCCATGCTGCTGAAGAACACAACCCAAACCCTTCCCCGATGCATCACTATAAATAGTAAAACCTTCGGACCCTGATGGCAACGTCAAAATAGGAGTAGACATCAACCTCTTCTTCAACTCCTCAAAAGCAACCCGGCAATCCTCCATCCAAAAAACTCTATATCCTTCCTTGTGAGTCTGGTCATTGGCTCGGCAATCCTCGAAAAATCTTGCACAAACTTTCTGTAGTAGCCTGCCAATCCCCAGAAACTCCTGATCTCTGTTACCGAACTCGGAGTCTTCCAAGATTCCACTGCTGAAATCTTCTTCGGATCTACTGAAATACCATCACCAGTCATAACATGCCCCAAGAACTCTACCTTGTCCAAGAAAAACTCACACTTGGACAACTTCCCATACAACTTCTCCTTCCTCAACACCTCCAACACAATCCTCAAATGCTCCTCATGCTCCTCCGGTGTCCTCGAGTATATGAGTATGTCGTCGATGAACACCACCACGAACTTGTCAAGGTACTGGTGGAACACCTTGTTCATAAAGTTCATAAATATCGCTGGTGCATTAGTCAAACCAAACGACATCACCATAAACTTGTACTGACCATACCGAGTTCTAAAAGCAGTCTTCGGTATGTCCTACGGCTTCACCTTCACTTGATGGTAGCCTGATCTTAAATCTATCTTAGAAAACACCTTCGCACCACTCAACTAATCAAACAGATCATCAATCCGTGGTAAAGGATACTTATTCTTGATAGTGAGATTATTCAAAGCCCTGTAATCAATGCACATATGCACCTATCCATCCTTCTTCGGTACAAACAATACCCGAGCTCCCCATGGTGAAGAACTCGATCTGATAAACCCTTATCCTTCAATTCGTCCACCTACTTCTTTAACTCGACCAGCTCGCTGTTGTTTACTCTATAGACATGTTGCGAAATTGGTTCTGCACCTGGCACCAAGTCTATAGAAAATTCAACATCTCGATCTGGCGGCAATCCTGGCAATTCCTCAGGAAACACATCCAAGAACTCTGCTATCAACGGATGCGGCAACTCCTTGTCTTCCACCATAGCTCCACAAATAATGCCTTCTCCCTCCTCTGCAGCTCCTCTAGCAAACTCGAACTCTGGCTCTCCTGGCGGACCAAACAAAACTCTACCTCCTCTATAATCTATGCTAGCACGGTGCCTACTCAACCAATCCATCCCGAGTACAATGTCGTAGCTCGGAAGTGGCATTACAAGTAGACACGCACTCAACTCCTGGCCTACCAAAGTAACTCTTCGATCCTTGTAAATATCATTAACCAGGATAATGCCTCCCCCGGTCATGATCTTGCAAGTCCTAAGCAAAGACTCAGCTACCAAACCATGCTTTAGAGCAAAAAAAATAGATACAAAACTATGGGAAGCACCACTATCAAACAAAGCTAAAACAGATACAAAACTATGGGAAGCACCACGGTCATAGCAAACGCTCATCCCTGTCGAGCACCTCCCTGCTGCTAATGCTGGACAAAATACTGCTGCTGTGTCGAAAGCGGTCCCTTCGGCTGTGCTGCAGGTAGTCTCGTCTGTGCCCTCGGAGCTGGAGCTGCTCCCTGAATTGCACGACAAGGACACTCCCTCGATTGATGCCCTTCAGTACCATAATACAGACAAACTCCTAGCCTCCTCCTGCAAACTTCCCAGATGTGGCCGGGCTTCTTGTAATAGTTGTATGGATCTTGCTGTAACTGTCTCTACTGCTGAGGTGCCTGGTAAAAAGGTACTCTAGCTGGAGTTTGGTTCTGCTGTGGCTACTGGAAAGGTCTGGACTGGAAATGAGGATATTTGGCAGATACTGCACTGCCGTTGGCCCCTAGAAAAGAATCACGGTCTCTCTTGGTCTTCAAACCCAACTCCCGCTCAACCTTGCGTGTCTCCGCAAGTATCTCCGAGTATGTCTCATAAAAGATGGAATGAGAATCTTCACTTCCCAGTTTAGACCCTCACGGAAACGAATAGCTCGAACCTCTGGCTCCCTCACCAAATACTCTGTAAATCAGCTCAACCTACCGAACTCTGCAGCATACTCCTCCACAGACATGCTCCCCTGACTGAGACTCTCAAACTACCTCCCCAAGTCTAGCCTGTCTGCCCGGGCGAAAAACTTCTTCTTGAAAAGGTCCTTGAATACCTCCCAAGATTGTCCTGCGTCAACCAGAACCGGCTCATTCCTGAACCAAGTGCGAGCGACGTCGAACAGTTGAAGTCCTACCGCCTCAACCTTCAGGTCCTCAGAAAGATGGGACACCCTCATAAGACGCTCAATATCCTCGAGCCAATCATCAGCATAGACGATGCCCTTCATCCCCTTGAAAACCCTAGGCTCCAGTTTCTTGAAGTCCTGAATGTTGCCTGGCCGAAGCTGAGTAATCTGAGGAACAACCTGCTGCTGGACCGGAACTCCTCTCTCAACTACAGCACGAGAAAGCTGATGAGCACTCTCGATGCCCTGACGTAGAACGTCGGTCTGCCTCTGGTGTGCCTCTGACTGAGCCCTGTGTGCCTCGAGCATCTCACGAAACAGTGTAAACATCTGTGATGACTCTGCTGGCACAGGAGGTGGAGGTAGAAGCCCCTCAGATACAGCTGGCACAGTCCTTTGAGTAGGTGGTGGACCTCCGAAAGCAGCTGACACTCCAATCACCGGAGAAGTGACTGGTGCAGGCCCTTGGGATATCGCAGACTTCTCAGAAGCTGCTCTCCCTTACCGCGATCTAGTCTTAGGCGGCATCCTTAGACAAAGCGAAAGAAAGAATCAATATGGCACAAGATGTAAGATATCAAGGAAAGGACAAGTTTAAGGGATCGAGTATTAATATCAAAAAAGAATAGTTGAATCAAAAGAATTTTCCTAGATGTGATTGAGTATCTCAACCTATATCCTATATCCTATCGTAGGCTCATAGTAGAACAACTAAGTTGTCGCACTACTACGATATCACATACCTTGTGAAGCTAGACCTGCTTGGGCCACCACCAAAAATGTGTCATGACCCGCACCCGGTGTAAGGGTACTAGTCGGAAACAACGCCCAGCCTACGCCGCAGAATCGACGGTAGAACGCTGTCTAGATAATCTATCTACCAATATAATAAACCACCAATAATGATAGTATACTCAATCACAGAACTAAGATAGAAATGAGCACAAATCAGATAAAGAATAGAATAGTCACAATACAACTCATGAGTCTGAAATAATACATCAATGAGTCTGAAGAAGTAACAAAATAAGCTGGAGACAAATCCAGTACAAAGAATACTATGAAGCTACAACTCCAGGGTCAACTGTCTCAGTTGGGATAAGTCCCTCTTGAGCCAGGGTCTCAGAATCTAAACCCACAACATCCTGGGGTCCATAATAGGTAGGGTACCACTCCTCAGTGTCATCTGGAAAAATATATCCAGTCAGGAAAAGAGCAGAGTACATCTCTAACAGCAGTTCTAATTAATGATAAAAACTATGTAACAGTAAATAACTGTGGATAAACAAGATGCACAATAGATACAAGAGATATATATATAATAAGAAAATACTGGAAATAAATACAATAATGAACAATATGCCAATGAGACAATAATACTAATGACTAAGTGTGCGAGAACTAGCTTAACATGTGATCGGCTTGGGCAAGATGCAATACGGCCTGGCTAATCATACGTGTGGTGTATGATCAACACTATACAGTAATCTGTACTTTATTTAATAGGGATATTGATCATATATCTATACTAATACTCCCCACCCCCGACTAGTATAATAGATCAAACCACGGTATGTTATAGCATGAGATTCCCCAAGAAGATAGCTAGTCTTCCCGAGAATCGGTGTCTGTACATATACAAGATAACCAATGAAACAATACTTGCACCATATACACCATATACCAAGGAATAATATCTCATAACGAGATCCGGATATACCAATCCGTGTAACCATAGTGTCAAGAGAACATGAATATCTACACTAGATACAATGAACATAGAGAATATCATAAATGAGAAACTATCAGAGAATATACTCGCTTGAAGTCCAATAAATAGTCTCACAGATGTCTGACTTGGTACCTCAAAGACCTAGATATGAATACAACATCAATACAAGGTCCCGAAAAGAGAATAAGTTAAACTAGTCATCTTCAAGGTCATTAAGTCAATTCTACGTCAAAAGTCAACTATGGTCAACTCTAAGTCAACTATGGTCAACTATGGTCAAACCAAGGTCAACTATCCATTTCTAAGTTGTACAAGTCTAACACCAAAATCTTGGGTCAAAATACTAAAATCTAAGTCATAGGAACCACATCCTAAAATATTAGGATACTGTATCTCCGGATACGTGAATCCAAGGTAAACCTCACAATACATATATATCAACAATAATGTATAATAATATAGAATATTAATTACAAACAATTAGGAACCATGGTTTTGAACTAACTTGGTATCCCCACAAAGTCACAAACTCGATACCCCAAACCCCGTATCTTGAGTATCCCACTTACCTTGGTTTCCACAAGGTAATGCTCAAGATACCTTGATATAGTATTTACCCTCATATATAATATAATATATATATACTAATATTATACAATTAAGAAATATAACAATACTAGTATTATATCTCATAATTAATGCATATATATATAAATATAATATATAAACTACATACTAAAACTGCCTAACTGTCACTGAAAGCAGTGTTGAAAAATACTAATTTTTCAGTAAACAGACCTTCAGTGACAGTTCAAACTATCACTGAAACACCGTCGCTACTGTTGTTGTGTAATTGCACTGCTGCCACCCTTTTTGGTGACAGTTTTCAACTATCACCAAACCGACCGTCGCCGCTGCTGCATTATTAATGACAGGATCTGTCATTAATAGTTGCTATCCTCTACAGTGGCTGCTGCTGCTCACTGTTATTAATGACAGAATCTGTCATTAATAGCTGTTGTTGCTATAAAGAATAATAAATATATACATATATATATAATCTATATATATATCAATATATATATAAATCAAAATAAATAATTATGTATATCTATATATATAATCCCAATACATATCTAATATATATATCTATATAATTAAATACCAAATTGCTATAATACACATCCTATGTACTAATGTACATAATACAACATGGTTAAAAGTACACATACATAAATATGTTTAATAAAAATATATCCATTCATATATATAAATAATCATATAATAATTATAAATAGTATAATACTTAATTAAACACGTATATATATTTTATGAAACATTTTCATATATTTTATATTACTAACATAATTTGTAACATATAAAAATGCATGTAAAAGAAAGCTACATATATATTTATACATTATATTAGTACACATATAATACATAGATCTATGCTACAATAAATACTATAATAAATACACTATAATAAATATATAACATCTATATATATTTACTAATTTATAATTCAAGAATTAAAACACAATAATTAGATCTACACATAAACACCCCACAAATGGAGAGTATCACACCGTATCCCACTAGATCTAGGATACGCATGCGACACGAGTCCAACACACAACCAATTGTACCCCGAAGGACACAAGCAAGTCACATATATTATTTATGAATAAAACAAAGTGTCAAATATAGATCTATGTGTCCGTATCAAAATACGACATGTACAAAATCTCATGTCGGAGGGAAAACCCAAAAAATAATACGTATCACCAAATTGTTGGGATACGACCTACACGTACCCAATTATGGACACGACACTAGCCCCAAACACATAAACACATGTCCAATTGATCTATAGGATCAATTGACACACACAACAAAATATCAATTCGAATGTCCCCAAAATTGGCATAAAAAGTACCATAACTTTTTCTATGGGTCTCCTATGAACACAAAACCAAGTCCTATGGGTAGTACATACATATGGGTTAATTTTCCATGATTAAATCTCAGATTTAGAAGCTATTTTAAGGGAAAAAATTGAATTATACCTATTGGGAGATGGATTCCCAATGAAATCTCCAATTGAGATAAAATTGCCTCCAAATTGTAGATCATTGCTCCTCTTTGTAGATCCTTGCTTCCTCATTCTAGATCCTTGCTTCTCAACTCTCTAATGGTGATTTGGGAAGGAATTAGAATGAATTTGGTAGGGAAATGAAATGGGAATGAAGGAAATTTGGTAGTGGGAAATTCTAGATCTATATTTGGAATAAAAATGAGAGGAGAGAGAATTTCTCCCCCTCTTTTAATAGGCCGGCCCCTACCCCTTCCTCAAGTAATTATGAAATGTCCAATATACCCCTTGGGGCCTCTCATGAAGAAATAATTAAGGAAGGAAGCTTCTAGTCTAATGATTTAATTAATTTAATCCATCTCCTTAACAATGGGCTTTCTAAATGGGCCAAGTCTAACTAATTAATTCATGTTGGTCCATGGGTCCAAACTAAACTAGTTAGGTCCACTCATACAAGTCCAAATTAAATAAATAATATCTAACAATAATTAAATAATATAATAAATAATTATTTACCATGCACAATATTTAATTAAATAGGAAAAAGGCTAAAATATCCTTTCTTAGAAAATATGGTAGTGACACAAGGAATCCACTTAACATTAGTTTAGTTAGAAGTATTATATATTGTTGTTTTGTATACATATTATAATATTTTCATATCTAATAAATTACGTATCTTATGATACGGTATCTTGTTGGTTTCCTAGTATCCTAGTATAACTAGTATGTCCTAGTTACATAGTGTATGGACCCAATATCCTAGAGATGGACTCATACAACCTAGAAATAGCTAGTTTGACCAAGTTTGACTAGTTTGACCTAGAGTTGACCTTGTTTGACTATTTTGACTTAGAAATGGCTTTATGACCTAGAAGTTGACTAGTTTAACTTATTTTTTTTCAAAATCTTCTATTAATATAATATTCCATATTTAGGTCTTCGAGGCACCATACCGAACATCTTTGATACTATTCACCGAATTTTAGGCAAGTACATTCTCTAATAGTTTCTTATTTATGATATTCTCTGTCTCTTGTATATATTGTAGATATCCTTGATTTCTTGACACGATGGTTACACGGATTGGTATATCCAGATCTTGTCATGAGATGTTATTCCTTGGTATTTATGGTGTATCTTGTGCAAGCCTTGTTTCCTTGTTCTTCTTGTACAAATACAGACATTGGTTCATGAGAAGAGTAGTGCCCTTTTTGTGGAATTCTGTGTTATAACGTACCATGGTTGGATCTACTATACCGGTCAGGGACGGAGAGTATGTAGTATAAATATGCGATCATATTCTTCTTGTGCATGTCTTGTTCCTTGAATAGTATTAATTATACACCGCACGTATGATTAACCAGGCCATAATCCTTGTGCAAGTTCTCAAGCCAATCACATGTTAAAGCTGGTACTCACTCACTTAGTAGTAGTATTTCTTATTTATTCCTATGATTATCATTCTTATATTTATTTTCAGTTTTTCTTTATTGCATATCTCTTGTACCTTTATATTGTATCTTGTATATTCACTCTATTTACTGTTACATAGTTTATATCATTTATTAGAACTGCTGTTTGAGATATACTTTGCTCATTTCCTGACTGGATATATTTTTCCTAGATGACACTGAGGAGTGGTACCCCACTCACTATGGGCCTCAGGATGTCGTAGGCTTAGAGCTAGAGATCTTGGTTCAGGAGGGTCTCATCCCAACTGATATAGATGACCCAGGACTTGTAGCTCAGTAGTTAGTTCTTTTATAATGGATTTGTCTCCAGCTCAGCTATAAGTATTTTTTTGACTCATTGAATATTATTTGTCTTGTGAGCTGTATTTGTGACTCTTTTGTTCTTTTATCATATTCGTGTGATTGTTCCATCTTATAGATCTGTATTCGAGTATTCATATTCATATTATATTGGTGGCATTATTATATCTTGTTTGTTAGATAGATAGTTTACCCAAACAATGTTCTACCGTCGATGCTGCGGCGTAGGCTGGGCGTTGTTCATGACTCGTGCCCCTATATCGGGTGCGGGTCATGACACATTTTTAGTGGTGGCCCATGCAGGTCTTCGAGATCTCAATTAGTGCGATTCATAGTGGTGCTCTTAATTAAGTGCTATTACGAGCCTATTTTAGGATATAAGATATAGGCTATAGGCTGAGATTACTCAATCACATCTAAAAAAAACTCTATTGATTCATTTCCACTATTCTTCCTTGATATTGATATTTAATCTTTAACTATCCTTCTTTGAATATATTACATCATGTGTCATATTGATTCTTTCCTTTTGTTTTGCCTCAAGATGCCGCCTAAGACTAGTTCACAGCTGAGAGGAGCATTTTCTGAGAGATCTGCGACTTCCCGAGGTCCTGCACCAGTCACCTCTCCTGTGATTGGCGTATCATCTGCGTTCGGGGGTCCATCTCCAACTCAGAGGACTGTTCTGGCTGTATCTGAGGGACTTCCCCCTCCACCATCCATGTCAACAAATGCGACTCCGGTGTTCACATTATTTTATGAGATAATGGAGCCTCAAAGGGCCCAGTCTTAGGCACACTAGATGTAGCGCCCTGTTCTCCCAGTGCGGGGAGTACGGCTAAGAAACACAAACGGTATCGTTCAATCGGGATAGATTGAATTAAGAACTCGTCCTCGTTATGGATTTGTTTCTTCGGAATCGATTCCCATATTTAGTGGACCGTGCCCCCGGGATCGACTTAGCAGCAGAGTCAGGAGGGACCTCTTCGCTGCTATCTTTTATTGCCTCGGTTTTCGATGTCGCTTGTTGCTTTCGTGCTTTAAGTTAGTTTTAGAATTTGCTTGTTTTCCTTGAACGATTTCAATGGTCTTCATTATTTTCGTTCATTGACTTGCACTTCTATTCCGAGATTGGAAAGAGAGGAAGAAGTATTAATCGAGCTGTTCGTATGCAGGTGAACGAGCAGTAGGCGGCTTACGAGCGGAGTCATGAAGCGCCTCTTTCCTTCTCCCTTCCAATAATCCAAGTGAGTGGCTACCATCCCGATTAGCTAGCCCTGCTTCCAAGCTTCACATCTAAAACGACTTACATTCTTGTTGCCCCGATCAAATGATACCAAGTAATAATAAAAGAAACCAAGATAAAAGAGAATAGGCTTGGATTATATATTGCTTGTCATTCAACTTGGGAACGGTTACTCATATGCTTGCTTGTTCGTTTAGGAATATTCTATACATACTTTAAGTTTATTTAGAATGCATCTTCTTCCATAAATTGTGCTATGTATGGAATACACGTGTTATGAAATAAACTATCAGGAAGACTATGCAAACGAATCATGCAATGTTGCTTATCTCATGTTCATGTGCCTCAACTGCATCAACGTTAACGTGCCACGAACGATTGATCACGGACAACTTGTGCACAAGGTCAACGGGTTCCTGCGGACGGTTGCTGGGGCACTGGCACCGATCCGGTCCTGGCGGAACTTTACGATAGTCTCACGTACGAAAGGGATGGCGTGTAGCGCCTCACGTGCTTCGTTGCACACCATTCTCGTTCAAAGACTAAACGGTCCATTATGGCTTCTAGCCAGTGATCCCAACGTGTATATTTAAACCTGTTGCAAACTAACTTGTGTCTTCGTGGCAGGGAAGGCAAGGTAAGTATTGTGCAGGTCAGTCAGACGGACAGGTAAAATCTACCGAACGGTGGCACATTTATTTCAGTAAATTCTATATGTTGCTTACTTGTAAATGAACTAAGGCAAGATAAAAACCCATAAATATGCATGCTTCATTAAAACAACGTGTTGATTGGTATAGTTCAGTTAGCTTGCCTTCACCAGTATGTTTTGACATGCTGACCCTCGTTGAAACAAGTTCTCCGCACCAAGGCGAACCGAGCGAGGAGCCGAAGTCGTCTTCCCGATCCAGTCCAGCTGTTGGCGCATCTTTACCGCGCTCCTTGAAATATTTTGAAGTCAGGAGCCTGCAACTCTTCATACACAAATGCAGCTCCGTGGCAAAGCTATCCTCCAGCCTGGAGGTCTATATCTTTTGAAGTTTAGTAAAGGGATATAATGTACAGGACTGCTATCTTATTTTGTGTCAACACTTTTGTAAGTCGTTCGACATATTAGCTGACTCGTTTAGGAGTTTGTAATAGATGTTCATTATCAATAAAGAGAATTTTTCCATGTTTTAAATCTGTGTTTCAATTTATCTGCGTACTCTGAATATGTGCTTGCTATGCAAATCATTAAAGCCTTGTGCGGGCGCAACCCCAGGCCCGCACGGCGGTCACGATTCGGGGGACGCCTCAAACGATTCTACGGAATTGGGTCATGACATAATGGTATCAAAGCACAGATTCAAGTTCCTTAGACTTCGTACTGGAAAAGTTCCTTTAACGATCAAATTCCTATGCGAACTCTTAAACTCGCTAGGCCAAAATGAGATACGTTCATGCAATAAGTCCATAATACATTATGATTCTAATGTAATTTACCTTCTTTTGAAGGAATGGTACCAGCGTAATCTGCAGCACAAGCACTGAACGAAACACAAGAAAGCAGTTCGGGTACTTCGGGAAGCTCTCGGAGCCAGCGTGGCATATCTTAAGTCGACCCGCTAGAGCGGGTGATGTAAATGTTAGAATCGTAACGACAAAGAGATGATGCTCGCCAAGCCAAGTTCGAAAGCAATTTAGAGACCCGATTCTCAGTCCAACAGAAGCAGGTAGATACCCTGCAACAAATCATTCAGACTTTGGCTGCCAACCATTCTGCCGTGACAACAACGACTCCGGTGGAACAGCCCGTGCTTGAAGTGGAGACACCTCAAATCCCAAGGCCGAGGGATGTGACTGCCTTCAACATGGGCCATTTCAAGAAAGTCTGCAACACCCCATTCAATGGGACTGAGGACCCAGTGGTAGCTCTAGATTGGCTAGCCGAGCTTGAAGATCACTTCGCTCTGTTAGAGGTCCCCGAAGAGAAGCGCGTCGCCTGCGCGCAACTTCAGCTCGGCCTCAACACGCACGATTGGTGGAACGTGCATCGACGATCTCTCCAATTTGATCACGGAGAGGAGGCAATCTCATGGACGACCTTTCGTGCCACATTTGAAGAGGAGTTTATACCCCCTCCAATACAACATCAAATGGAAAATGATTTCGTGCAGCTACGGTAGGGTAGTATGTCAGTTAAGCAGTACTCCGCCGAATTCAACCGACTCTCCAAATTTGCTAGGGCCTGTTTACCTGATGCAGCGAGTCGAGCTAGAAGGTTTGAAGGTAGTTTGCGCCCTGCCATCCATGCACACGTGGTTAATAATTAGTATGGAACAATGCGTGAAGTCATGAATCACGCCCTATCATTTGAACCGCAGTATCCTCACGTTTCTACCGGCGCTGTGCATACCTACAATCACAAACGCCAAGGCGACGATAGAGGAAACACCGCTGCAAAGCGCCCTAACCACGGCAGTCCACAACGAGCAAACCCAGGGCCTTCGTGCAATTTCTGTAAGAAATAAGGGCACACGGCCGATAAGTGCCGTAAGAAACTCGGGCAATATCTCATTTGCGCTGACTCAACCCACCGAATTCGTGATTGCCCAAACTATTCTGTTCATCATCCTTAACGGTAAGCATTATTCTTAAGTTTTAGGACGAAACTTCTAATTGGTTGGGTAGGATCTAGCGCCCCGTTCCCCCAGTGCGGGGAGCGCGGCTAAGAAACACAAACAGTATCGTTCGATCGGGATAGATTGAATTAAGAACTCATCCTCATTATGGATCTATTTCTTCGGAATCGATTCCCATATTCAGTGGACCGTGCCCCCGGGATTGACTTAGCGGCAGAGTCAAGAGGGACCTCTCCGCTGCTATCTTTTATTGCCTCGGTTTTCGATATCGCTTGTTGCTTTCGTGCTTTGAGTTGGTTTTGGGATTTGCTTGTTTTTCTTGAACGGTTTCGATGGTCTTCATTATTTTTGTTCATTGACTTGCACTTCTATTCCGAGATTGGAAAGAGAGGAAGAAGTATTAATCGAGCTGTTCATGTGAAGGTGAACGAGCAGTAGGCGGCTTACGAGCGGAGTCGTGAAGTGCCTCTTTCCTTCTCCCTTCCAATAATCTAAGTGAGTGGCTACCATCCCGATTAGCTAGCCCTGCTTCCAAGCTTCACATCTAAAATGACTTGCATTCTTGTTGCCCCGATCAAACGATACCAAGTAATAATAAAAGAAACCAAGATAAAAAAGAATAGGCTTGGATTATATATTGCTTGTCATTCAACTCGGGAACGGTTACTCATATGCTTGCTTGTTCGTTTGGGAATGTTCTATACATACTTCAAGTTTATTTAGAATGCATCTTCTTCCATAAATTGTGCTAAGTATGGAATACACGTGTTATGAAATAAACTATCAGGAAGACTATGCAAACGAATTATGCAATGTTGCTTATCTCATGTTCATGTGCCTCAACTGCATCAACGTTAACGTGCCACGAACGATTGATCACGGACAACTTGTGCACAAGGTCAACGGGTTCCTGCGGACGGTTATTGGGGCACTGGCACCGATCCGGTCTGGGCAGAACTTTACGATAGTCTCACATGCGAACGGGATGACGTGTAGCACCTCACGTGCTTCGTTGCACACCATCCTCGTTCAAAGACTAAACGGTCCATTATGGCTTCTAGCCAGTGATCCCAACGTGTATATTTAAACCTGTTGCAAACTAACTTGTGTCTTCGTGGCAGGGAAGGCAAGGTAAGTATTGTGCAGGTCAGTCAGACGGACAGGTAAAATCTACCGAACGGTGGAACATTCATTTCAGTAAATTCTATATGCTGCTTACTTGTAAATAAACTAAGGCAAGATAGAAACCCACAAATATGCATGCTTCATTAAAATAACGTGTTGATTGGTATAGTTCGGTTAGCTCGCCTTCACCAGTATGTTTCGACATGCTGACCCTCGTTGAAACAGGTTCTCCGCACCAAGGTGAACCGTGCGAGGAGCCGAAGTCGTCTTCCCGATCCAGTCCAGCTGTTGGCGCATCTTCACCGCGCCCCTTGAAGCATTTTGAAGTCAGGAGCCTGCAACTCTTCATACACAAATGCAGCTCCATGGCAAAACTATCCTCCAGCCTGGAGGTCTATATCTTTTAAAGTTTAGTAAAGGGATATAATGTACAGGACTGCTATCTCATTTTGAGTCAACACTTTTGTAAGCCGTTCGGCATATTAGCTGACTCGTTCAGGAGTTTGTAATAGATGTTCATTATCAATAAAGAGAACTTTTCCATGTTTCAAATCTGTGTTTCAATTTATCTGCGTACTCTAAATATGTGCTTGCCATGCAAATCATTAAAGCCTTGTGCGGACGCAACCCCAGGCCCGCACGGCGGTCACGATTCGGTGGATGCCTCAAACGATTCTATGGAATCGGGTCGTGATACCAGAGGCAGATCGACGTGTTTTGACAGGGCATTGAGAGTGCTCATCAGCTTGCCCTTGCTGCAGTAGAGAGGATTTTCGTTCCAGCAGCAGGTTATTCCGCAGGTTGCCCAGCTCCGGTCGTATAATGTTCTGGACTTCAAAAAGCTGGAACCTCGGGTCTTCAAGGGGACTCAGGACATCATCTACGCTGATGATTGGCTCAAGGATATTGAGCATCTCTTGAGGGTGTCCCGTCTTGCTGAGGATATAAAGGTTGAGGCAGTAGAACTTCAGCTATTCGATATCGCCCGCACTTGGTTCAGGAATGAGCCACTTCTTGTTGATGTAGGGCAGTCTTAGGGGGTGTTCAAGGACCTCTTTAAGAGAAATTTTTTTGCTCGGGCAGACAGGTTAGACTTGGGGAGGCAGTTTGAGAGCCTTACTCAGGGGAGCATGTCCGTGGAGGAGTACGTCGCAGAGTTCGGTAGGTTGAGCTGATTTGGGGAGTATTTGGTGAGAGAGCCGGAGGTTCGAGCTATCCATTTCTAGGAGGGTCTGAACTGGAAAGTGAATATCCTTATTTCATCTTTCTATGATACCTATTAGGAGATACTTACGGAGGCACGCAAAGTTGAGCGAGAGTTGGGTTTGAAACCCAAGAGAGATCATGATTATTTTTTGGGGGGTTAATAGCAGCACAATGACTACTAAGAATCCTCATTTCAAGTCCAGGCTTTTTTAACAGCTACAGCAGCACCAGACTCTAGCTTAGGTGCCATTTTATTAGGCATCACAGTAGTAGAGACAGTAACAACAGGATTCCTACCACTATTGCAAGAAGCCCTACCACATCTAGAAGGTTTGTATGAACAGGTTAGGAGATTATTTGTATTATGGTATCGAGTGGCATCAGCTAAGAGAATGTCCTTTCAACCCTCATCGTGCAGTTCAGGGAGCAGCTCCAACTCTGAGGACACAAGCGAGGCACCTGCAGTACAGCCGAGGGGATCGTCTCTTTCGACCCAACAACAACGTTATGCCCAGCATCAGCATCAGGGAGGTGCACACCAGGGATGAGCATTTGCTATGACGTTCGAGGAGGTCGAGCCTATCGAAGATGTCATCACAGGTTCTGTTCTTCTTTATTTCATTCTGGCTTTAGCTTTATTTGATAGTAGTGCTTTCTATAGTTTTGTATCTGTTTCTTTTGCTCTAAAGCATCATTTGGTAGCTGAGTCTTTGCTTAGAAATTACAAGATCATCACCGGGGGAGGCATTATCCTGGTTAGTGATATTTGCAAGTATCGAAGAGTTACTCTGGGAGGCCAGGAGCTGAGTGCGTGTCTACTTGTAATGCCACTTTCGAGCTACGATATTGTACTCGGGATGGATTGGTTGAGTAGGCACCATGCAAGTATACATTATAGAGGAGGTAGAGTTTTGTTTATCCTGCGAAGAGAGCCAAAGTTTGAGTTTGCTAGAGGATCTACAGAGCAGAGAGAAGGCATTATATGTGGAGCTATGGTGGAAGACAAGGAGTTGTCGCATCCATTGATAACAAAGTTTTTGATGTGTTTCCTGAGGAATTGCCAAGATTGCCGCCAGTGGAGATATTGAATTCTCTATAAACTTGGTGCCAGGTGCAGAACCAATTTTACGGCATATCTATAGAGTGAACAACAACGAGCTGGCCGAACTGAAGAAGCAAGTGGATGAGTTACAGGATAAGGGGTTTATCAGATCCAGTTCTTTACCGTAGGGATCCCCGGTATTGTTTGTACCAAAAAAGGATGGATCAGTGCGTATGTGCATCGATTATAGGGCATTGAATAAAATCACTATCAAGAATAAATACTCTTTGCCACAGATTGATGATCTGTTTGATCAGTTAAGTGGCGCCAAGATATTTTCCAAGATAGACTTTAGATCAGGCTACTACCAGGTGAAAGTGAAGTTGGAGGATATTTCGAAGATTGCTTTTAGGACTCGACATGGCCAACTATAAATTTATGGTGATGTCGTTTGGGTTGACTAATGCCCCGACGATATTTATGAATTTGATGAATAAGGTGTTCCACCAGTACCTTGACAAGTTTATAGTGGTGTTCATCGATGACATACTCATATACTCAAAGATACCGGAGCAGCACGAAGAAAATTTGCGGATTGTGTTGGATGTGTTGAGGAAGAAGAAGCTATATGGGAAGCTGTCAAAGTATGAATTCTTCCTGGGCAAGCAGGAGTTCTTAGGACATGTTGTGACTGGTGATAGAATTTCAGTGGATCCGAAGAAGATCACAGTAGTAGAGTCTTGGAAGACCCTGAATTCAGTGGTAGAGATCAGAAGTTTCTTGGGTTAAGCAGGCTACTACATGAAGTTTGTACAAGATTTTTCGAAGATTGTTGAGCCGATCACTAGACTCACCAGGAAGGATGCAGAGTTTGATTAGACAGAGGAGTGTCGGGTTGATTTTGAGGATTTGAAGAAGAGGTTAACGTCTGCTCCTATTTTGACGTTGCCATCAGGGTCTGGAGGTTTCACTATTTATAGTGATGCATCGGGGAAAGGTCTGGGTTGTGTTCTTCAGAAAAATAGAAAAGTGATTGTCTATGCATCCAGACAATTGCATCTCCACGAGAAGAACTATCATACCCATAATTTAGAGTTGGCAGTAGTCATCTTTGCCCTGAAGTTGTCAAAACACTATTTGTACGAAGAGCGTATGGAGATCTTCACAGACCACAAGAGCTTAAAGTACGTTTTAACTCAGAAGGAGTTGAACATAAGACAGCATTGATTGTCACGACCCGTACCCGAAATTGGGGCACGAGTACGCGGGTACGTCCAGCCTACGCCGCAGCATCGGCGGTAGAACGCTGTCAAGGTCTTGATACTATCTAGCCAATCTCACACAAGCATCCAATCTCCATAAGGAGGCACGGATGACACAAATAAAATGAACACATACTCAATCACAGGATTATAGTACGATAAGATAGCGAACAAAAATTAAATACAACACAAGTCTAAAGTAATAATCAAACTCAACAATATCCAAGTCTCATCAAAAAATGTCGGAGACAAATCCGGTACCAATTAGTCTACTTAAAGAACTAACAAAAAATAGTAATTCCGGCTAGACCTCCCAAAATCACAACTAAACTATCAAGCCCAAGTTGCAGCTACTCACCATATGGTCCATAAAGTGTCGGACAGCGGTCCTCTAAGGCATAGTCTGGAAAAATGTTTCCAGTCAGGAAGGAGCAAAGTACAATCTCAAATAACAGTTCCATTAAATTGATAAGGACTATAAAGCAATAAACATGTGATGCTAGCTACTGAGAAGACAGTAAAATAAATGCAATGGCAATTAAAAAGAGACAGGCAATGTAAAGAGACAGGCAATAGGCAATATGATACAGTCAGTGCATGTATGAAAGTAAAAAGAACAAGGAACAGTATCATATACGGGTGATGTAGTATATGATTTAAATAGAGAACTGTAATCTATTCTAAGTGTTTGAAATAGTAGTTTCAAAATGTGATCGGCTTGGGAACATATACGATAGCTATAGGGCCTGGCTAACCATGAGTGAAGAGCATGATTAACACTTACATTGTTCTATACTGTATAAAGGGTATGATCACATTTCTTACTTACTACTTCCCCGCCCCCAACTAGTAATGTGGATCCAACCATGACACGTCACGATACACGAGCAAGTCCAATCTATCATGTACGATGTCTAATATACATGTCGTGTACAATGTCAATACGATAATCAATGTAACATCTCATGACTGCAGATCCAAGCTATACTAGTCCGTGTAGCACAGTGTCAAGAATTCAGATGTAATATTTCATGATTATTGAACTTATAGAAATTATCAAGGAATTGGAAATTATCAGAGAATGTACTTGCCTTGGGTCCTTAGCTGGTAATTACTGGTGTCTTGTTCCAGAGTATCCCCTGGGTGAACCAACAGTCCTAAAGACATATAATAACAATACAATATTTGCATCAGAAGCTATACTAACACACAACAAAACTAACTCAGGGGCTATGCCAGGTATGTTACTGGTCAACTAGGGTCATCTAGCAGACAGACATCTAAAACACATTATATATTTTTAACCAACATTAATACCTACCATATATATATCCTTTAATTTCATGTATAATATATATATTAGTTAAACAATGTATGTTTGCCATATTTATCAATTTAAATATACTAGGTGTATATACAATAAATATATACATATATCAATTTTATATATTGAAAAATATATTAAGTATACCAATAATACATATAGTAGAACACGTATTTATATATACCAATCATATATATATATATATATTGAAAATATATTAAATGTAGGTACAAAATATATTTATATATATATATATATATATATATATATATATATATATATATATATATATATATATATACATTTATACTAGTTATATATATTTGAAAATATATTGAGTATATATATACAAAATATATATACATATACCAAACATTATATGTTTTTATACTAAAATACATACATATATATATTAAATGAAATACACATACTATACACCAAAATACGTTTATACACATATATATATACTAATAAAACATTTTCATATATCATATATATATATATATATATATATATATACATTAATACATACATATACTAAAGTATATATATATACTATGCTTATACATGTTTAACATTTTATTTATAAATAATATACATGTACATATATTAAAAATATACATTACTAATGTATTTATATACTATACATATTCACATATTTAAAGCATTAATTAAATAATACTATTTATATACATATATGTATATACGTGTGTATATAAATATATACATATATATATATATATATATATATATATAACCAAAGAAGGAAGAGGGAGAGTGGGAGAATTGCTTACTGGGGGGTTGGCCGGAGTCTCGCCGGAGGGGGAATTGTGGGCCGGGGTCGACTGATGGTGGTGGTGGTGTTAGATGATGGAGGTGGTGGTGATTGGAAGCAGCGGGGGCCGGAGCACACAGCAGGGGAGGGAAGTCGGCTGCTGGGTTGGCCGCTCGCCGGAGCAGGGAGCAAGGGGGTTGGCCGCCGGAGTTGACAGCGGATGGAGAGGTAGAGGAGCAGTGGAGCGCCGGCGCCGGAGTACAGAGGAAGCCGGGTTGGGTTGTCGAGCAGCAGGGGGGCCGGAGCACTGGCTGACCGGAGGGAGAAGAGCAGTCGGCTAAGGGAGGAGGAGCAGTCGGCTAAGGGAGGAGGAGCAGTCGGCTCCGTCGGCTGAGGGTGGTGGTTCTGTGAGGCAGAGCGGGGAGTCGCTGGCCTGACGGGGGACTCGAGCGCGGGGATGAACGGGAACTGTAGGGGTTCGCCTGGCGGAGACAGGTCGCCGGTCGAGGGAGCTGGGTTCGGCCGGAGCACACAGGGGGTAGGGGTGAACAGTATTCCCCCCTTCCTTCTCTTTGAATTTTTTTAAAAATTAATGAAGAGAGGAAGAAGAAGAAGAAAAGAAGGAGAAGAAAAGAAGAAGAAAGGAAGAAGAAGAAGAAGAATTTGCTCATACGTTGGAGAGAGGAATGTGGGGGTTTGTGAGGAGGTGGGAAAACCTAGGTTTTTGGGGATTAGGGTTTGATGGGACATGACATTAAATAGGAAGAGAGAGAGTGTGAAATCAAGGGTCAGGATTGGCCCATTAAATGTGTGGTCCAGATTGGTCATGGAGAAAAATAATTCATGTAGGAATGAGGATGAGGTTTAGTTAAAATATTAGGGCTCCCTCATTGGTTTATAAATGGATGAGGTGTTGACAAAAATACAAATTTGCAAATTACCCCCCTTAAATTTGGGTATTTGCACAGATACATGAAATAACAAAAATTTGGCGGGCGATTCGGTATCTGGTGTTTTGTAGGGTCAGGGGGCGCTGCATGTTTGGTACGGGCTCAAATAGCAGGCCACTGGAATTAAATTGGGATTTTCAGAATCGGTTAAAATAGTATCCTCAATTTAATTAGAAATAAATGCAAGTTGTGTTCTAAAATTAATTAGGAGTACATGGGGCCAAAATCAGGTCAGGTCATCAATACTAATAATGAAGAAGACTCAGAACAGAATATTTCCCTAATTTGGACCGCACGAAAAATAGGTCAAGATTGTCTCCAATTTTGATTGGAACGCACAACGATACAAAAATAGGAATTTATTAAATAACGTCCGCGACAATTTTTGTGCGGCTAGAAATAATGCACAGAGAGCATAATTATGAGTTGCAAAAATAGCAAAATGGAAGGCGGGCATGTCTAGGGCAAGATTGTGAAATTTGTTGGAAGGCAAAAGTCAGTGTAGCGCTCCAAATATCGAAGCAAAGGCAAGGCGCAATAATTAATTAAAATACGGTAATTAATTACAATCTCCAATAAATAAATTCTAGATAAAATAATTAAATACAGAATTCTATAATTTCGACAGGTGTTCATCTACTGGGCTTCTAGGTCAAGTCTGCTAGCTCAAATAAATGAACACTGTATATAATTATATATTAATTACACATCACATAATTATTTAAATTAAATATACTGTCATACAATTACTTAATTGTAATTACCATAATATTAAATATTATTAATAGTCGAAAATATCCCTGTTTTCGGAACATGGTAATGACAAGTCTACCCTCCTTAAAAGAATTTTGTCCTCGAAATTTAAATTCTCATAGTAGTGTTTATTCATACACATTATCATTTCCCTCAAAGTTTAAATTCATCAACCACGAAATCAGGTAATAATCCACAATGTCTTTTCACAATTTTCAAAAATTCTGAAATTATTGCATTCTTGAAAAATCCTCGAAATAAAAATCAAAGTCCATTTTTATCAAAATTTCCCCAAAATTTTTAGTTAATAATTCAAAACTCGGAATTTAATATCCACTCCTCTAATTTGATTTTTATCAATGCACAAATATAAAAATGTAATCTCGTCCCACAAAGTTTGAATTTAAACATTTATCCATCAAAATTTTATTTTCTCAATTTTTTCTTCCTCAAAATACTCAACAATACGATACTTAAAGATTCTCTAATTGCAACATCCCATATAAAATTCTAAAATTCATAACTTGCAATCAAATAAATATATTGATAAATCTCCTAAAATTTCCAAATTTAATAACCAATTTAAGCATGTCATAATCTTCCTGGAATTAATAAACCACCAATTATGTAATGTTAATTTCTTAACCCTCTATTTAATCAATAGTTATCCTCGAATTTAATCATCTTACCTCTCTTGTCAAGTCATAACTCCTTCATGAATCTTCGCCATGGTTAAACCCCAATAATCATGGTCTAAGAAAAATCTTTCCTACAATCATGCAACATGCAATCTAAAGGGGATACATACGGTCATGGTATCTATTGTCATGGTATTGCAGTCTCTGCATCATGGTGTACTACTAACTACATTATAATAAGAAAATCATGCATACAACTTGTACTAAGGAATCAATCAATCAATCAAGTAGAGAGGGACAGAAAAAAGGATAGAACAGAACATGCTAACACATTACCTGCAGTATTGGTCTCCTCGACCGTCATCGCAAATGCCCCGCCCTGCTGGGGTGGTTCCCTTCGCGGGTGCTGAGCATTATACGGTTCTACAGGTAGCCTAACTGGATCTCTATAATCTGAAATTGCGCGCTGGCCGGGAAGATAAGGGGCTAGAAGACAATCCCATACTCGATGTCCCGCAGCGCCGCAGTGCAAACAAAGTTCTAGCCTCGTTCTACAGCTCTCCCAAAGGTGACCTGGCTTTTTACAGAAATGACAAGTCTGCTGTGTCTCTCTCGGAGGCTATTGCTAATTCTGCTGAACACGGACTGGTGCCTGGTACTGCTGTTGATACTGATACGCCCATGGATGGTGCTGGATAGGAACTGGTGCTAGGTACTGCGGTGGATGCTGAAATGTCCATAGTTGTTGCTGAATATGAAATGGTACTTGGTACTGCTGTTGGTGCTGAATACGGGGATGCTTGGCTGGTCCTGTGCTACCATTCGTATCTCCAAAGGTATTGTGACTCCTCTTAGGCCTGAGATCCAGATCCTCTTCTACAATTTGGGCATCCATCAAGATAGCCTCAAAGGTAGCGGTACGACGACCAGAAGTGCGTGACCGAATCTCTCTAGTCAGTCCCTTTCAGAATTTTCGGGCTCGATCTCCTGGGTCCCGAATCATAGACGATGCAAAACGGCTCAATCTACAAAATTCTGCAGCGTAATCGTCGACCGACATGTTTCCTTGAACTAAGTCATGAAACTGACTTTCCAAGGTTCCCAATGCCACGTCGGGAAAGAACTTCTCCTTGAAGAGCTCTTTGAAGGTCTCCCAAGTAAGTCCTTGCGCAGTAATTCTTGGCTCCGTGCGATACCATGTGAGTGCGATATCGAACATCTGACTGCCAGCGGCTTCTATCTACAAGTTCTCCGGAATCTGGGTCAATCGCAGGCTCCTTTTTATATCCTCTAGCCAGTCGTCAGCGTAGAGTATCCCTTCGGTGCCTTTAAACCCTCGAGGCATCATTCTCTTGAAATCCACTATAGTGCCTGATCTCTGCTGCTAGCCAAGAAACTGCTGGTACTGTGCTACTCTCTCCAAAGCTTGGAGAGTCACCTGATGAGCATTCTCCATGCTCTCTCTCATCAGCTCAGTTTGTGCCTGGTGCACTTCTGCTTGCACCCTCTGAGCCTCAGCTTGAACTCGTTGAGCATCTGCCGTCACTCTCTGGGCATCTACCATGCCCTGGATCAAGGTAAACATCTGCGTCCCGTCAATGGGCAAACCTCCGGGAATCGAAGTCGGTGGAGGAGGAAGGTTGTACGTCACAGCTGCGGCAATCCTCTGAGCAGGTGGGGGAGGAGGATCCCCGAAAAGTGCAGACACTCCTACATGCACCGGAGATGTAGGAGGAACTACTGCTGTCTGTCCCTCAGGTGGAGAGGTGGCAGACCCCTCTAAATCTGATGTTCCCGCTCTCATAGACCGTGTCTGCGACGATATCCTGAAGACAGATCCCAAAGAATCAATTAAGGCAAAAATGTGATATCATCAATGAAGGATAGTATAGTTCTAAAGAGCAACATTCATGGTAAAAGATTGGAAATAAATATTCCTAGTTGTGATTGCACAGGTCAAAGATACATCCATGGTCTGATACTTCTATCCCTCTAAGTACCACAGTTCTACCAGAAACATACTCACTATTAGCTTCCTTACCTACTGCAATCGCTGATACTAGTTATCCTTATCACTCAAGTGCATATCAAATGCAACACACCATACTAAGTACTGCTCTCTCCAATACAATCCTAGATGGACACCAAAGTCAGTTGGTAGTGAGATCTCAATTATGCTCAAGCCAACATATCCTTACATATGCACCTCATCTATTATATACTAATATATCTCTCTCACTATAAGATTTTATCCTCCAAACAAAGTCCTCGAAACTAACTCCTCGAAAAATTTAAAGTATAATGCATATACCTTCCTCAAAGACAAATATTTAAATACTGAACGAAAATTTTATCACTTCCAAAAATCCTTACAGCTTTGTCTATGTTCATTGAATCGAATCTGAACTCCTCAAAATAAATTTTAATAACATAATATCTCAACTTCTCAAAATTCAAAAATGCAATTCGTTTTCAATCTTCAAATTATAATTTAAATCCATATCTAGTAGTCTAATAGCCCTAGTATTAATCTTCCTCGCTGTCCTCATCGACATGCGTCATCAGATAATACCATAAACCAGTCTGCAAATTTATCTTGATATGAAATCAAACCCTACCATGAAACCAAAACCCTAATTTATACCTGATCAACAATCAACAAGTGAGAATGGACGGAGCAAGGGAATGGTTTTAAATTGGAAATTATAACAAGATTCTCAGGGGTCATCCCAGGAATCTCTCAAGGAATTGTGATTGAGTATTCGCTCTCGTCCTAGTATCCTATGTCCTAGATCCTATCGCAGGCACGCAGTAGTGTAACAAGGATGCCATACTACTACGACATCGCACAACTTGCAGGTTCGAGACCTGCATGGGCCACCACTAAAAATGTGTCACGACCCGCACCCGGAATTGGGACACGAGTACGCGGGTAAGTCCAGCCTATGCCGCAGCATCGACGGTAGAACGCTGTCAAGGTCTTGATACTATCTAGCCAATCTCACACAAGCATCCAATCTCCATAAGGAGGCACGGATGACATAAATAAAATGAACACATACTCAATCACAGGATTACAGCACGATAAGATAGCGAACAAAAATTAAATACAACACAAGTCTAAAGTAATAATCAAACTCAACAATATCCAAGTCTCATCAAAAAATGCCGGAGACAAATCCGGTACCAATTAGTCTACTTAAAGAACTAACAAAAAATAGTAATTCCGGCTAGACCTCCCGAAATCAGAACTAAACTATGAAGCCCAAGTTGCAGCTACTCACCATATGGTCCATAAAGTGTCGGACAGCGGTCCTCTAAGGCATAGTCTGGAAAAATGTTTCCAGTCAGGAAGGAGCAAAGTATAATCTCAAATAACAGTTCTATTAAATTGATAAGGACTATAAAGCAATAAACATGTGATGCTAGCTACTGAGAAGACAGTAAAATAAATGCAATAGCAATTAAAAAGAGACAGGCAATGTAAAGAGACAGGCAATAGGCAATATGATACAGTCAGTACATGTATGAAAGTGAAAAGAACAAGGAACAGTATCATATAAGGGTGATGTAGTATATGATTTAAATAGAGAAATGTTATCTATTCTAAGTGTTTGAAATAGTAGTTTCAAAATATGATCGACTTGGGAACATGTACGATAGCTATAGGGTATGGCTAACCATGAGTGAAGAGCATGATTAACACTTACATTATTCTATACTGTATAAAGGGTATGATCACATTTCTTACTAACTACTTCCCCGCCCCCAACTAGTAATGTGGATCCAACTATGACACGTCACGATACACGAGCAAGTCCAATCTATCATGTACGATGTCTAATATACATGTCGTGTACAATGTCAATACGATAATCAATGTAACATCTCATGACTGCAGATCCAAGCTATACTAGTCCGTGTAGCACAGTGTCAAGGATTCAAATATAATATTTCATGATTATTGAACTTATAGAAATTATCAAGGAATTGGAAATTATCAGAGAATATACTTGCCTTGGGTCCTTAGCTGGTAATTACTGGTGTCCTGTTCCAGAGTATCCCCTGGGTGAACCAACAGTCCTAAAGACATATAATAACAATACAATATTTGCATCAGAAGCTATACTAACACACAACAAAACTAACTCAGGGGCTATGCCAGGTATGTTACTGGTCAACTAGGGTCATCTAGCAGACAGACATCTAAAACACATTACATATTTTTAACCAACGTTAATACCTACCATATATATATATCCTTTAATTTCATGTATAATATATATATTAGTTAAACAATGTATGTTTGCCATATTTATCAATTTAAATATACTAGGTGTATATACAATAAATATATACATATATCAATTTTATATATTGAAAAATATATTAAGTATACCAATAATACATATAGTAGAACACGTATTTATATATACCAATCATATATATATATATATATTGAAAATATATTAAATATAGGTACAAAATATATATATATATATATATATATATATATATATATATATATATACATTTATACTAGTTATACATATTTGAAAATATATTGAGTATATATAAAAAAAATATATATACATATACCAAACATTATATATTTTTATACTAAAATACATACATATATATATTAAATGAAATACACATACTATACACCAAAATACATTTATACACATATATATATACTAATAAAACATTTTCATATATCATATATATATATATATATATATATACATTAATACATACATATACTAAAGTATATATATATACTATGCTTATACATGTTTAACATTTTATTTATAAATAATATACATGTACATATATTAAAAATATACATTACTAATGTATTTATATACTATACATATTCACATATTTAAAGCATTAATTAAATAATACTATTTATATACATATACGTATATACGTGTGTATATAAATATATACATACATACATATATATATATATATATATATATATATATATATATATATATATATATATATATATATATATATATATATATATATATAACCAAAGAAGGAAGAGGGAGAGTGGGAGAATTGCTTACTGGGGGGTTGGCCGGAGTCTCGCCGGAGAGGGAACTGTGGGCCGGGGTCGACTGATGGTGGTGGTGGTGTTAGATGATGGAGGTGGTGGTGATTGGAAGCAGCGGGGGCCGGAGCACACAGCAGGGGAGGGAAGTCGGCTGCTGGGTTGGCCGCTCGCCGGAGCAGGGAGCAGGGGGGTTGGCCGCCGGAGTTGATAGCAGATGGAGAGGTGGAGGAGCAGTGGAGCGCCGGCGCCGGAGTACAGAGGAAGCCGGGTTGGGTTGTCGAGCAGCAGGGGGGCCGGAGCACTGGCTGACCGGAGGGAGAAGAGCAGTCGGCTAAGGGAGGAGGAGCAGTCGGCTAAGGGAGGAGGAGCAGTCGGCTCCGTCGGCTGAGGGTGATGGTTCTGTGAGGCGGAGCGGGGAGTCGCTGGCCTGACGGGGGACTCGAGCGCGTGGATGAACGGGAACTGTAGGGGTTCGCCTGGCGGAGACAGGCCACCGGTCGAGGGAGCTGGGTTCGGCCGGAGCACACAGGGGGTAGGGGTGAACAGTATTCCCCCCTTCCTTCTCGTTGAATTTTTTTAAAAATTAATGAAGAGAGGAAGAAGAAGAAGAAAAGAAGGAGAAGAAAAGAAGAAGAAAGAAAGAAGAAGAAGAAGAATTTGCTCATACTTTGGAGAGAGGAATGTGGGAGTTTGTGAGGAGGTGGGAAAACCTAGGTTTTTGGGGATTAGAGTTTGATGGACATGACATTAAATAGGGAGAGAGAGAGTGTGAAATCAAGGGTCAGGATTGGCCCATTAAATGTGTGGTCCAGATTGGTCATGGAGAAAAATAATTCATGTAGGAATGAGGATGAGGTTTAGATAAAATATTAGGGCTCCCTCATTGGTTTATAAATGGATGAGGTGTTGACAAAAATGCAAATTTGCAAATTACCCCCCCTTAAATTTGGGTATTTACACAGACACATGAAATGACGAAAATTTGGTGGGCGATTCGGTATCTGGTGTTTTGTAGGGTCAGGGGGCGCTGCATGTTTGGTACGGTCTCAAATAGCAGGCCACTGGAATTAAATTGGGATTTTCAGAATCGGTTAAAATAGTATCCTTAATTTAATTAGAAATAAATGCAAGTTGTGTTCCAAAATTAATTAGGAGTACATGGGGCCAAAATCAGGTCAGGTCATCAATACCAATAATGAAGAAGACTCAGAACAGAATATTACCCTAATTTGGGCCGCACGAAAAATAGGTCAAGATTGTCTCCAATTTTGATTGGAACGCACAACGATACAAAAATAGGAATTTATTAAATAATGTCCGCGATGATTTTTGTACGGCTAGAAATAATGCACAGAGAGCATAATTATGAGTTGCAAAAATAGCAGAATGGAAGGCGGACATGTCTAGGGCAAGATTGTGAAATTTGTTGCAAGGCAAAAGTCAGTGTAGCGCTCCAAATGTCGAAGCAAAGGCAAGGCGCAATAATTAATTAAAATACGGTAATTAATTACAATCTCCAATAAATAAATTCTAGATAAAATAATTAAATACAAAATTCTATAATTCCGACAGGTGTTCATCTACTGGGCTTCTAGGTCAAGTCTGCTAGCTCAAATAAATGAACACTGTATATAATTATATATTTAATTACACATCACATAATTATTTAAATTAAATATACTGTCATGCAATTACTTAATTGTAATTACCATAATATTAAATATTATTAGAAGTCGAAAATATCCCTATTTTCGGAACGTGGTAGTGACATTGATGGCTGGAACTAATAAAGGATTTTTACATATCTTTGCAGTATCATCCTGGGAAAGCCAATGTAGTTGCCGATACCTTGAGCAGGTATCTGGTAGCTATGTTGTTGACACAGGATCACTATTTGTTAGAGGACTTGGAGAGCTTGGACATTGAGGTGATAGTTCCTGATTTTGCTATGCAAATATGGGGGTTGCAGATACACTCAGAGTTGATGGACATGATCAAGGCAGTCCAATATGAGTATGTATCTCTGAGGAGCATCCGAGCTCAGGTGAGAACAGGATTGGAGGATGATTTCACCATTGCTAAGGATAGTTCTTTGCGGTATTATGTTAGATTATGTGTGCCTAGTGGGGAGCTATATGAGGAGGTATTGCAGGAAGCGTATCGCTCTCAGTATTTCATGCATCCAGGTGCCAACAAGATGTATCAGGATATACGGGAGAGTGTGTGGTGGTATGGCATGAAGATGGAAGTAGCACAGTTTGTATCCAGATGCCTAGAGTGATATCAGGTAAAAGCCGAGAGGTAGAGTCCATGTAGTTTCCTTCATCTATTACCTATCCCAGAGTGGAAGTGGGAGCACATTGTCACGCCCTGATTTTACTAACTCGATAATCGCCCCCCTGGCATGATGTCGTGCACGCGTAAGGCGCGCATACACAATGCCTAGGCATAATAATATACTTTAGAACAAATGCAATAGAGTACGCAAATAAAATAACAGACATTTGAGGCATAGAAAAGTTTTCTTTATTTATAATAAACATCTGGTTACAGACTCTTAACCCAAAAGTAGTAACGATGCCGCACGGGCTTACAACTTGAACACAAAATGAGATAGTCGATCCATACATTACATCCTTTACTAGTATTTCAAAAGCACAAAATACCTTGGGTGCGAGTCAGCACCATCGCCTAGTGGCTTCCAAAAGTGAGAGCGAGCTCCTTTCTTGCTTATGTACTGGAACTCCCAAAAGTCACGACACGAATGCGCCTTGATTCAGGAAGGGTTGGAGAAAGCTTCAGCTCCTCGCCGCGTCGCCTCGGCTCGGGGAACCTGCTGTAACGAGGGTCAGTACTTCAAAGTGTACTGGTGAGGGCGAGCTAACCCAACTTACCAAAATTGATAATGAATTCATATGAGCATGCAACATTTTTATTATGTAATCTTTTTATCTTTTCTTAGTTCATGTCTTGTATATGATAGAATAAAATAACATAACCAAATGTGCCACCTCTCGATGATTTTACCTGTACCGTCTGAACCACCTGTACAAAACGTACCATGACCTTCCCTGCCACGAAGATATAGTTAGTCTGCACAGTTTAAATATACATAGCAATCACTTGGTCGGACTAGGGATGGGTCAGTTGCCATTCTAACTCGGGTAGCTAGCCCTTGGCGGATGCACAGACCCATCCAATGCTAGGACTACACTAGCAAATTATTCTACCCGGGTCGAAGCAGTCCCAGTGCCCCGACGACCATTCGTAGAACGATATCCCTTATATACAAGTTGTCCAAGACCATGCCTCCTCAACCAACTAAGTTATCAATTGAAACACATATTCAAGCAATATAAGTAAATAAACTTTATAGGACTAGGCCCCTCTCGACTCTGCCGTCGAGTCCTTCCTTGAGGCATGTGTCATGCCCCAGTCCCAAAATATATAGGACTAGGACACGTAAGCATGCCAATCGCATGGATATGGCAACTCCAATATATGGAAACCATAACCCATATGTACGCTGTAATATGAATATCAAATCCATAAGTGGTATAATATGTATCATAAGTCACAGGGTACAATCTAAATCTCACCCACAGAAAGTCAATATAAATAATCAATATCTATGAAACTAGTTCTCAATACAAAGTATCTAAGGATGATAGTTGGATGGAAACAAATCCACTACCAACTCGAATATAAGAGTAAATACGATGTAAGTACACCATAACAAACACATATAAGAATACCAGCTAACAATCTCTGGCTCGAAGAGAAGACATCCTTGAAACATATGTAACCATCCGAATCTGTGCTTCTGCGAATACTCAAGAACAGATACACTTGGAAAGGGACCAGGTCCTTAGAGGGACGTAACAAGATACATAGAAGCAAGCCAATTTGAATATAGTAAACATGCATAATGTTTGAAAATATATAAGTACACTGTACAAGACAATCTATATAAATGCAATAAGGACAACCTTTCGACGTATGGGCAAGGGTAGGCTACTCGATCTACCTCACAACTCACAAACCCGTCTAGAACATCAAAAATTGACATACCGCGGGGGTAGCGACCAGCGTGACTCCAGAAATTGACATACCGCAGGGGTAGAGACAAGGTCGACACACGCCCGTAGTGCGAGCTATATACTATGGTTTACTAGAGTGGTTAAAAGCCCATACTCCTAATGATTATCCTCTCATGATACTAGGTGTCAAGTGTGTGTCAACATATCTAATATATAATAATGAGTGAAAGAACTACACATGCAATGAATATAAAGAAATACAATAAATATACAAAAATATAATAAGCATGCAAAGTACTGTAAACAATTTGGCAAGGTATCTTGCCTGGTAAGAAAGCTGCAAAGTGTAACGTCCAGAAGTCTAACACACATGATCAGAAGCTATGGCCTCAAAAAAAATATCTTCGGATACTGAAATAGACATCACCAACGTTCCCAGAATAAGAAAAATAGCTAGAAAGCACTTCCCTTTCGTCCAAATTGGATACGGGGGCAAAACGGTAATTTTGGGTCAAAGTGGGGTCTACATGTGGCCCACTTTATACCGAAATTGTGTGCCAAGGGTAACAGTCTCTAAATGGGACAAATTATAGGTCAAACAAACTCTAAATGTTAGTACGAACCCAACGGTATGTCCAAATGTGGATTTCGATGAGTCGAACACAATTTTGCCCAAAAACTCAACCGTGGGGCCCGCCAATTGGCGACTTGGTCAACTATCTCAAAATTGCGTAAAAATTGGGTCACAGGCACATGCGCCCAAATTAGTTTTCACGAACTCTTACATGTCCTGGTACGCTGTTCTCACCTTTTGGTATACTTGGTACACGACAGGGCGGTCCCGTTTGGCGGGGCGTGCTCCGTTTCATAATTTTGGAAATCTGGAAAAAGTAGATTTTTGGGGTTTTCCAACGAATTTAATTCTCCATACTGCAGTTAATAATTTAATGTTAATTAACAAAAATTAAACTAGGTCAAGTGGTCTCCGCATACCAAAAAGAAAAATCAGATTCGGATCTCTGTGGTGGAAGATACAAAACCGGAAACATAGGTGGTCACCGTAATTTTCTGCGATTCCAAAAAGTAGTTTTTTTCGTCAACTTGGACGTTGTTTTCGCCTAAGGTTATGTGCTGTTCGAGGTCAACTATTATACAGATATGGAAGGAGGATAGGTGAGGATCATACCGGAGAAGACGGAATCGAGTTTGGTCGAGCGGTGTCGCGAGAAACGGATAATGAACATGGCTTCGCTGTTGATCAAAATGTTGTGCACGTGCGCTTGTGCTGGGGTGCGGACGTCGACGGGCGGCCATGCGGCGCTGAGCAGCAGTGGCGCAGGGCTTCGGTCGACGGGGAAAGGGAGGATTAGGGTTAGGGTTTGGTCGATGGCTGGGGTTATATATATATAGAAGAGAGAGAGAGAGAGATGTCGAGAGAGCTCGGGGGGGGGGTCGCGCGGAATAGCATAGCCTGCGGCTGCTGCTGCTTCTTCTTCATATATATAGCTAGCGGGTTACGGGTTAAGGCTTTGGGGTTAGGGTAGAGATAGGATCCAATAGTAATTAATGGTTTTTTTTCCTTTTTGATTTTTTTCCTATATATATATATATACACACACACATAGAAAAATCTAGAATTTGTATTATTGCTAACCATTAAGCTAGCAACTGTCCAAGGGTCTCCTACATAAAATAAATTAGGAAAAATTTATAATGGCTCCATAAATCCCCTAAGTGCATGAACACTTAAAATAAAATTAAATAAAATCTATTTCTTCTAATTAGCTCATAATTACTATAATTAAATTAATAATTAATAAAAAAGGGTAATTACGGTTTTTAGGATTTGGGATTTTATATTCTACCCAACTTATAAAAATTTCGTCCTCGAAATTAAAATTAAGCCGCCGTAGAAAGTCAAGGATGGTATAGAATAGAGATTTGCAGCTTTTTTGTCCATTCCTCCATCCTAACCTCCATGATTTTCCAATTGTCATGGGGACGTTCGGAGGGTTATAATTTGCATTATTTTTAAACACAAGGATAGGTTTAAATGAGGGGGCGATGTTGTGCGAACAAAATATAGCGCAAGGGAGCTTAATTATAAGTTGCACAGAGGTCAGAGTGGAAGATGGGCATGTCTAGGATAAGGGTATGAAATTTGTAGGAAGGCAGTGGCTAGTGTAGTGCTCCAATTATCGAAGCACGGTAAGGTGCGCTAAGTGACATAATTATTGCAAAATTAAATAAAAATATCGTGTTCTATCTCTAACTGGACTCAATCTAGCCTTAGTCTCACTATCTAAGCCAAGTAGGTCTAATTTTGGGAGAGGGTTTTACAATCTACCCAACTTAAAATTTTTCCATCTATCACCTAAGGCTATATATCTAGGAAAACTATTCCTCAATTATTTAATCATGTTATTCAATCCTCAAAGTTTTAACACCAAACATATCACCTATGATATGCCCTTAATCAATTATAAAAGAGAGTCACTAAGTCATGTGATTAGCCTTATGGGGTATATCTAGTACTATCAGTGTGTCAACTTATACCAAGCACGAGGTTTCGTCTTTCTGAAATAAGGGAAGACGGAGAGCAATAATAAAGAATTCAAGGTAAAGGTGATAGAATACAAGTACGAGGTTCAAAGAGATTAAAGAATTCGAAAAGAGAGTTGTCAGGGCAGTTGTGGATTAAAATCCTATTTTGGTAATTTTCTATTTACATGCTCGTATCAGTACAGTTATGTAACCGATACGGTATGTCAGACATGTCTAGGAGCAAGTATATTCGTCTACTACCATATATCTCAATCCACGTAAAGTAGTCATGCAAAGAGCGAACCAAGCGTACTAAGGTTAGCTAGACCTTAATACACCGATTCTGATTAGGCAATGTTATCATTGTGTGCACCCAATAATACATATATCATGAGCAAGCTCGATAAAAGAATAAGCTTGCAAAAACTAGGCTATAATAGCGGCATAAGTCAAGGTAGTACAAAAAATATAAGTACGCTAGATTATGATGAGAGAAGTTACAAAATAATTCAAGTTGTCGAAGAAGATAAGACTTTTACAATCTCTATAGTTGTCATACTAACTCCTTGTCTAGGTCGATAATCGACCAAATAGGGGTATGGGCTTCTAAGTTCTACAGTCTGATGAAATATTATCTTCTTATGCTAGCATACAGTTAATGTCATTCAGTTACACTTCAATAATAGGTCAAAAGACTATGTAATACTAGGTTGTGAGACATACTATCCAACTTATAATAATAAACTAATACTGTAATTGTCTTAAGGATACCGTAGAAACTTTTGTTAAGGTCTACGGGAAGGGGTCTTGGTACTCTTTAAGGTCCCCTATTGTATTATATAGGTATTGGTCATCTTAAGTCTTAGTCATAGTGCTTATAGAACAAGTGTCAATAGTAAGAATGGAAAAGTTATTAGCCTTCAAGGGAAAGAGATATAACTTGTATCGAGGTATGGTATAAGTTACGCGATTTAAAACTAAGGGATAATCATCATGTCACAATCTACAAGAATAACTTAAACCATTAAGTTCTAACTACTAAGCACAAAATTTAAAATTTAAGATTATAACTATAATCCTAGTAAACTATATATCCTAACATAAAATAAAATCACTCGATCTACAATCAGAAGTGTCAGGTGGCACAAGTTGAAAGATGAAGAAAAGAAGAACATAATTAGGCGTCGCACAATAGCGAGCGCTTAGAGTTCAGAGGAACAAGGCATAAAGATAGAAAGATTCTAGATAATGTCATGGTTTTCTAAGGGGAAGGTGGTAGCTAATCTCTGTGTTTGAGTTATGATTCAGGAAAATATTCTATTCATTCCTCTAGGTTCTCTAAGGTACTGTCTGCTTATACCAAGATAAGAATCTAATTTATAGTTCTATAATATTATTTCACTATAAAAGTTAGGTTTAGTCCTAATATTCAATTTTGGATTTCTATTGGTTCCTCAATACTAGGGTCAAATATTATGGTAAAACTTCCAACTAACTCTGGTAGTGTCTATACTACTCTCAAGTCCTCATAATACATCAAGGGGTAATGGTAAACCAATCTATAGATAAGGAATTCTAGGGTTCACTAGATATTCTAAACTTAATGGTGTGTCAGCACTCTACTTGTACTCTTAATAGGAAGGTTACCCTACTTATTATCTAACAAAAGGGACTTCTATATTCTAGGAGAGGCTATACTCAAGAAACTAATAGGGAAGCACACGAATCAAGCAGGATGCAAATTATTCAAATGGAATAGATTGGAAGGAGGATGAGTCATAGTCAATGTGGATGAGATCCTATACTCTAGTCCTAGGTACAGGCTTGTTCGGTACAGTAACGTAACCGAGATAATATGCTCTCGACCTGCATGGGCCACTACAAAAATATGTCACGTCCCAGTCCCAAAATACATAGGACTAGGACACGTAAGCATGCCTGCCGCATCGATATGGCAACTCCAATATATGAAAACCATAAACCATACATACGCTGTAATATGAATATCAAATCCATAAGTGGTATAATATGTATCACAAGTCACAAGGTACAATCTAAATCTCATCCACAAAAAATCAATATAAATAACCAATATCTATGAAACTAGATCTCAATACAAAGTATCTAAGGATGATAGTTGGATGAAAATAAATCCACTACCAACTCGAATATAAGAGTAAATACAATATAAGCACATAACAACAAACACCATATAAGAATACCAGCTAACTATCACTGGCTCGAAGAGAAGACATCCTCGAAACATATGTAATCACCCGAATTTGCGCTCCTACGAATACTCAAGAACAGATACACCTGGAAAGGGGCCAGGTCCTCAGAGGGACGTAATAAGATATATAGTGTCACGCCCCGGTCCCGCAGGGCCGTTCATCCTCGCACGGGCGTGATGTCGTGCAAGCCTAAAGTGCGCTTGCACAAGGTCAAAGCTTTGATACAAGGACAAGTAAGCTATTCAATACTGAAGCAGCGACACATAATATTGCAGAAAAGTAAAGAACACAATGGTATAAGAAAACAGGCTCTTTTATTGATAATCGAAAGTGTTACAAGTGGCGCATGGCCGAGGTTACAATTTGCTCAAGCACTCTATCTCTCGATTACAATGACACCGTTCCATACATTATGTCCCTCTATACAAAAGCAACTCAATGCAGGCACAAACTCGATGCGGCTCAAGGCATCGACTCCAGATTTCCGGTTCCTTGGGATGAGGCATGGCTATCGCTTTCTCGGACTATCAGGCACCTGAGAATAAGCAAACTGTTGGTAGGTCAGCACTTTATATAAGTACTGGTGAGATAAAATAACTGAACAGAAGCTACACCCCCTGAAACCCACACTAAGTAATCATGTGGCAAAACATTGCATTACTAGTGATCTTGCTACTTTTACCAAAGTTTATTTCATGCAGCTCAGATCTATAGTCAGATTACATCTTTTGAAAATATAACTTTGAAACAGTTTTGCATATTCAAACTATAAGCATACGAATCGGGATAGTGCTCTATCGTGCAGTGCGCAACATGTATTATGTAACATAAACTAACTCTTGGGACAAAGCTTATCTAGCAGACTGATCATATCAAAACAAGGCAAACATATGAAGTGGACTATCATTCATTCAAGAATATAAGGCAACACATCTATATGATTTCGGTCCCCGAGAAACTCAGAATCGGTAGCGATAATCCAGCTAACCAATGACTCACATTCTGATACTATTAGCAGCTGTGACCGAGGTTCAGCTATGCACTAATAGTCATTGTCTGACCGATGCAATGCATGAAGCACTAACGGATAATCTCTACGATGCAGACAAAATGAACAAGAAGGCTTATGCATAAACTCATATTTTTTACCCCATAGTCGAACGATTATCCCTGCAGTAGACACATAAGTTAGCCACAATATGCATATTATGAACAAACTTATGAATCAATCATTTGGTGTCATCAATCGAGAGGTATGCAAGAAGGTAAACCTAACATGCGCCCTATCTATATGACGGTCCATGAGAAACTCATTGATGGACAACAACACCCCCCTAGATCCTTTCAGAACGGAACATCAGGGTGCTCTCACAATCCCTTTTGGACCGACCGATTCCTAGTGCCCCAGGAATCGATTGAGAGACTATTACCTTGTGCACAAGTTGTCCGAGACCAATGCATGACAAGCAACATTCAAACAATAGGCATTCACATTCACATTCACAAGCATTTAATAATCTAATAGCCACACCCCCTAGAATCCGAAGGAACGGAACATCAGGGTGGACTATTAGACTCTTCACTTTTATTCTTTCAAGCAAACATATTCTTTCATATATCTAATAGCACCCCCCCTGGAATCCGAAGGAACGGAACATCAGGGCGCACTATTAGTCTATGCACTCATATATTTTCACTTAAAGCAGTTCAATATAGCAAACAGATAACCGAAACATATAAAGGCAAGCACGGTTGATTTTATTTCTAACATGCAATAACTATCTCTTTCTTAGCATATTCAACGGGACATACTCAAGCGATTCATTTACTTATCTTCTTATCATAGCAAAGGTTCATTAAGTAGCTGTGTCGGTGTTTTTAAGCATGCAACATTTCGTATACTCTTAGCATGGCAATGGTTCTATCTCATTTCTGACAAGCATTCCCATTTCTCTAGTTAGACAGCAGATTCGTTTCAAAGACAAGCTATGTGAGTTCTCTTATTAGCATGCTGAGTCGGTTCTATCATTCTTCTTAGGAAACAATCTTCTTAGCAAACAAGCATTCAAAAACTCAGATTCATTATTAAATCGTGCAAGAATCAAAGAATGCATTTCTGCCCACTCACATTGATCAATTGGTCGGGAACTCTCTGAGAAGACTTCCGTTCGAGCAAACAAGGCGATATTACTTGTACATAGTGCCTATGCGGAGCGGGGCACTACATACTTACCCACCAACAAAGAGTTTTGTCCTAAAAACTCAAGGAGAAACTCACGAAAACACAGAGCAGCGATAGTCCTCATCCCCTACCTTCCTTAATTAAAACTCAGCAATCCAGAAATCACAAATCATATCTCAAGCAATAAAAATAAATCCAGAAAACTTTTGCGTGCATCTTTGAGAAAATCTATGGACATATTGTATGGAACGTTCATTGCAACACAATCACAACTCAGAGTCAGAGGCAACGGAATGGGCAAAGAATCGAGTTTCTCTGATACCACTATGTCATGCCCCGGTCCCGTAGGGCCGTTCGTCCTCGCACGGGCGTGATGCTGTGCAAGCCTAAAGTGCGCTTGCACAAGGCTAAAGCTTTGATACAAGGGCAAGTAAGCTATTCAATACTGAAGCAGCGGCACATAATATTGCAGAAAAGTAAAGAACACAATGGTATATGAAAACAGGCTCTTTTATTGATAATCGAAAGTGTTACAAGCGGTGCATGGCCGAGGTTACAATTCGCTCAAGCACTCTATCTCTCGATTACAATGACACCGTTCTATACAAGATGTCCCTCTATACAAAAGCAACTCAAGGCAGGCACAAACTCGATGTGGCTAAAGGCATCGACTCCATATTTTTGGTTCCTTGGGATGAGGTACGGCTATCGCTTCCTCGGACGATCAGGCACCTGAGATCAAGCAAACTATTGGTGGGTCAGTACTTTATACAAGTACTGGTGAGATAAAATAACTGAACAGAAGCTACACCCCCTGAAACCCACACTAAGTAATCATATAGCAAAATATTGCATTACTAGTGATCTTGCTACTTTTACCTAAGTTCATTTCATGCAACTCAGAACTATAGTCAGATTACATCTTTTGAAAATATAACTTTGAAACAGTTTTGCATATTCAAACTATAAGCATACGAATCAGGAGAGTGCTCTATCGCGTAGTGCGCAGCATGTATTGTGCAACATAAACTAACTCTTGGGGCAAAGATTATCAAGCAGACTGGGCATATCGAAACCAGGCAAATATATAAAGTGGACTATCATTCGTTTAAGAATATAAGGCAACACATTTATATAATTTTCGTCTCCGAGAAACTCAGGATCGGTAGCGGTATTCCAGTTAACCAATGACTCACATTCTGATACTATTAGCAGCTGTGACCGAGGTTCAGCTCTGCACTAATAGTCATTGTCTGACCGATGCAATGCATGAAGCACTAACGGATAATCTCTACGATACAGACAAAATAAACAAGCAAGCTTATGCATAACTCATATTTTTTACCTCATAGCCGAACGGTTATCCCTGCATTAGACACACAAGTTAGCCACAATATGCATATTATGAACAAACTTAAGAATCAATCATTTGGTGTCATGAATCGATAGGTATGCAAGAAGGTAAACCTAGCATGCGCCCTATCTATATGACGGTCCATAAGAAACTCATTGATGGACAACACCCCCTAGATCCTTTCGGAATAGAACATCAGGGTGCTCTCACAATCCCTTCCAGACCGACCGATTCCCAGTGCCCCAGGAATCGATTGAGAGACTATTACCTTGTGCACAAGTTGTCCGAGACCAATGCATGACAAGCAACATTCAAACAATAGGCATTCACATTCACATTCACAAGCATTTAATAATGTAATAGCCATACCCCCCTAGAACCCGAAGGAACGGAATATCAGGGCGGACTATTAGACTCTTCACTTTCATTCTTTCAAGCAAACACATCCTTTCACATATCTAATAGCACACCCCCTGGAACCCGAAGGAACAGAACATCAGGGCGCACTATTAGTCTATGCACTCACACATTTTGACTTATAGTAGTTCGATATAGGAAACAGACAAGCAAAACATATAAAGGCAAGCATGGCTGGTTTCATTTCTAACATGCAATAACTATCTCTTTCTTAGCATATTCAATGGGACATACTCAAGTGATTCATTTACTTATCTTCTTAACATAACAAAGGTTCATTCGATAGTTGTGTCGGTATTTCTAAGCATGCAATATTTATTATACTCTTAGCATGGCAATGATTCTATCTCATTTCTGACAAGCATTCCCATTTCTCTAGTTAGACAGCAGATTCATTTTAAAGACAAGCTATGTGAGTTATCTTATTAGCATGCTGAGTCGGTTCTATCATTCTTCTTATGAAACAATCTTCTTAGCAAACAAGCATTCAAAAACTCAGATTCATTATTAAGTCGTGCAAGAATCAGAGAATGCATTTCTGCCCACTCACATTGATCAATCGGTCGGGAACTCTCCGAGAAGACTTTCGTTCGAGCAAACAAGGCGATATTACTTGTAGATAGTGCCTACGCGGAGCGGGGCACTACACATAGAAGCAAGCCAATTTGAATACAGTAAACATGCATAATGTTTGAAAATATATAAGTACGCTATACAAGACAATCTATATGAATGCAATGAGGACAACCTTTCGACGTATGGGCAAGGGTAGGCTACTCGATCTATCTCACAACTCACACACCCGTCTAGAACATCAGAAATCGACATACCGCGGGGGTAGCGACTAGCGTGACTCCAGAAATTGACATACCGCGGGGGTAGCGACCAGCTTGACACACGCCCGTAGTGCGAGCTATATACTACAGTTTACCAGAGTGGTTAAAAGCCCATACGCCTAATGATTGTCCTCTCATGATACTAGGTGTCAAGTGTGTGTCAACATATCTAATATATAATAATGACTGAAAGAACTACACATACAATAAATATACAGAAATACAATAAATATACAGAAATATAATAAGCATGCAAAGTACTGTAAATAATTTGGCAAGGTATCTTGCTTGGTAAGAAAGCTACAAAGTGCAACGTCCAGAAGCCCAACACACAGGATCAGAAGCTATGGCCTCAGAACAAATGTCTCTGGATGCTAAAATAGACATCACCATTGTTCCCAGAATAAGCAAAATAGCTAGAAAGCACTTCCCTTTCGTCCAATTTGGACACAGGGGCAAAACGATAATTTTGGGTCAAAGTAGGGTCCACGTGTGGCCCTCTTTGCACCAAAATTGTGTGCCAAGGGTAACAATCTCTAAATGGGAAAAATTATAGGTCAAACAAACTCTAAATGTCAGTACAAAACCAACGGTATGTCCAAATATGAATTCCGATGAGCCGATCACAATTTTACCCAAAAAATCAACCGTGGGGCCCGGCAATTGGCGACTTGGTAAACTGTCTCAGAATTGTGTAAAAATTGGGTCACAGGACCAGCGCATTATCACGAGTCCAGTGGCACAATGTAACCTCCGACTTCCAGTTTCAGAAAAATTTAGATTTTTAATTTATTTTAAATACCAAGTTTTAAAAATATTTTCTCCCTGAAATTTGTAGTATTAGATTTTTGAGCAATGTTTGATTTTAGAAGGTAATTTAAAATCTTGTATGAAAATTATTTTTCTAAATGTCAATTTATTATAAAATAAATAGATAAATAATGATGTAAATATAATACTATAGCTTCGAATATTTTTGGCTTGAAATCATAAAATTATTTGTTTAATAAAAATTATTGAAGGACTAGTTGTTCATAATAAATTTTTATATCCATTTTTGGAATAGTAAATAAATGAATTTCATATTTTCTAGCGTTTTCAAATATGGGTTTGTTTAGTAGCTAATTTAATCAGTTAGCCTTGGAAGCCCTTAAAAATATTTTTCTTAAATTATAATATTTTCTATTAATTTTATAAGGTTACCGTCCTCCAATTTCACCCTCATTCCCACATGAATTTATTCATGTATGATCTTGGGCCATTTGTTATTTTGGCCAACCCTCACCCTTTATCCCACACCCTCTCTCCCTATTTAAGTCCCTCATCACAACTCCCTAGAAACCCTAGCTAGCCCTCACAAATTCCCACAAAGCCAAAGCCACCACCATTTTTGTGTGCTAGTGTCCGTGTGTCCAGCATCACCGTGTCAGCCGTGATGGCCTCGGGTCCGACCCCGGGTGTCCCACCGTATCCATTCATTTCCTGTGTCCAGATTTACAATATTACAACCAGATTTTCGTGTCCGACACACCCGGACACCACCCCCACACCACAGTACATTCAAATCCCTGTGTCCAATACCCGGACACGTCCACAGTACAGCGAACCCCCCGTGTCCAGCCCCGGACACGACCCCGACACCCCCACAGACACCCAAACCCTAAACCTACCCTAGATCTGATCTGCCGCCGGTGACTGAGATCTTCTCCTTGGCGTCGAGCACCTGTGGCCGATGAGACGAGCAGATCCGCCGCCGCCCTTGAGTTCCGCCGCCGCCGGCGACTGGGACTTCCTTCTTGAGCCGGGCACCCGCCGCTGAGTCGAGTTTCCGCCACCGAGTCGAGTTTCCACCGCCGCTCTTGAGTTCCACTCGCCACCACCTCTGATCCGTCGAGCCGTGGCCGCCTCCGTCGAGCCGAGCTTTGCCGCCGCTTTCCTCACCGGAGCCGACCGTCGCCGCCGATCTGGCTTAGATCCAGCCGTCGTCGAGGACCGCTGCCGCCGCCCGAGACGATCGCCGAGTTCGACGCCCTGCCCCGGCGAGACTCCTCCGCCGACGGCGGAAGACCCCATCGTGAGTTCCCTCTCTGTTTTCCCCCTTTCTTTGGTTCTGTTCACTGTATTAGTAATTATAAGGGTAGTTAATTAGCATATATATAATCAGTTTAGTATATATAATTAGTTAGTAATTTTATATAATTAGTTTAGTAATATTTAATTTGTTTAGTTTTTAATTAATTTAGTTATATAATTAGATCAGTTAATTATTTATTAATCAGTAGTTATTTGTAATCAGTTAGTAATTTTAATCAATTAGTTAATTTCTAATTAGTTTAGTAAATAAAATATAATTAGTTTTATTGTTTTTAAATGTATGAATTTAGTTATTTAGTATGTGTAAATTTAGTTATGTATTATATATAAGGGTTTTTGATTATGAAAATTAGTATATATATATATATATATAACCGTATTTTGGCATAAATATGTATATGTAGATTTATATTTTCGTATTGGTATATGTATGTATTTAAAATATGAATAGGTATATTATTTATTTTTATTAATAAAATTGTATAATTAAGTATGTATAATTAGTTGTATATGTATGTATATTGGGTATTTTTATATGGTATAAAAATTAATTTGGTGAATTAATATTAGTATGTTAAGAATGATGTTGACAATATGTATAGGTATATTCTAAAATGTACTTTTGCACATATATGATATATACATATTTTAGTATATAAAATGTAATAGTATACGTATTATTTTGGTATGAAAATATAATGTTTAGTATATGTATATATTGTATATATATGTACTTAATATATTTTTAAATCTGTATAATTAGTATAAATGTATATATATATCTTGTACATACAATTAATGTATTGTATATGTATTTAATGTGATGTACTAGTATTAGTATATATTTTAATAATAACATTGACAATATACATATATATATATTTTAAAATGTATTTTAGCATATGTATGAGTATACATATATAATGTTCAACTAGTATAAATCAAATATGTATTTAAAGGATATATATATATATATTATAAATACATTTAAATTGGTGCATGAATATATATTGTAAGTATTAATGATAATTAATAATATGTGTATTTATATACGTATCCCTACTAGATGACCCTAGTTGACTAGTGCCATACCTGGCAGAGCCCTGAGTTCATATATTTGTGATGTGTTAGTGTAGCACCTGATGCAAATGTTGTATTGATATATTTTAGGACTGTTGCATCCTCCAGACGATACTCTGGGACAGGACATTGGTTTTACCAGCTAAGGACCCGAGGCGAGTACATTCTCTGATTAGTTTCTAATTTATGATATCTTCTATGTTCACTGTATCTAGTATAAATATCCATGTTCTTGACACATTGGTTACACGGATTGGTATACACGGATCTCGTCATGAGATGTTATTCCTTATTCATGGTGTAGCTTGTACAAGACTTGTTTTCCTTGTTATCTTGTGCATGTACAGACACTGATTCCCGAGGAGATTTGCTACCTTTCTAGGGAATCCCGTGCCATAGCGTACCATGATTGGATCTACTATACCAGTCGGGGGTGGGGAGTATTTTAGTATAGATATGTGATCATACCCAACTTTTCATGCATCATAGCTCACCCCACGTCTCACGTCGGGTGCAGCCTGACCATCTCAGTGCCTCATAGCTGTTACGTGTGATTAGCCTGACCTCTACATGCATCATAGCTAACCAACGGTTAGCCTGACCTTCGTGAATCATAGCTAATCACATGTAACCAGCCTGATCAAGATCCCAAGCCGATCACATGTTAAAGCTAGTACTCACACACTTAGTCATAGGATTCTTTGCTCATTGACATATTGTTCTTTCCTGCATTTACTTACAGTATTTCCAGTATTTCTCTCATTATACATTTCTCGTACCTATACATGCATCTGGTATATTTCCATCTAGAACTGCTACATAGTTTATGTCATTTATATAGAACTGCTATTTAGAGATGTACTTTGCTCCTTCCTGACTGGAAAATATTTTTTCAGACTGTGACCTTAGTGGACTGGTTTCTGATACACTTGGGGATTGGATGTTACAGATTGCAGGTATGATTTTTTGTGTCATTAGACTTGTGTTGTATTCTCTTATTTCTTTATTTCCTATCGTGCTGTAGTTGTGATTGAGTATTTCTAGATTTATTTTATGATATCCACGTCTCCTTATGGAGTTGGATACTAGCGTGAGATTGTTTAGATAGTACTTGACCTAGACAGCATTCTACCGCCGATGCTGTGGCGTAGGCTGGACGTACCCACGCTCTCGTGCCCCTAAACCGGGTGCGGGTCATGACACGTTTTTAGTGGTGGCCCATGCAGGTCAGACTTCGCTAGTTGTGCGATGTCGTAGTAGTGCGACGTCCTAGTTGTACTACTATGTACCTGCTATAGAATATAGGACATTGGATGCTAGGATGAGAGAGGATACTCAATCACAAACTCTTGAGAGATTTCTGGGACGACCCCTTGAGAATCTTGTTATAATTTCCAATTTAAATCTTTTTCCTTGGTTCCGTCCGCTCTCGCTTGTTGTTACTGAACTTGATTCTGGTTGAGCAGTTATTAAATTAAATTCTTGGCATCATTGTTGAGTTTGATTCTTGTTGACCAGTTGTTAACTTAAATTCTTGGTATCGTTGTTGAGTTGATTTCAAATTGAGATGAATTTTTACGGACTAGAATTTATGGTATCATCTGATGACATATATTGATGAGGACAGTGAGGAAGGTAAAACGTCTACTTTGGTTATGGAACCTAGAATTTATCGCAGCCATATTAGCTGTCGTAACGAGAACGTAGGAACCTAACTTGGATGTACATACTTTAGTTATGAGATTTAGAGTTTCTCGCAGCCATACCGGTTGGCGTGGCGAGTATTCTAGATGACATGATTATAGGGTTGTATACCTTAGTTACGGAACCTGTCGTTTATCGCATCTATGCTTACTGGCGTGGCGAGGATTCTAAGTGTCATGATTTCGGATAGACGTGTATGATTATCAGGTTGTATCTTAAATTGGTTCTTAAAATATCATCTCAAGACTCATATATTTCTGTTATTTCAAGACTTTGTTCCACCGCTTCTTTCTTTACTAGCAGTAAAGATACCTTCTGTCCTCAATTCAGTCTTTGAGCTCCTATCCCTTGAGGATTTCTTGTTAAGTATGATAATTAGTGGCTTGTAATTTTGTTTGTGTCTTGTATTAGTATTGACTGTGTTGCTAGTGAGTTGTAAGTGTTTCTTAGTTGGACATGTGAGCAGTAGGCTTTAATCTAGAGTTAGCCCTTAGCATAGTACCTTGTACCAATGATTCTAGGAGTAGTGTCATTAGAGACTGAGAGTTAAGGAGAGTATAGAGTATCAGTGATAGTTCTCAGAGTTAGTATCAGAGCCAATTACCCGTCCTGGATAATCATGATTATGTAATTGAGTGATCTATGTAAACGATTAAGTATCCGGGAATTGTGTTAAGGATTTATGGAGCATGATGTCCAATTTGATGATTGATATCGAAAATGTTAAAGGTAAAAAAATGTATATGTATAAAGGGTTTAATGAGATATCATAAGTAGAGAAATATCAGGATTAGTAATGGAAGTTGTGAAGCGTATCACGGATTAGTTTAATAGGCTTTAAAGGATTAAAGGAAATACATATACAACCATCGAGATGAGGAACCATACACATACCCATGAGAGTAAAGAAACATGAGTGTTATAGAGGATACAGGTGATCATGAGTTCTAATGAGCTTGATGAGATAATCCATTAATGCAGCTAGTGATATAATACCAAGAGTGCTAATAATTCTATATCGAGGATTAGTTGAGAATAACGTTAATAACAGTAAGCACTCTGTGTGATGATAATTAAATGATATACCAGTTGACATAAATTAAAATCATGAAAGAAAATACAGGTGATGATAACTTTGATCATTGGAGGTAATAGTACAAGTGATTCAGGCAGTACAATTTTAGTACAAAATTATAGACACTAGATGCATTGAGTGCACCTTGAGTATTAGAGACCGAGAGCACTGATATGTACCTTTGTGGAGTTATAAATTAAAAAGGTGGAAATAAAATTTTATTTTAGAATAATTGAGGAGTTGAGATTACGTCATTAAATTTTGAGGATTTCAAATATTGATTCAATAAAAATGGTCAAGGCTACAAAGAATTTTAGAAGTGATTAAAATTTTATTCGATGTTGAGTATCTGACTTTGAGGAGGCATATGCATTTATTTTAAGTTGATCGAGAAGTTAAACCTTGATGATTATTTTTGAGAATTAAATTTATGGTAAATGAGAAATATTAATATTAATATATGAGTAGATGATATACATGTGTAAGGATCTGATAACTTGAGCAGGATTGAGATGGCACCGCAGACTGATTTGGGTGTCCATTTAAAGTTGTATTAGAAAGAGCAATATTTAGTACGGTGTTGCACTTGACGTGTATTGAGTGATAAGAACGACTAGTATGAACAATTGTAGTAGGAACGGGAACTGACAAGGGGTATGGTACTAAAGAAATAGAGGTATCAAACTTAGATGCATTATTGAACCATGGTTATATTAGAGGTTCTTGGTATCAGATTTTGGTATTAATAGATATGTGTGTGCAATATGGATATATTCATGGATCTTGTGGATAAATGACTAGTTGATATGGGTACCAGTGTACCAGAAATAAGAATTTGTTAGTGAGTATGCTAGAGTTAAGTGTTTGTTAGAGATAGTAGATACTACAAGCAAAATGTTAGCATGTTCTTTCTTCCCTCCTAATGTTCCTTTTTCCGTCTTTCGATTGATTAATTTCCTTAGTGTTGTAGTTCATATGCATGATTTTCTTGTTAGAATATAACTAGTAGTACACCCTAACAGAGACTGGAATACCATGACAAAAGATACATGACCTATATATTTTTCTTAAATTGCATGGCTGTAGGAAGAGTTTTCTTAAACCATGATCATTGGGGTTTTGATCATAGCAAAGATCTATGACGAGGTTATGACTGACAAAAATAGACAAGATGACTAAATTATGGATGAGCATTAATTTAAATAAAGAATTTAGGGGTTGTTATAACGGAGTTGATGGATCATTGATTTATGAAAATCGAGGTATGATTGAAATTCGAGGACAAACATTAACTTAAAGGGAGAATTAAGAAATTCACAAAGCCAAAAATTTGAGGATTATAAATTTTAAGAAGGATTGAATTGATTATTAAAAATTTGAGAAATTTGAGAGATTATCATTTTATCTAATTGATTGCAAGATAAAATTTTTATATATTATAAATGCTGCATTGAAGATTCTGGAAGCATCGCATCGTTGAGTATTGAGGAAAAGAAAATCAGGAAATAAAATCGTAAATGGAATAGTGTCGAATTAAATTCTTGGGACGAGGAGTTAGATTGGAATAAGCATCAATTGAATTTGAGTTAGAGGAGTAAGATGATTGATGAGTGTTTAAAATTTAAATTTTTGGGATACAGATTTTTAAGCTTTATAAATATACATTGATTGGATTTCAATTGGAGGATTGGATATTAAATCCTTGGGTATTTAGATGCGAACTTAAAATTTTTGGAGGAGATTATGACAAAGGGGATTTGATTTTTTAAATTTGAAGATTTTTCAGGAATATGATGTTGTATAATTTTTGAAAGGTTGTGAAATAACATTATGAAATTACTTCATGATTATGGTTTAAGATTTAAATTTTGATAGAAATAATATGGTGAATAAAGGCAATTATTGAGGATCCAAATTTCGAGGACGAAATTTTTCTAAGGTGGGTAGACTTGTAACCTCCGACTTCCAGTTTCAGAAAAATTTAGATTTTTAATTTATTTTAAATACCAAGTTTTAAAAATATTTTCTCCCTGAAATTTGTAGTATTAGATTTTTGAGCAATGTTTGATTTTAGAAGGTAATTTAAAATCTTGTATGAAAATCATTTTTCTAAATGTCGATTTATTATAAAATAAATAGATAAATAATGATGTAAATATAATACTATAGCTTCGAATATTTTTGGCTTGAAATCATAAAATTATTTGTTTAATAAAAATTATTGAAGGACTAGTTGTTCATAATAAATTTTTATATCCATTTTTGGAATAGTAAATAAATGAATTTCATATTTTCTAGGGTTTTCAAATATGGGTTTGTTTAGTAGCTAATTTAATCAGTTAGCCTTGGAAGCCCTTAAAAATATTTTTCTTAAATTATAATATTTTCTATTAATTTTATAAGGTTACCGTCCTCCAATTTCACCCTCATTCCCACATGAATTTATTCATGTATGATCTTGGGCCATTTGTTATTTGGGCCAACCCTCACCCTTTATCCCACACCCTCTCTCCCTATTTAAGTCCCTCATCACAACTCCCTAGAAACCCTAGCTAGCCCTCACAAATCCCCACAAAGCCAAAGCCACCACCATTTTTGTGTGCTAGTGTCTGTGTGTCCATCATCACCGTGTCAGCCGTGATGGCCTCGGATCCGACCCCGGGTGTCCCACCGTATCCATTCATTTCCTGTGTCCAGATTTACAATATTACAACCAGATTTTCGTGTCCGACACACCCGGACACCACCCCCACACCACAGTACATTCAAACCCATGTGTCCAACACCCGGACACGTCCACAGTACAGCGAACCCGCCGTGTCCAGCCCCGGACACGGCCCCGACACCTCCACAGACACCCAAACCCTAAACCTACCCTAGATCTGATCCGCCGCCGGCGACTGAGATCTTCTCCTTGGCGTCGAGCACCTGTGGCCGACGAGACGCGCAGATCCGCCGCCGCCCTCGAGTCCCGCCGCCGCCGGCGACTGGGACTTCCTCTTTGAGCCGGGCACCCGCCGCTGAGTCGAGTTTCCGCCACCGAGTCGAGTTTCCACCGCCGCTCTTGAGTTCCACTCGCCACCACCTCTGATCCGTCGAGCCGTGGCCGCCTCCGTCGAGCCGAGCTTCGCCGCCGCTTTCCTCACCGGAGCCGACCGTCGCCGCCGATCTGGCTTAGATCCAGCCGTCGTCGAGGACCGCTGCCGCCGCCCGAGACGATCGCCGAGTTCGACGCCCTGCCCCGGCGAGACTCCTCCGCCGACGGCGGAAGACCCCATCGTGAGTTCCCTCTCTGTTTTCCCTCTTTCTTTGGTTCTGTTCACTGTATTAGTAATTATAAGGGTAGTTAATTAGCATATATATAATCAGTTTAGTATATATAATTAGTTAGTAATTTTATATTATTAGTTTAGTAATATTTAATTTGTTTAGTTTTTAATTAATTTAGTTATATAATTAGATCAGTTAATTATTTATTAATCAGTAGTTATTTGTAATCAGTTAGTAATTTTAATCAATTAGTTAATTTCTAATTAGTTTAGTAAATAAAATATAATTAGTTTTATTGTTTTTAAATGTATGAATTTAGTTATTTAGTATGTGTAAATTTAGTTATGTATTATATATAAGGGTTTTTGATGATGAAAATTAGTATATATATATATATATAACCGTATTTTGGCATAAATATGTATATGTAGATTTATATTTTCGTATTGGTATATGTATGTATTTAAAATATGAATAGGTATATTATTTATTTTTATTAATAAAATTGTATAATTAAGTATGTATAATTAGTTGTATATGTATGTATATTGGGTATTTTTATATGGTATAAAAATTAATTTGGTGAATTAATATTAGTATGTTAAGAATGATGTTGACAATATGTATAGGTATATTCTAAAATGTACTTTTGCACATATATGATATATACATATTTTAGTATATAAAATGTAATAGTATACGTATTATTTTGGTATGAAAATATAATGTTTAGTATATGTATATATTGTATATATATGTACTTAATATATTTTCAAATCTGTATAATTAGTATAAATGTATATATATATCTTGTACATACAATTAATGTATTGTATATGTATTTAATGTGATGTACTAGTATTAGTATATATTTTAATAATAACATTGACAATATACATATATATATATTTTAAAATGTATTTTAGCATATGTATGAGTATACATATATAATGTTCAACTAGTATAAATCAAATATGTATTTAAAGGATATATATATATATATATATTATAAATACATTTAAATTGGTGCATGAATATATATTGTAAGTATTAATGATAATTAATAATATGTGTATTTATATACGTATCCCTACTAGATGACCCTAGTTGACTAGTGCCATACCTGGCAGAGCCCTGAGTTCATGTATTTGTGATGTGTTAGTGTAGCACCTGATGCAAATGTTGTATTGATATATTTTAGGACTGTTGCATCCTCCAGACGATACTCTAGGACAGGACATTGGTTTTACCAGCTAAGGACCCGAGGCGAGTACATTCTCTGATTAGTTTCTAATTTATGATATCTTCTATGTTCACTGTATCTAGTATAAATATCCATGTTCTTGACACATTGGTTACACGGATTGGTATACACGGATCTCGTCATGAGATGTTATTCCTTATTCATGGTGTAGCTTGTACAAGACTTATTTTCCTTGTTATCTTGTGCATGTACAGACACTGATTCCCGGGGAGATTTGCTACCTTCCTAGGGAATCCCGTGCCCTAGCGTACCATGATTGGATCTACTATACCAGTCGGGGGTGGGGAGTATTTTAGTATAGATATGTGATCATACCCAACTTTTCATGCATCATAGCTCACCCCACGTCTTACGTCGGGTGCGGCCTGACCATCTCAGTGCCTCATAGCTGTTACGTGTGATTAGCCTGACCTCTACATGCATCATAGCTAACCAACGGTTAGCCTGACCTTCGTGAATCATAGCTAATCACATGTAATCAGCCTGATCAAGATCCCAAGCCGATCACATGTTAAAGCTAGTACTCACACACTTAGTCATAGGATTCTTTGCTCATTGACATATTGTTCTTTCCTGTATTTACTTACAGTATTTCCAGTATTTCTTTCATTATACATTTCTCGTACCTATACATGCATCTGGTATATTTCCATCTAGAACTGCTACATAGTTTATGTCATTTATATAGAACTGCTATTTAGAGATGTACTTTGCTCCTTCCTGACTGGAAAATATTTTTCCAGACTGTGACCTTAGTGGACTGGTTTCTGATACACTTGGGGATTGGATGTTACAGATTGCAGGTATGATTTTTTGTGTCATTAGACTTATGTTGTATTCTCTTATTTCTTTATTTCCTATCGTGCTGTAGTTGTGATTGAGTATTTCTATATTTATTTTATGATATCCACGTCTCCTTATGGAGTTGGATACTAGCGTGAGATTGTTTAGATAGTACTTGACCTAGACAGCGTTCTACCGCCGATGCTGCGGCGTAGGCTGGACGTACCCACGCTCTCGTGCCCCTAAACCGGGTGTGGGTCGTGACACACAAGTTTTGTCATATTCTGACGAGTATGCACAAAATATGCAGGACTTTCGCAAAAGTTGTGACACGGGGATTGTCCGCGGATACGGGCTGATTTTGACGCGCACACTCGTCCAAATCAGTTTCTGTGAACTCTCACATATTCGGGTACACTGTTTGCACCTTTTGGTACACTTGGTATACCACGGGGCGGTCCCGTTTGGTGGGGCGCTCTCCGTTTCACAATTTTGGAAATCTAGAAAAAATGGGTTTTGGGGGTTTTCCAACAAATTTAATTCTCCATAAAGCAGTTAATAATTTAATGTTAATTAACAGAAATTAAACTAGGTCAAGTGGTCTCCGCATACCAAAAAAAAAATCGGATTTGGATCTCTGTGGTGGGAGATACGAACCCGGTAACATAGGTGGTCACCACAGTTTTTTGCTATACCAAAAAGTTGTCTTTTTCCGTCAACTTGGATGCTATTTTTGCCTAGGGTTACGCGCTGTTCGAGGTCAACTATCATACAGATATGGAAGGGGAATAGGTGAGGATCATACCGGAGAAGACGGGGTCAAGTTTGGTCGAGCGGTGGTGCAGGAAACAGAGCGTGAACATGGCTTCGCTGTTTATCAAAATGTTGTGCACGTGCGCTTGCGCGGGGGCACGGACGTCGACGGGCGGCCGTGCGGCGCTGAGCGGCGGTGGCACGGGGCTCCGGTCGGCGGGGAGAGGGAGGATTAGGGTTAGGGTTTGGTCGATGGCTGGGGTTATATATATATATAGAAGAGAGAGAGACAGAGATGTCGAGAGAGCCGGGGGGGGGTCGCGCGGAATAGCATAGCCTGCGGCTGCTGCTTCTTCATATATATAGCTAGCGGGTTACGGGTTAAGGCTATGGGGTTAGGGTAGGGATAGGATCCAATAGTAATTAATGGTTTTTCTTTTTTTTCTTTTTCTTTTTCCTTTTCTTTTCTTTCCTTTTTTATTTCTTTTTCTTTCTTTTTCCTTTAAAAATATATATGTATATATATATATTTATATATATATATATATATATATACATATAGAAAAATCTAGAATTTGTATTAATGCATACCATTGAGCTAGCAAGTGTCCAAGGGTCTCTTACATGAAATAAATTAGGAAAAATTTATAATGGCTCCATAAATCCCCTAAGTGCACGAACACTTAAAATAAAAAATTAAATAAAATCAATTTATCCTAATTAGCTCATAATTACTATAATTAAATTAATAATTAATAAAAAAGGGTAATTATGGTTTTTAGGATTTGGGATTTTACAGCACGATCCATTGAATATGGGACCTGATTCCGAAGAAACTAATCCATAACAAGGAAAGGATCTTGATTCAATCTTTTCGATCGAATGATACCAAGTATTTCTTAGCTGTGCTCCCCGAATAGGGGGAACGGGGTACTACATCATAACCATCTAATAGAAAGTTTTGTCCTCAAAACTTAGGAATATAACCTACCTCTTAGGAACAATGAAGAAAACTTTTCTCTTATGTCAGATTCGAGTTCCCAGGTCGATTCTTCGACCGAGTGGTTCCGCCAAAGAACGCGCACTAATAAGACTGCCAGATTCCGTAACTTCTTTTCTTTTCAATCCAAAATCTGAACGGGATCTTCGACGTACGACAAGTCCGCCTACAGATCCAGCTGACCGAAGTCTACCACATGGTTCGGGTCATGCACATACTTTCTAAGCTGTGATACATGAAAAATATTATGCACTTCTGATAGGGCTGGTGGTAAAGCAATTTGATAGGCAACTGAAGTGACTCGTCTGAGAATTTTGAACGGGCCAACAAATTTCTGACTTAACTTCCCTTTTACCTCGAATCTGGTAACTCCTCGCATGGGCGAGACCTTTAAAAACTCGTGATCACCCTCTTGGAACTCAAGGGGGGACGACAAAAATCGGCATAGCTCTTCTGTCGGCTTTATACTACCTTTAAACGCTCTCGGATAAACCAAAATGTTTGGACTGTTTGCTCAACTAGTTCTGGCCCAAGGATTTGCCATTCTCTAACTTTATCCCAGCAGATCAGTGACCTACACTTCTGCCCATACAGAGCCTCGTACGGAGCTATTTGGATGCCGGATTGATTACTATTGTTGTATGCAAATTCGGCCAGCGGTAGGTAGATGTGCCAACTTAACTTTGAATCGATTACGCAGAGACACAGCATATCTTCTAGTACCTGATTCACCCATTCTGTTTGGCTGCCTGTTTGAGGATGGTAGGCTAAGCTGAAC